>OZ025207.1:10567089-10657089 GCA_964019055.1 Anthopleura xanthogrammica | reverse complement strand
TTAGAATGGTTTTCGAATGAGTGGGAAACATACGGTACTGACTTACAGCACGTACACGGTATGACATGCCGTGACATTGAAATGGCTTCCCATAAGAATGGTTATCCTATGAGTGGGGGAATATATGGTACTGACTGCTACGTTCTGACCGAGACAACAGTCGCGACAGGGAATCTGGCAACACACTGCCGTCAATCAAACAAATTATTCGTTACCTTTACATTCTCTGATTGACGGGACACGCGTGAAAAACGTCTGCGCATGCTCTAAGTCCGCATGCAAATCAGTCAGAAGCGTCTTCGTGCTATTGTAGAAATATGCAAATTTGACTTTCACACTTGCCTGAAGAATAGTCTTTACAAAATGCCAAAACTTAAAGTCAGTTCTTGAAACTTAAGGCTAATTCTTTCATATTGCCTTTATTAATACAGTATCTCGGTCTCGCAAAAGTATACCCGCGAACTTTTTTGTATACTTGGAGAAAACAAGCATTTATTTTCTCACTAAAACTCTTGTAAATTCTTGGAAAGCGTGCTGAAAGGCACGCATGCAAAAACGTTTTTCTCTAGTGTCGATTGACGGCAGTGTGTTTGACGGCAGTGTGTTTGACGGCAATGTGTTTGACGGCAGTGTGTTTGACGGCAGTGTGTTGCCCGATTTTCCTGTTGCGACTGTTGTCTCGATCTGCGCGTAGCAACGAAAACAGTGGTAATTCCCACAGCAATAAAACATCCGTAACCTCCTTCACTGACAGAGATCTCGTTTGCCTTGTTCACAGGGAAGACATACGTGGGTCTAAAGATAGTCCGTGCTCTTATGGACAACCGTCCCATCTGGAAGCCAGGAGATCCCGAGAGATCCTCCAGTATGTTAATGGTATGCTACACCAATCACGCCTTGGATCAATTTCTAGAAGGAATCTTGGAATTCCAAGCGGATGGCGTGGTGAGGGTTGGTGGGAGAAGCAAAAGCGACGTGCTCCAGAATCATAACCTGCATGAGCTTACCAGGTATGAGGCATCATAGCACTATCATAGCATCATCACACTGGCGATTTTTTTTAAATGTAATAAATATTTTTCTTATGATTCTAAAGAGACGTTTTTTCAAGGTAATCTTGGTGTCTGGAATACACTACTTAAGAAATTAATCCTTTACCATTCTTGCCTATGACCAAAACCGCCGCAAAAATCGCACCTAAAATCGCAGCAACAATATATCGCCAAAGTAATACTAGCTGTGGGTTCAAATCCCATGGATGTCAGGCATTAGTTTTATAAGAATACTATTTCCACTGATAATGCCTGGAATAATCTGGTTGTTAACGAGCATGCTCATACAATAACTTGACCAGATATTTGTAGATGAGTCTGCCAATCAGAATTGGATAATTGGATAAATGGAAAGAGAGTTAAGTTTTGAGGAACCGGTAGAATCACACGAGTTTTAAATCTATTTTGTCTTTCCTTGAAGGTTATCTGAAGGTCAACGTCGTGTATATAGAGAAACAAAGGAGTCTCAGGAATACCTTGAAAAGTGCGTAGAAGTACTGGCTGACAGTCGTAGGCGAATTCTGACCGTGGAGGAACTGAAAGACTCTATCGGATCAATCCATAAGAAACAGTTCAACTTGATGAGCTACGAGTTTAAACAACAAGGGCGTTCTCCAGTCGAGGGCTGGCTTGGGCTTAAGAATAGTGTCCCAGTTGCTCAAGTTGTCCCTCAAAGGCAACGTGAAGAAATACAAATCCCGATCGACGAGATGGAAGATCAAATCAACATCGACGTGGATTACGATGCAGACGTCATACAGAGTCAGCGACAAATCGGAGATGAGGTTGGTTACTCGAAACAGGCTCCACGAGGGAACAATAAGGGCGGGGCTCAGACGAAACAGCAATACGCGGCCCTAAGTAAGCAAGAACTGGAGTTACTAAAAGGCACCCAAATAAAGCCCATGCCTCAAAGAGAAGCCTTAAATATTGATAATATTCAGAGTTTAAACAAAACACAGCGGTGGTCGTTGTATTTTTTCTGGCTTCGACTCTTTCGAAGTAACAAGGAGGATGAGATCAAGACGAAGTCTGAAGAGTATAATCAACAGTGTAAACGGCTTGCTGAAGTGAAGAGTATTGAAGAACTCAAGGTATTGTCACAAGCTACAGTCATTGGGATGACAACCACTGGAGCTGCAAAGTACAGCAAGCTTCTTGAAGAAATCAAACCGCGCATAGTTGTAGTGGAAGAAGCCGCTGAAGTACTTGAGGCGCACATCATCACTTCCTTGACACAGGAAACCCAACATCTTATTCTGATTGGAGACCACAAGCAACTGAGACCAAATCCTACATGCTACAACCTCTCGCAGAGTTATAACTTGGATGTTTCTTTATTTGAGAGGATGGTGAAAGGAGGGATGAAGTGTGAATCGTTAGACATCCAACATCGTATGCGACCAGAGATTTCAAGGATCTTGAGACACATTTACCACAAACTGGAAGACCATCCAAAAGTACACGAATACAGGAACATCCCTGGAGTAAAGCACAACATGTTCTTCATCAACCATAACGTTATGGAAGACAACAATGAAAATAACCAGAATCTCAAAAGCTACTCAAACACGCATGAAGCAAAGTACATGGTAGCTCTGTGCGAATACTTTCTAAACCAAGGCTATAGACCTGAGGAAATCACTCTCCTGACCATGTATACGGGGCAGCTTCTTGTCCTACGAAAGCTCATGCCAAAAGAACGCTTCCAAGGTGTGAGAGTAACTGCTGTGGACAACTTCCAGGGAGAAGAGAACAAGATCATATTGCTATCTTTCGTGAGAAGCAACACCAAGAGGAAAATCGGCTTCCTGGGAATTGAAAACCGGATTTGTGTGGCGCTGTCAAGGGCACAAGAAGGATTTTTCTGCATCGGGAACTTTACTATGTTGGCTGAAAAAAGTGAGCTTTGGAAGAAGATAGTTGAAGATATGAAAACATGGGAAACTATTGGAAATGGGATGGAGCTTGTCTGCATGAACCATCCAGAGAAGAAAATTTGTGCCAAAACTGCAGAGGACTTTGGTAATGTGCCTGAGGGGGGCTGCTTGGAGCCATGTTCGTATCGCTTGAAGTGTGGACATGAGTGTGAAAGGGTTTGCCATCCAGTAGACCCCAACCATGAGCAATACAAATGCAGAAAGGATTGTCGAGAACTGCTTTGCAGTGAACACGAAACGCGATGCAACAGGAAGTGCCACTTTGGTACCCCATGCAAAGGGTGCGAGATAAAGGTAGTAAAAACGATCCCGAAATGCGGACATGAAGGATCTGTTCCCTGTGGAGTACCACCTGAATCGTTCCAGTGTCAAGAACAGTGTCGTACTCGGTTTGGCTGCAGACACATTTGCCCCAAGAAGTGTTTTGAGGAGTGCGACCCCAGTGATTGCAAGGTAAAACCTGTTAGCATAAAGGCTCAGATACACGGTATAACATTGTTTGCAATATTATGATTACAGTACTATTTCAGCAGCCAAATCAGAGAAAATCTCGATTTTCAACAAAACAGACAAATCAGATGTTCAATTTTTTATATTTTAGTGTGATGTTGCATGCAGTGTTTCTCCGTGTATTGGAATTTTTACTTATTTATTCTATTGTGCATTGCATCGTGTACTACTGGCCCATGCTAGTTATTCTTCTTAGAATATACATCATGAACAACAAACATCAACAACGCTATGTCAATCATAGTTGTACCGATTCTAAACTTGCTCTTCTTAAGAAAAGTGAACGATGAAGCTGCTACTAGCTTAGTTCTGTCACAGCAAATAACGTGAGGTTTTCTCAAGAGTTTTGTTTTGTTTGTTTGTTTGTTTTTTATCTTTGTCCGTTAATCTTTCTGTCAGTTTGTTCTGGGAATTTCTTGCTCGTCTGTCCGTCAGTCTTTCTGTCTGTCTGTCTGTTAGCTGGTTGGTTTGCCTCCCTGCCTTCCTGTCTACCTGCCCATGGTATCTGTGTATCTGTGTATTTTGAATCTTGAATGACTTTTGTGCTCCATGTTGTACTTTAAGGTTCAAATCTCTAAAGAATTGGATTGTGGTCATGTCGCAACAGGGAATTGTTCAGAGATCCGCCAATCATCATTCCAATGTCAAGAACCTTGTAAAACCATTCTTGAGTGTGGTCATGCCTGTAGTGGAAGCTGTCCATCATGTAAACAAGGGCGTCTACACGTTACCTGCCAGGAACCCTGTCAGCGCATACTCGTTTGTCAACACCGCTGTGCAGAGCCCTGCTCTAAAAACTGCCCGCCGTGCACTGAAAAGTGTGAGAATCGCTGTACCCACAGCAGATGCCCTTTAAAGTGCCAAGACCCTTGCACACCCTGTAAGGAAATGTGCTCATGGGAATGCCAAAGATCGTGCCGCAATAGGTACAAGTGTCGAGGGCTGTGTAGCGAGAAATGTACTCGTCCACGATGCGACACGCCTTGTTTCAAACTGTTGCCATGCCAACATCGATGCATTGGACTTTGCGGCGAGCCTTGCCCAAAGCTTTGCATAGTGTGCGACAAGGAAGAGCTCACTGCTTTGTATTTTGGTGGTGAAGATCAGAAAGGCGCTAGATTTATTCAGCTCATGGACTGCGGGCACGTGTTTGAAGTCAAAGAAATGGATAACTGGATGAGTTACAAGGACGAGGAGGAGGAACAAGACCAACCCATTGTTGAACTCAAGTGCTGTCCCAAGTGCAAGACACCAATCAGACGTACATTCCGCTATGCTGACCTTGTGAAAGAAAAGCTTCAGAATATTGAACAAGTGAAAGAGAAAGTACTGCAAGAGGAAAGGAAGTTGGAAGAAGTAACGGAAGATCTATTGGACTTCGTAGATACACTAAGTGAAACGTATCCAGAGATAGAAAATCCGTCAAGATACTATGATATTGAAGAATTTGAAGACGAAGAAGAAAGAGATCAAGAAGAAGAGGAGGAAGATAAAGTCGTAGTAATTAGCAAATCAATATTGGATACCTTTAAGTATTGGCTCGAACAACGTCGAACGCTGACGGAACTTAACACCATACAAAACCAGTTGGTGCTTTTGGAAATGATCTGCAAACTTAAAACAAAAGTGGAAACGTACTCTGAGCTGGAAGATGTTGAGAGTGAATTAGAGGTTCTCCTAGGAAAGGTTGTCTCTACTTTTCACATTCCACAGCAGCAGATCAAGGATATTAGGGATGAGGTAACAAGAATTGGACTGGAGTTGAAGTTACGACACCTCAAGGGCAAGATAAAAGAGTCAATGGTAAGGCAACTGAAATATAAATTTCTAAATGTTTGTTGAGGATGAGCATTTTTCTTCTCGCAATATTAAGCACCTTTAATGCTCAAATTATTAAGAAAGAGAGAGAACAAAATTACCATCAACGCATCAACAACTACCATCTTCATCGTCATGAACAGCATAACTATCATCACCATTATTAATTCATTATAATTTATTAATCAATATTATTAATTTATCGCCCTTTGAATTGACAAGGGGTTCACGATCTATGCTTCAGTATTCATTTGTTATAGACCATTCTTGCATTATAACATTTGTACATTATGATTTTTAGAATGACATAGACAAAATCACTCTACAAAAAGTCGAAAAACAACTTACAAATGGAACGCGACTTCGAGAAAATGAAGCCAAAGACATAGATGAGGCTCTCCTGAGCATCGGCGCTAGATATCGTGTACAATCACTGACGTGTGGGGAGTGGTCTGTGACTCCTAGCATTGGATTTATTACGGGTATGTAGAAGATATGTAGAACAAATATTGGATATATATGACTGTGAAGGTACACACTTGCGTGCCGTGCCGTGTCGTGTCGCGCCGTAAACGTGGCGGTGCCTCGTCCGAATACATTTGTCGATAATGTAGCGCTCTATGATTGGGTCAAAGTATTTCGTCAATACCCGAGGGAGATACTTCGAAGCATTTTGTATGGGGATGCTAGACCATGGCTCTTTACCCCTTACCCTTTTATATACCAAATTTCGGCAAAAAGATAACCCTTTCATATACATGAATATTGATCTTCAAGTACGGCTTGATTTCCTTGAATAATAATTTTAGCTTCCCCTTTTTATGCTGGCATTGTGAAACCCTATCCTATCGGGCGGAGCATCCCCGTATAGTTCACTATAGGTAGTATCCTAGTACCCTGGGCATCAATACCGTGCCGTGACTTTTCACCATCATACGAAATCTACTACTACTAATAAAAAGAGTAATCAGTTTTGATATAATGCTTTCGAAAACAATGGAATCAGACTCTGTTTTTTTCTTCTTCTAATATCTATTTTACTAAATCAAATGTAGAAAACTCAGTAAAGAAAACTGAAGTACAAACTCAACGTCTGACGAGTTCGTTTCACACTAGAACAGTTTATATATTTTAGGAATGCTCCTATAGCTGACCATTAATTTTATCAAAGTCACGTAAAAAGCAAAAGACCATTTACTTTATGCAAGTATAATTTCCTCATATAAACTCGTAAATCCATTGTCAGTTTTCTGTTAAACGAAACGAGATAAAAAAATTCTCATCTCGAGTCCGATTTCTGCCGTTTGGTTTTTAATGACAACTTTTTTTTGAAAAGCAATGCTTTGTAATAAAAGATGAATAAATAAAATGTGTTTCTCCGTTTTCTTTTCAGTATAATATTACACTTGTCTGAGTCATACATCTATTAAGCTTAAGCGGGCTATTTTTAGAATAGCCAAGCAGCCCTATTCTAAGTTATAAGTTTGCATGGATTTGCCTTACTGCTATTTTCATAAACATGCGAACTCGGTATCTGTACCTAAGCTGCACGCTGAAATTTGGTTTTTAGCTGCCGTCAATCAAAACTAATCAGTCGGTACCTTTTATATTTTTGACTGACGGCAGTGAAAAACCAAATTCTAATGGACAACTAGTAACTGCAGAGTTCGCATGTTTATGAAAATAGCAGTAACGACAATTCCTTTAGGCGAACTAATTAACAAGTAGATAAATGAAAATATAAAAACGAATTATCTAAGTCACATTTTTACGTTGTAGGTCATTGGAAAAAATGTCCTAAAGGCCACATCATTCCCCTAGTTCTTTGCACGGGATCAAACCAAGAAAACAAGTGTACAGAATGCAGTGCAGTTGATGATGAATGGGACAGTGAATGGTAGACATAACCATCACCTGGATCAAGGTCAATAAAAACAGGTATATTTCTTATTGCGCGTAAAGTCATCTTGACATTGACTCGGTATTCTACAAGGGTTTTTGCAACTTTCTTCTGCGCGACGCAACTTTATTAGAACAAACCTTACTTTGCCGATCGATAAAGTTTCAATTTCTAATAAAATATTAAGAACAATATAATATATAGTAATCACTTACCAATCCAGTGTTGTGTGAAGCACGGTTGAGTTCAGAATGAAACTACGAGAATGATCCAACCGTTTTATGAAGTTGCGTCTAACAAATTACGTATGCAAACTGAAAACTTTTGAAGGTAAACAAGCGTGCGCGAGCTTAAAACGGTAAAACTAACTTCAACCACACATGCGCGCGCGCTGTTCAGTTATCGTTATTTCGCGTGCGCAAGCTCAACTGTTGGTAAGCTGTATCACTTGGCGCGCGCTCTAGAATGCGCGCGTAACTATGGGTACCCTGTAGTACATTCATCTTTCTTCAACTTCTCCCTCTTGATTTAGTTGGTGGGTTAGCGGTAAACATCCCCCCTCTCAGATACCAGTTGAAATGCCCGATACTTGGCATGGGTGTCCGTAGTGACTATTTTTATACCGCGCAAGTATGTTATTTGGCATACATGCAAATAGGCAGGACATTTGATCTTAGAAACTTTATGGATCCTAACTGTAATTTTAGCATTCTTAAAGACAGCACATTCATTTCTGCAATTTGACTTTCAGTTTTTAGGGGGGAAATCCAGGATTTCACTTCCAGAAGTGAGGGGTGCCAGGTATCCTTCACTCCCTTTCTAAATCGGTTCCCTTCAGATGACAATTGTTTTGATTCAATCTAAAAAGTCCTTGGTCCATCCCTTCCTCCCATAATAAAATATACCAAACCTAACCTAATCCCTTCTCTTTATAAGGATGGAAGCTGTAAGGACTAGAAAATGTAAATCAGCACGTGAGGGTGGAGCAGAGGATCACTGATGTCAAGTGTAGCTAACTAGGTATAAACCTAATGTGAACCAGGAGGTTAATAGTTCAGTTTCCGCCATCTTTGATGGCAAAGGTAGTCAATATAAAAACTAAAAGTATTCATAGCTAACGGTAAAACTAGTTTGAAATACGTCGTATTCCTGCTGGAAAAACTGCAGGAATACGACGAATAACTAACATCCTAAACACTCAGTACATGACGTACTCTCTTTTTCACTCTTATTCACTTAAAAAATTGGGGATGTTATACAGTGTATTAGATGTAATCAGTGCTAAAAAAACGTCGTTCTTTCAAAGAGAATTTTTACTAAATCATCATGAAGAAATTGCCTCGGGTATTTTTGCACCTTTAAGAATAATACAATAACACTTTTATTATCAGGGGAAAGTTAGTTTAAATGTTAACATTTTCACATTTATTTGTCCTATAACTGCATTCCTTTTGCTGGGTTTCCTGTGCTTATACATTTGAGAAAAGCTTAGAATGTCAAAGGCTTTGACTTAGTTAATGTGAAATATGACTTCCGGTTTCAAACGGAGTGAGAATAACCGAAACTGGGAAGATTTTTATATGTTTCGTCATTTTGTTATAAAGCTGAGAATGCGTTTCAGGAAAATCGTTTAATTTTTTTCATTTCTTTGTGGTTTGCGCAACAGCAATACTGCGTGTACGAGTCTTCCGATACCCTATTTAGAATGCTATATATGTTAACACAAAATTAGGGACTTCCCTTGCATGTACTGGTGCCGGAACACCCTATCTAACTACATCAACTACATACCATCCCACACGGATTATCCCTTCGAATATATATTTCTACAAACCACATACATGGAATTAAATAACACAATCCGTGTAGTAAATTAAATGAATTAGTCTTGACAATTGAAATAATGACTAAAAGCGTAGGTTAGATTCAGTAGGGTCCAGGTTGTCCTTCCCTCTCGCGGACAGTCGCTATCGAGGGAAAGTGGACTCTTGGGGATGTCTAAGCACTTGCTTTGAGAACCTTTTCAAATTCTGTAAAGAAATTAGATATGTTCTAAGTCAGTTAATTCAAAGTGATGTAATCTGTATGAGCATTTTCTTGGGTTAGACAAATCCGGGACATTTTATTTAGCTTGGCTGTCCTAAAAGGTATCACCGCCATCCATGTTTTGGTGAAATTAACAGATCTCTCTCATCGCCTATATTCATACCTCCAACATGGACGCCATGTCGTTGTCTTTTAACTCTCTTCCAGCTGAGCGAACAACTACTCGCGCAAAGCATTGTTGATCAAAACCTGCGGCCTTTCACTCTTTGTCTTGAAAAATTTTATTTCTCGGGTAAATTTTAGATAAATCATGGACGAAATATTACTCTGATTAAGAGTTTTGGACTTTTCTGATACTTAAAATGTATTGGATTCAATTGTCAATAGTTTTAAGGTAGAAAAAAGTGCTTGAACACAGGGCCGGCCATACAAAATCACAACAGATTGTGATTGGTTAGAAAATGTTATGCCTCTCAGCTGGTTGGGAATGATTGCAAATAGTCAATAACCCATTCGAAAAGACCATTTTTATACAGAAGGTATACCAGAATGGCATCATGTTTTTCATGTCGTGCGCAAACGTTTTCTGACAACTCACCTTCAAAACTAATCTTGCCATCGTTATTTGTATCAGCTGTTTTGGTCATACTTTTTACTTGATTTTCTAAAGCTGCACCAGAAAGATTGGAATAAAAGGCCTTGACGAGGCATCTCATTTCATCAGGGCCAATGAACCCATCACCATTCTTATCAAAAGCGTCAAAGTATGATCTCATTTCTTGTGTGGGAATGGGGCTTCCATACTGACTAGCCATCATATTTACAAACTCTTTGTATTCCACTTGACCATTTCCTGTGGAGAATATAATGGGATTATTAGTTTGATTTCTGAAGGAGAAAGTGGAGTGGAGGGATCAAGCTGAAAAAATAGGCTTTTTTCTGTAAACAATCATAGCATGCTTTTGCTCTCTGAAAATGTGCGGAGCGCCAAGAAAATATACGCTAAGCGGAAAGTGCGCTATTTTCGATGGTGGTGCGGCGACGTCCGATGATAATACGGGGACGCCCGATAATGGTGCGGGGATGTCAGATGGTGGTGCGGGGATGTCAGATGGTGGTGCGGGGATGTCTAATGGTGGTGCGGGGATGTCAGATGATAATACGGCGACGTCCGATGATAATACGGGGACGCCCGATAATGGTGCGGGGATGTCAGATGGTGGTGCGGGGATGTCTGATGGTGGTGCGTGGACGCCCGATAAAGGTGCGGGGATGTCTGATGGTGGTGCGGGGATGTCTGATGGTGGTGCGGGGATGTCTGATGGTGGTGCGGGGATGTCTGATGTTGGTGCGGGGTGTCTGATGTTGGTGCGGGGATGTCTGATGTTGGTGCGGGGATGTCTGATGGTGGTGCGGGGTGTCTGATGTTGTTACGGGGATGTCTGATGTTGGTGCGGGGATGTCTGATGTTGGTGCGGGGTGTCTGATGTTGTTACGGGGATGTCTGATGTTGGTGCGGGGATGTCTGATGGTGGTGCGGGGATGTCAGATGGTGGTGCGGGGATGTCAGATGGTGGTGCGGGGATGTCTAATGGTGGTGCGGGGATGTCAGATGATAATACGGGGACGCCCGATAATGGTGCGGGGATGTCAGATGGTGGTGCGGGGATGTCAGATGGTGGTGCGGGGATGTCAGATGGTGGTGCGGGGATGTCTAATGGTGGTGCGGGGATGTCAGATGATAATACGGGGACGCCCGATAATGGTGCGGGGATGTCTGATGGTGGTGTGGGGATGTCAGATGGTGGTGCGGGGATGTCCGCTGATGGTACGGATATTAGAGAGATCCTAAGATGGAGCGGGGATGACCAAATGGTGCGGGAATGTCAGATAATGGTGCAGAAATGTTAGATGATAGTGCGTGATGTCGGAAGCTAAATGGTTCGAGGATGCCCGCTATTGGTGCTGGATGTCTGTTTGTGTGCGGAGTGATCCAATGATTTTCAGGATTGCTAGATGGTTAAGTCACATAGTTTGATGCGCGCACCATTTCATGTGACATTCCAATACACCACGGTTGTCAGCTATAGTGACAGACAAACTTTCTTTGACCTTACCATTGACATCTACAGCGCGGATCAAATCTTTCAGTTCACTGTCAGTCACTGGTTGCCCTGCTTCTCTCATCGCGTTGCCCAACTCCTCTGCGGTTATGGCACCATCACCGTTCTTGTCATACATCTTGAAAGCTGCCTCTATTTCTAAATAATAATGAATAAAATCTAAATAATTCTTATAATGAATGACATTCACCTCATTAATCTACTATGAAAAGTATCTTTTTTAAAGATCACATATTAGGGTATTCGGGGAAAAAGTTCGTGTATTCGGAAATTTGTCGGAAATGTCGAGAATTCTCGGACGATAGATTTTAGCGATATTTAGCCAGTGATGATGTTGGCTTCAGTAAACAAGAGCCGTAGTCCAAAATCCATCAAACTCTTTATCTTTAAATTTTATCGATACCCTAGGCATGAAACAATCTCAGGGCTGATAAAATTCAGGGCACAGCTAACTTTGGAATTTAGCATGTTAGGTTTTGCGGAAGGAAGAATACCAGAAAACCCACAGAAAAACATCGAATTAAAGGGAAAGAACAAACAAACTATTATCACATAAGATGGCAAGTTTATGCATCGGACCCGAGATCTCACAGGTGAGAGGCGACTACACTACCGCTACGCCACCTTTGATTCCCTCTCACATACAACTTTGTTTTCTTTCTGTTTGCCTCCTTTTTATAGGCACTTTTATCTCTCCATGATTTTATCATTTATTTGCATTTCTGAGATGAGAAATTCCCAGCCCAGAGCGATGGAAGTCGCATTTTGGAACTGTCAGAAAAGCTTTGGTTTATCCGGTCTAAGTTGGAAATGTACTAAAGTGCTTGTCGGAAAACCACTAAAAAGCCTTGCATTACTTGTCGACGTTTCATTTACTGATAACCAAATAATCTCAGTGTACATCAAGGAGAAAGAGACTGTCAAAAGGTCGGTGATAATGGGTTGATTGGATACCTAGAAGGCCAAGTTTGTCGTTTTTTTTCCCAGAAGAAAGTCATGGAAAAAACGGGTTATTGGCAGAATATACACAGACACAAAGATTAAAATGAATCCCGAGAAAAACAAACGTCGAATATTTACCTGCGAGTTGTTGTGCTGTTAGTTTGTCACCCTAGGGAAAAAAAGGAATGGTTGTAAGATTAAAGTTATGAATCTATCCATCTATTCATCTAATAAGAATCCATCCATATCATCCATCCACACTTTCACTCATCCATCCACCCGTCCGTTCATCCATCCATCCATCCACCCTTTGACTCATCTATCCATCCATCCATCCACCCCTCCGTCCGTCCATTCATCGATCCATGACATCCATCTATCCATCAGTCCTTTCATCCATCCATCCACCTTTTCACTCATCTATCCATCCATCCATCCACCCGTCCGTCCGTCCATTCATCCATCAGTCCATCGATCAACCTACTCACCCACCCACCTATCCACCCATCCATCCACCCATCCTTGATTTCATCCGTCCATTCATCCATCAGTCCATCGATCAACCTACTCACCCACCCATCCATCCATCCACCCATCCTTCATTTCATCCATCCATTCATCCACCCATCCTTCATTTCATCCGTCCATTCATCCATCCATCAATCATTTCCCCCAGACCTGCAAAACTAATGCCATCAGCAACAAATCCCAAAACATTAATACTGATTGCTGATTACTTGAATATCCTGTAAATGACGGGTCTATTTGTTAAACGAAGACATGCAGTTAATAAGATTGACTTAATGCCTTTAACATGGCAAACAGTGATTAACGCTACAATTACTCTGCACGCACCTGCTCGTACAGAAAAAAAGAACGGATGAAGGAAAGAAGGAAAGAGAAAAGGAAAGAACGAACGAAGAAAAGAAAGAAAGAAAAAAGGAAAGAACGAATGAAGAAAAGAAAGAAAGAAAAAAGGAAAGAACGAACGAAGAAAAGAAAGAAATTAAAAAGGAAAGAACGAACGAAGAAAAGAAAGAAAGAAAAAAGGAAAGAACGAACGAAGAAAAGAAAGAAAGAAAAAAAGGAAAGAACGAACGAAGAAAAGAAAGAAAGAAAAAAGAAAAGAACGAACGAAGAAAAGAAAGAAAGAAAAAAAGGAAAGAACAACGAAAAAAAGAAAGAAGGAATGATAGAAGGAAAAAACGTACGAACGAAATAAAAAACAAAGCAAAGAGCAAAAAAACACAGAAATAAGTAACACAACCTGTACTTCATTTCATATATTGCTCGAGTAAAAAGTATCAAATCCGTTTTAAGATAAATTATACTTTATTTTATATTGCTAGATAAATAAATAAGCTTCGTTTTGAAAACAGCTTTCTAAATTGTCGAGCAAGATTGCGATGATTTTATTCGACTCCCCTCAAGAAGTCCTAACAAAAACAACTTGTGCAAAAAAAAACCTCGCGTCTTTAGACAGAAAACAAAACAAGGATTCTAGTAGATGCTATTTTTTCTTCTTAGGATACGAAATCGAAACAAAAGAAAATGCAAATGGTATTTATATATCTGACAAGAAAATGCACTTTACTCATTTACAGTGATCAATATAACATTCAAAGCTTTTTCTCTCAAACTGTGATGATATTTCTAGCATTTTCTATATGATAAATCCACAAATATCAATAATAGCATGGTATTTTGGCAGCATACGGATATTGGTTACACAAACACTTGATGTCTTGAAAAAAAAATTCATATTCCACTTCAAGATAAATAATGAGCGAAAAACTAAACCAGACGATAGGATGTCTGCAGAGTATTCTAAATTCTCCAAGTTATACCTGTGCTAACCAGGAAAACAAAAAGGAATATGCGTACTTCAATGTTGTTTTTGTTATCCGTTATTCAAATTAGATTTTATGGGCGGGAATAAAATTGTATCAATTTTGATAATGAAAAAAAAAAATGTTTTTTTAACGAATAGCAGAGTCCAAAATTATTTAACAATCAACTATGTTTACAAAATACACTTTTTATTTTATTAACCTGGAAACAGAAAGGCTATACAATTGTACTTTTGCTATTAAAACGTTTCTTACTTCCTTCCTTGTTTAATTTTGTTTTCTAAATTCAATGTGTTTGCACTAGCTCGTAAATCACCTGTAGAAAAAACAAACATCTACAAGAAAAGGTTATTGATATCAGCAGCTAAAAAATTTTTCTGCAGGTGAAATAACTTATAAGCACTTGAGTTACTTTAACTTAAAAAATCATATATAATTCAGTGATAAACGGATATATAGTACGATACAAATATTTTTGAATGAAATTATGTGTGTAAACGATAAAGATTTGGCAACATCTTTTCACCATAATATGCGATGCAGCTGCTCGATCGAATAAAATGAATAAAAAAGTACGCACTCGGTTCTGTTTAAATTGAAAATTTTTGTAGCGTTGAGTATACTTTTTTCCATGTCACAATTATAAATGTTTTGAAATTGAGAAAAGAAACATTTTGCATTGGACGCTTATTTAATTTATTCCACCATTAATCACACTAGTACTTAAGAATAGTGTTGTTTTTTTTACGAAGAATCGAAATTTAAAGATTCATAAAATTAAGGGAAAGTTTGCAAATACTCTCCCCGCGCTACGCCGCAAATTTTGAAGATTTTCCAAAGTATTTTTAGCATAATAAAAGCAATTACGATAAATAATACTCTGTATCGTCCATCTACTTAGAGTATAATTATCGATACCAGGACGAAAAACTTTTTGGTAATTTGTTACAAATAAAGCCGCCCAAAAAAGCAAATATCCATAGGCCATTTGTAGGAAAATTAGATCACAAAATTCTCGCGTTTTCGAATAAAAATATTTTTTTGGCTGATTGTCAATTTGAAATCTCTCAAAAGATTTAATATAAGACACGAAAATTGGACAAAAGATTAGTTTATTATATATTGATGTATTCAACGAATGTAAATTAAGTCCGAAAATAAAGCCACAAAGGAATAATTAATTATATTGAATGAGAAAAAAATCCATTCATCATTCATCCCTATTGTTAGATTATAAGGCTACGTTTTCTTTTCGAATAGCATGATTATATTTCTTACTTCTCTTTGCCAGAAATGAATTATTTATTTAATATTATAACGCCAACCTCAGTCGATATTTGGATGGCTTTCTCGTTGACTGTCCTTTTTTCTGTTACTTTGTGCTATTCTATATATCCCTAGCAACTTCTATTATGTAAACTACAGATTCTACATACTAGCTGCAGCGTTTCCAACACGAAATATCGTGTTTTGTTCAGCAAAAAATGACAATTCAGAATCCTTAGTATAGGTTGTTCACATTGCCGCTGCCTGTGACATGTTTGCAGATGTCGCGGAAGAGAATTAGATTTAGCGATTTCAAGGCAAGAGTTCTACACTTTTTTTACAGATGAGGAAAGAAAATGAGAATTCCTCAGGCAATAAACTCCATGGCAGTAAGAGCACTAAAAACCATTACTTTAATCACATTAGGGATTTCGGTTTTTTAGAAAGGACATTCTTTTTCTATGCACAAGCAGAGTTAATAGTTAATAGTTAATATTAACTCTGGCACAAGCTATAAGTAGAAGGCTTTTAGCCGACATTGCATATATGAAAGTTTGCTTTATTAGTGACATACACTGACTGCGCGGAGAGGATTTTTATTGAGTACCTTGGCCTTACACTTTCTAAATTCACACACATTCTCCAGAAAGATGGAGCAAAATCAGAAAGAGCTAAAAAGGAGACGATTCTTACCATTTTAGATCTGGAAGCGATGAATATTCGAGTAGGTTGATGGATACTATATTTGAGCTGTGTACGGCAAATCCCCAAGACAAGCGGCCAACAGTATGCTTAACTACATATGGATCTCTCGATTAAATACGATTTGCGCCATCTGACCGCTTGCTCATAGGCTCTTTTCACAGTTGCCATAGCAACGCAGATATAACTGTCACGCGTCATCAACTTCTAATTTAATTTCTGCATCCAAGGAACACTCGTACAAAATTGAATACGATTACTTAATACAACCTTTCAAAGATTTATAATTTATACCGAGCAGAATGAACGGATTTCGTAGTGTTTTGGGATAATTAAAAAAGATTTGTGAATTGCTCCATTAATTTGAAAAATGGCAAAGATATGAATTTGCGAACTTTGATATTCATTTTTTCAAGGAGTTGGCCCATCATAGTGATAAGTATCTTTCATAGCAATGGAAATATTGAGTCTGAAATGATAGACTTCAAAGAGAGAAGTGTTTCGTTAATTGCCTCAAAATGGCGCTTTTCCCAAAGTCATTTTCTCGATTCCCACTATTTGACAACAACCAAACATGCAATTACGCCTTGCCCTCCTATGGCATAAATTACTGAATGATTCAAAGAATCAGTTAGGGTAGGTATTGACTCTACTGGAAGCCTTTTTCGCTGTCTTTTCATATTCGAAATTTCAAGCCTTCAGCGTCGTTTTAAATTCCCCCCTGCTAACCGCAGATTTTCATTTTATCGAGTCTTTTTTTTTTCTTTTTTTTTTTCGTGAAGTGAAATTCATATCAGAACAACAACAAAAATCAATGTATTTGTTGATTCATCTTGTATCTTTCATTTTAATTGTATTTCAATTAGCTTTTCTTTTAGAATTTCAAGGATTTACAAAACCTGACAAAGAGTATATACAGCTTGCAGTAAATTGAACGCTAATTTTGTTTCAAAAGAAATGGCTGCGCAAACTTTACACCACGTTTTCACCATTTACTTTACCGTGTATAGAATTTGTTTTTCTAAAGATTTTTGATCGTTTATGTAACGCGCCAAATTTCTTCTGCATAATGTATTTTCTAATAGATTGGCTCAGTAAAACAAGGTGCGAAAATCGAGAAAACGATCGCATCGCACAGCTTGCTTCCTTTCTAGCGAATCTAGATATTTAGTTTGGAAACTGTTATTTAGACCTCATGCGTTGTATTAACTTCCTCATTTAGGTGAACGTCGAGTTTCAATATTTTTCCAGGTCATTAGGTCGCCATAGGTACTGTTCATTAACTGATGTCAGTGTGAAAGTCAAACAATTTGAGATTGTCATTTAACGCCTAGTAAAAAGGTTATTGGAACAACAACTTGTCAGTGTTGATTGTGATTTTCTAAGGCCTTTTTCTGCCTCAAGGAGAAATTCCAGGGTTTAATTTGATTTGTGAGTTAGCTATGCCCTGACTTAGATCAGCCCAAAGGTTGTTTCAGGGTTCGATCTGTGAGTCAGCTGTGCCCTAAATTAGATCAGCCCAGTTTTCGTTCTTCATTCAACGCGTGCGAAAGCGCAGTCTGTTAATGATGTGCGCAGTTGTTCTCAGCTAGGAAAAGCATTAACATATGATGAACACTATGAAAAAGTCATGCATATATCCGCTAATAATTTTGTATTGAAAGAACGCACTCATATTGATCTCTCTAACAGCCATGATTCTTGAGGTGGACATTGTGTCTTATTCCACAGCCAGGGTTTTCCCATTACGGTCGAACAAATAAATGAAAAAAGAGTTCAATGCACTTAGTAAGTGATCGGTTGACATTTGTACATTAAAAAGAAAGGTTTATAGTCTCCACTTTATGGCTTTCGTATGACAGACTAGTGACTGTAATGTTCATGTAATTTTGTCAGACATGTCACAAGTCAGTTTCAGGCTATATTACTATTTGTTAAAAAATACTTAAGATAGTACGCGCGCTCTCATTGGTCGAGAGCTTTGTTTTCATCACGCTATGAAGGCACGGAAATGACGTAACAAGCATTTTTTAAGTATTTTTTAAAAGAAATAAAACATTTTCTCCGATTCCTTCATAGCCTGGTGAAAACCTCGGCTACGCGTTTGGGAGAATTCTCGAGCAGGTGAAAACCCTCGACTTCGTCTCGGGTTTTCACTGATCTGCTCTCGAATTCTCCCAAACGCGTAGCCTCGGTTTTCACCAGGCTATGAAGGCATGGAGAAAATGTTTTATTTCTTAACTATTAACTGCAGTAGTTATACATTTGTCTGATCAAAACATATGAACACCATAATGGAACATGAGTGAGGTTTGTGGTGAAAGTTCCCTGATAGTTATGAGAGCCTGGACATTGAAGCGTATATAAATCTTAGTTAGGGGGAGGGAGCTAAAATGAAAATTAGGTTGTCTAGATATTTATCAAGCTCAAGAGAGTATGAAGTAAGAGAGCACATCTCCGTGCCCTATGATAATTATTCGAAAATCTAGTTTTAGCTCCGCACGCAGCCTAAAATATCTTATCATGGGATTCCTGATTCAGTTTAGGCTGCGCGCGCAAATAAAAATAGATTTTCAACAAATCAACTAATTTTCATGGGGATAAACCTATTTAGAAAAAACCTACTAATGGTCTATCACCAATCGAGCCCTGTGATTGGCTGAGCTACTAGGGGTCTATTAGTGATAGACCTCTAGTAGCGAAAAGCGCCGGTTTTGAAAACCAAAAAATATATATTTAAAGCAAAATCCAAAACTTTTTGCATCCTTTTATTGGACCGATTAGTAGGTTTTTACTAAAACAATTAGACCTCTCGCCCTCATGGCCTACGAGTCAATAGCCCATTCGGCCTTCGGCCTCAAGGGCTATTGACTCGTAGACCATTCGGACTCGAGGACTAATTGTTAAGTATGGGAGGGGAGAGCCTACGTAGCAAGCTGTCCACTTCATTATACACACACGTATACACGAGCACCTAAGATTATTTTACCAGCTCCATCTTATCATAATGAACGCTTGGAAGAGCTTGGTCTTGTTACACTTAATGAAAGAATTATTGGCCTAAAATATTGATCATAAGTATAAGCCAGTTCAAAGTTTAAGAATCGTTTTCAGTGCGTATGCGATTTTATCCCGAATTTCTCGAATTCTTTTGTTTAATTAGAAATTAGAAATTCGGGATAAAA
The DNA here is from genome assembly GCA_964019055.1 of Anthopleura xanthogrammica. Lineage (NCBI taxonomy): Eukaryota > Metazoa > Cnidaria > Anthozoa > Actiniaria > Actiniidae > Anthopleura > Anthopleura xanthogrammica. The sequence continues at coordinate 10,637,755 of OZ025207.1, read as the reverse complement.
TCGCATGCGCACTGAAAACGATTCTTAAACTTTGAACTGGCTTGTAGTTTCAGATGCTCCTGAGCCATTCCTCGCATAAAATGTAATACCGAAACGATTTCAAACCATTTTTTGTCATACAGCATTAGGAATTTCCCTATACAATAATTTGTAAGTTTGAGTTCAGTTTCAAGTATATATATTGCCATTCAAGTGTCTAAACAAACTATCATTATTTATTTTTATTTTTCATAATCCAAACTTTTCATCACCCTCTCAATTACGGTGTACAGGGCATCTCTTCATGATGCGCTTGGTGTCAGAGGCGTTGCTAACTCCTCGGTTGCTGTGCGGAAGCTCTTCTACACAGCACGCAGTCTATATTTAATATCCAATATATCCTAAAAGATCCCAGTTTTCTATCCATTTAATATACGCCGCGCAACTGTGTCGATACTACGTTGTGCTTCAAGATCCGTACATCATTAAGACACATGGTAATTTCGCGTGGTTTTGACTGTAGTACAATGACTACCGTACCATAATTCTCTATTTTCTCAATGAATAAAGGCCACTTAAATTTTGCGTCATATTTTCGGGACACTTATTTTTCGTTTCACCAGTTATTTCGCGATTTTTTCGAAGTCGCAAAAATCGCGAAATTAAAGTGCCGTGAAAGTTTCATGTACTCAATAAGGTAGTTCATTTTTATCTTCGTGTCTAGAAAAATAATGAGATTGAAAAAGTCGATCGCTGATCGACTTTATGACTTGCATTTCTCGACTGATTGTGCGGGATGATTGATCTTTTTTTTTTTGGTCACTCCCACCTTGCAAAAGTACTAAGTCGCATACAAAGGCCTTTGATCTTTCACTATATTTTACAGAACAAGAAGTTATAATTGATGTTTATCGTAAATATCTGTTAAATTTTTTTCCGGGAAGTGTTTTCTATTTTTAACATTCAAAGATATTTATAGCTGGACATAATTATTTTAATGGGTACCCTGTGGTATCTCGCTCACGCCACTCTTCCCGCAAAGCATGATGTCCTGCGCGTGCGCAAGCTCTTCTAAAATATCAACATGGCGGAAGACGGTAGTTGATGGAGAATGGCACCAAACCAGTTGAAAAAACAGCCAAAATGAGACTATTCCTGGAACCTCGGAGCTGAAAATACCTGCCATATTAATTACTTAAGATGGCTGTTTGCTCTCAAAGCCCTGAAGAGTTCCTGCAAGGAGTTTTCTGCCCTACGATTGCAGTGACTTGTAGCGAAGATGCTGAACAAGTCTGCATGAAGAATAAGTTGTCTTTCGTGGAAATGACTCGACCATTTTGCCAGCTCACGACTGAAGGTAAATGCAGAACGTATATTGCAACCACCGCTAATAAACCTCCAACCTTCAAGCTTAGTTTCAGCTTTTTTTCGTTTAATTATCTCGTACTTGTGTCAAGATTTGTAGCATTGAGTTGGCACTTTCGATTTCATACCTAATCCATAAATGTGCTTCTCAAAACCAAGCAGCCTTTGAACCTTCATAATTAGATAAACTCACGAGATAATTAAGTTTTTACTGCAAATTTTTGAACTAGGATCCCCAAGGATCTAAACTATAGCTTGTACACATCTCCGTAAGGACCTATTCTTCGTTGTTTTGGTTTGTTTTAACCTATTGTCTCAACCAAATCACTTAACCTGCTGTTATGGTAGTGTTAAAACATGGCACGTGTACTAGTACTAACGGCTTTTTACTTATCGTATAATTTAGCTTTTCTGTATTCTATTTTCTTAGAAGTTCCATAACCTATGGATAAGCTAAAACTTGTACATGTATTTGTAGAAACTTGTACATTTGTTTAGGAATTTAGCTTAAGGAATTTTAACTTTTCAGAAGTTATTAGAGAAAACAACTGTTGTTGTTATATAATCTTGCTCACTATTTTGCCGGTTATTGAGCAAATTTCAGCCAAACTTCAAGAGTGTGTGAATGACATGTAATTAAACATTATTGTTGGATGAGGTTGAGCATGATATCGTAAAATTATCAAGACCAAGCACATGTTATGACGTTGATAAAACAGCTGAGGTTTTTAATAATTTACAATATCATATGAAAACTAAGTAAGTTCAAAAAAAAATTTATCATACATTTTTTAAACTAAGAATAAAGTAATTAGTTACTAATGGAACTAATTATGTTGTCCTGGAGTCGGTTGTATGAAGCCTGAATAGTGCTATCCACCAGATAAATCCTTATCCAGCGGATAAAGCCTATACAAATTCTATACACTGGATAACTCTTATCTGGTGGATAACTTTATACAGGCTTCATACAACCAGCTCCTGGTGATTAAATCCCCCCGGTAGCCTCACATTCAAGCCTTCAGGATGAGGTTATGCAGGGTTAAACAAAGGTTTTTATTCGCATAAAAATAAACATAGTGCTGTGTGATCAAGTCTATTCAAACCCTAAAGTTTTTCCAAAGGTATAAAACAAAATTACTCACCAAAATTATCACTTACTTGTATGCAAATCAAATGTCTAGACTTCATATCATGATCTTAGTGTTTAATCTTGCTATTTGATATGATCTCATTTAATAGATTACTAGATAAATAAATAGAGACTGATGGAACATTAATGTAGGGTTCCTGCAACTCCTTAGACTTCTTGAGAACTACTGCAATTTAATATCCATTTTTAAGGGTACTCTGAAAGACAGTGAAAAACAATAGGACCCTGAAACAACATCTGGGCTGATCTAAGTCAGGGCATTGATACAGTAACTCACATTTCTTGAAAATTGAAATTTAGAATGTAGACCAGGGAACCAGAAAAAAAATCCTCCAATCAAGAGAAAAAAATGGAATTATTCTAAGTAATATCATGGCACTGATGGATATCTATGATTAAATATCCCCAAATTCGAGGGAGGGTGGGTGGAAGTCCCAATGCCGCAGGTGCAGGGACTTTTACTAACTCTACCAAGATAGGCTTATTTTAATGTTATGTTTCTTACTTTTTTTGTTTAGCCCATATCAGGGATCCTTCAGGTGCTGTCCACACAGTTAAAAACTGGAAGTTACGTTTACTTGAAATGTCAGCACCACACCCCCCTCAGCATGTGGTTAATAAACTCTTGCATGAAGTTGTGGCTCGTACCCAACCAGTCAATACTGATCCAAGTACTTACAGTCCTGAATACCAGGCTAAAGGTATGTACATTCAAATCATTCATTTAATCATTTCTTTCATTCATTCATTCATCCAACCATCCATCCTTCCCTCCCTTCATTCATCAATCCTTCAGTCCCCCTGCCTCCATCTCACACTCCATTCATTCAGTCATTCATTCATCCATCTATCCTTTCTTTCCACCAATCATTCCCTCAGTCCATTCAATTATTCCTATATCCATCCATCCATCCCTCAGTCCATTCCGTTATTCAATTGTTCATTCATTCATTCAATCATCCATCTATCCACCTAACTACACATCCCTCAGTCCATTCAATTATCCACCCACTCATCCACCCATCCCTCCCTTAGTCCATTCAATCATTTATTTGTTCATTCATTCATTCAATCATCCATCAATCCACCTATCCCTCCCTCAGTTCACTCAATTAAATTCATTTGTTCATTCATCCATTTCATTATTTGTGCTTGTATTAAAATTAATGCTTTATTAGAGGCCTGTTACACTGTATAAGAAGGAGTTCCCAATACCAATCCCCTGCCCTTCCCATAACACGCCCCTCCCACAACATGCCACTCCTCCCAACACCCCATCCACCCTCAAGAAAAATAAATATTTTCATAAAAATGATAGCATTAAACTTGTGGAAATGCATTTTGGGATGGCCATTTTGTGCGAAAGTCTACAGTTTCTGTGTCAAATTGATTTGAGTCGTTTTATTTTGAGTTTAATCTTTATTTCTATTGTAACAGCCTCAACACCCTGGTTTGAAGCCTACAGGGACTGCTTCCTTCAGTTATTAAAGACATCAGATCATGAATTTATCAGGCATTTCTTGTCTTGTATCCTTACCTTACGTAGTACATGACTGTATACTTGTAATATGAGTAGAAATTACTGGACTTTTTCTCAACTTTGAGACCTCATCTCAAATTTGAATATGTTGAGGCATTTTTTTGGACAACACAGAATTTATATCTATAGAGGTTTTGCCCCATCACGTGCCGGTGCCCATAATATAGCTTGGGCTGCCTGTGGTGAGATGGCAGAATTAAATTATTTCTTATGTAAAACTATTGTATTGTTCCTGCCATGCAACATGGCTGCCATCACGCGATGGTGCAAAACCTCTAGTGCACACTACGTACAGTATAACTTGTTTTTTAATGTACATGTTGACAGAAAAAATCAATTTTTGAAGACACAATTTATACCTACATGTACATGTACCTGCCGGGTGACTATTATACATGGCTTACAGTACCCCTCCTTCTGTATTCAATGTTGGATGTCCCATCCAATGGTAACATGTCACATCCCACATATTATAACACAACTTTGTACTCTGTATGGAGGGGGGATGACATTGTACTCTTCATTTCTAAATCTCGGCAGACATAAACAAGAGTGTATAATTATTATTATAGTAGTTAGTTCCTTGACAAGAACTCCATACAGGTGTCTTTGTTGTATCTTCACATCATTCTGATCCAATGAATGCCTTTGCAACAATGACATCCCAGCTCCTTGATCAACAACAGACGTCTCCCAACAGCCACATCAAGTGGTTCAGTACTGGGGTCTTTAGGTATTATGTACTGCTACATGATGTCAATGATGCAGTGGAGTCCAAGTGAGTATGCCTGTTACATGTACAGTGGTACCTCTATTGAGCGGACACCTTGGGGATCTTGTATACGGTGACAGCTTAATAGAGGGTGTCCACTGAATAGAGGCTTTAATAATAAGGGGCCACAAGTTTGTCAGTTTTTAACTGTGTCACCCTCAGTAAATAAAGTTAGTTATTATTATGATAATAGAAGTAACACTACATACATGTATCTATATGCTTTAGGCAAAGTTCAAAAAAATGAAAATAACCAGCCAATTTTTTTCTTTGTCCAGTCAAATGCCTACATGTATTTGGCCAGTCCTCTTGACTGGTCACATTGAGTGGCCACAAGTTGACCAGTCTGATGTGGCCAGTCATGCATGCAACCTTATTGCAACTATGTGCATATTTCTTAATGTGCCTATGTTGGTATCCAATTTCTTCGCACAAGAGTTTTTTCGCACAGGTCTTTTCGGACAAATCTTATGTCCTTTCACACAAGTATTAAGGTTTGTCCGAAAAGACCTGTGTGGAAAAACTTGTGCGAAAAAACTGTAATTCCCGATGTTGCCCTGGTGCACATCTTCTAATGCATTATACGTGTACATAATGTTTAAGTGACTGGTTGTTTATCTATCAGGGCCGAAGCAGTATACCAGAGTATGAAGTCAGTATATGGTCTTCATGCCTGTCACCTGTTGATGGTGAATTCAGTGAACCCTGTTGCAGCAGCACAGATGCCAAACCTACCTGACCCATGGAGTCAGTTCATTATACCAGCTAGTAGTGAATCTCTGGTGAGTCAATAATCACACAACAACAAGAAGTGTTCAAAAATTTAATGTAAAAATCTCAAGTTGTTGTCAGATTCCAAATTATAAATTGAAAAACCCTTTCAATTTATAATTTGGAACCCGACCACAATTTAAGATTTTTACATTAAATTTTTGAACACTTATTCTTCTTGTGCACTCACTTTTTGTTTAGATATTTTGACTGTTAAATTAATAATCTTCATTGTTAATTATATGATAACAAGAAACAGTGCACAAATATAATTTAAAGAAAAAATACTATGAGCTTGAGCTACATGTACTGTACCAGATCTCTGTTTTATTGCACTCAAACACAGAAAGTCATGGGTTCGAATCCATTCTTGAACTCAGAATTTTTTCTGAGTTAATTTCATTACACTTCTTATTATTCTTCTATATTGCAAAGTAAATGAAAATTTTTTTTGAGGCCCGACAAAAAAATATTTTTCAATTAATATAATGAAAATGTGTGTGTGCCAAGATTCAAATCTAATAAGTTAAACAAACTGCAGTAAAAAATGAGTTTAATCAAATTTTTATTGGTTTTCTCTTCATGATACAACCGAACCTGCCAAACCATGGTTTTGACACAAATTCGTATGACGACTACACCCACAAATGTCTACCCCTCTGCCTGCAAACATCAATATTATTAAAACTTTGATGTTTGTTGGCATAGTCGTAGACGTTTGTGGGCATAGTCGTCATACCAATTTGTGTGTCAAAACCATGGTTCGGCGGGTTTGGTAGTTGCTTATAATTGATATATATGCTTGCACACAGGACTGGGATGAGGAGGTGGACTCAAGTATAGAAGCAACTGAAGAAGACCCTCTCAACTGTGCTGTAGATGAGAACTTTGACCCAGAAGCAGCTATAGCAAACAATGAAGAACAAAAGGGAAGATCAGGATCTGGGTCAGGCATCTTAATTGGCCCATTAACATTTGACGACAACCCTGAGGAACCAGACACCCAAGACCTGATGAATGACCAATCAATGAAAAGCAGTGCAGAATTGAGTAACTCGCATGAGAAGAAACATTTGGCGGCACAATATACGTATTTCTCTAGTAGGAAGTTCACCAGTGCCGTAAGGAGCCAACCAGTCCAGCGCACACATGGGTTATGCCTGAGCCTCAGTGATCAGGATAGAATCAAGATTTTTGTTCATGAGTTGGCTTTTAGAGGTCTTCTACCATACATTGAGAAAATGATGAAGAACCTCTATGATCAGGTATAATATCCCTTTTGTAACCTTTCTGTTACAGACGCTTTTCATATTTCTGTGACCTCCAGACATCTGGCATTTTGGCTTCCATCAATCAAATTTACGATGGGTTGAGTTCATTCAGATCATGAACAATAAAGAAATTCCCATGTGAATATGGCTGTCTAGTCACGGGAATTTCCTTATCGCTCAATCAGAATGAACTAATGGCCTCTCGTAAGTTTGATTGATGGAAGCCAAAATGCCACACGTCTAGAGTCAGGTCACAGAAATGTGAAAAGTGCTGTCAATAGTCTTAAATATTTTGTTTACACTATCTTATAGTGTTGGACACTTGGTGCTAGAGTACAGGGTCCCAGCCTTGGTCCTGTCAACCAATTGTCAGGCATCTGATGCACATTTGCTGGCATTTTTTGATGATGGCTTGCCAGGCTTTTGTCGGCTGCTTGACTGTACTTTCTTAGTGGTCTTAGTTGGCCGTTTAATGGCCAATTGATGACATGCCAACAGCTATATTCTGACAACAGTAAGTAAAATTACTGTGACAGTAACTCAAAGATGTTTGTTCTGTTTTCAGATCATGGCCCGTAAAGGTATCCACAGATCTATATTTTCAGCCACAAAGAAATGGTTTGGTGGAGGGAAGCCAGCTGGTCTAGCATCAGGTCTAGTTCCTGGGATAATGTGAGTATTATACATGAATGTCTACTATTAATAATAATTTATTGTAAAAATATGAAATTTGTCTTTCAAACTTGCCTGACAAATGGACTTTATGAAGTAAATGCAAAAACATAAAGTCAGTTCTTGAAATGTAAGACCAATTCTTTCATTTCTTTATAAAATGTAGTACTTATAAAATATTGCATTCTTGGTCTCACAAAAGAGAACATTTATTTTCTCACTAAAACACTCTTGATTTCTTGGAAAACATGCCGAAATACACACATCATACATGTGTAAACATTTTTTGCTAGTATTATTATTGCTATTATCACTGCCAAGATCTTAATCATAATCACCACCACCATTACTGTATCTCAATTGTACAAATGTTTTCTTCTTTTGATTTGCAGTTATGCAAACGATTCACCTGAACTCTATCACAGAAAGCTTGGAGACTTGGCTTTCTTAGTTCAGAACTATGAACTAGCCTACAACTGCTACCACACTGCTAAAAGAGACTTCAATAGTGAACATGCATGGTTTTACTTTGCTGGAGCTTTGGTGAGTTACTGTACATTTACTGTAAGTTTATTTTAGCATTATAGACCCCTTTCATGTGATGTCAAAGCCGCTCAATTTGGAGGACAAAACAAAAGAATTTCAATTTCCTGAGAATTTAAATCTATTGTCTCATCCTCCAAATTGAGCTACATTCTGACTTGCTGACATTCTATTCCAGGAAATGGCAGCTATCTCAGCATTTCTGGCCAGTTTACAACGACCTTACCCATCTCACTACATGGAAACTGCTATTTCTACATATCTTACTGCCTGCAGGTATGCTATGCTTTGTTTGATGCTATTTATTATTCCAAGTGATCAAATTAGAATAAATCCCATACTGGTATTTCCCAATTTACAGTAATGTCTTTGATTAAATCGAAGCCCTATTGTTTAATTCCCATTTTGCCAGTTCAATAATTTTAAAAGCCATTTCATCCAGTTAAGTGCTGTAAATTATGGAAGCCAATTTAATGCATTGGAAGCCAGAAAAGTGCTATAGGGCCAATTGATGTAAAGGATGCCAAGGGTGGAAGCAAGGGAGGTGTAGTGTGTAACTTCTCGTCAGATGATGTCCCCGGTTCAATTCTCAGACTCAGAACCATAAGTGTCAGTGTTGAGTTTGTTGATTTTCTCCCTTGCTTCAAGGGTTTTTCTTAAGGTTCTCAGGTTTTCCTCCCTCTGCAAAAATCAACCCTTATTTGAACTGAGCTGTGCTCCATGGTCAGTCATGAGTTGTACATGGCGGCTGCCTGCAGCACCTTTGTATGGCTTCAACTAGCCCTTCCTAATTCAGTTATTCAGCTGCAAGAATTTCATTTTGATTTCAATTGGTGCCTTGTGGATTGTTGCCTAACAGATTTTGTGTCATTTTTTTTTTTCATTTCTAGACAGCATATGTTTGCTGTAAGGGCATCTCTGTTAAGCACAGACGTCCTTAAAGCCAAAAACATGTCTTTGGATGCTGCGATGCAATTCATGAAAATGACAGGAGAGGCAAGTTCTTATTGTTGCGTAATCCTGAACTACGTACAATCCTTATTTCTCTGTCAATTGTATATCCTACTTGACTGTAAGGAAACCAACCTAAGTTATAACATTATTCTAGATGTTGTGTATGACCACAAATTGACAGTCATATTAGATGGTACATGTAGGAATATCACAACCATTTAACATGAGAAAGAATTCAATTGCCCAGTCAGCTAGAGTAAAAAGATTCTATTGTTCATTGTTGTCATTTCAGGAGTCAGATTTGCTTTGTGCATTGTTACTGGAGCAGTCTGCACATTGTTTTCTTCACTGCAATCCTGTAATGGTCAGGAAATATGCTTTCAATATGATCTTAGCAGGACACAGATTTAGCAAATCTGCACAGGTCAGTGTGTACATCTACTGTATCTGTCTGTCTGTCTGCCTTATCTAGAGTGTATCTACAGTATTTGTCTTGCCTATAAGACTGTATGTTATTGTTTTAGTGGCACGAAGTGGAAAAAGGTGATACCTCACTTGAGAAATTGAGGGCAACCTTGAAAAAATTTCAGCCAATTAAAGTTTTAAAAATCATTGCAGTAAGGTGCACATGCAGCACCAAGCTTCTCACAGTCACATAAAACATTAATAAAACTGCATCAAATATTAGTCCATTAGTTTGGTTATATATAATATTGTAACAGTATTAATGTCTGGTTTTCTAAGTGTTGTTTCATATATTACAGCGTAAACATGCCCTCAGATGCTATCGGCAAGCCCTTCATGTATATGAAGACAAATCATGGCATCTTGCTGAAGATCACATCAACTTTACTCTTGGACGACAGTCCTTCAACCTGCGTCAGCTGGATGATGCTTTGAAGTCATTCAGACAGTTGTTAGTGTATGAGAGCAAACAGTCCCAACAACAGCAAGCTGCTTATCTTAGGGAATTTTTATTTGTATTTAAGGTAATCTATTCACTATTCACTCTTTAACTACTGGTTTTTTTATGTGACCAGACCTACCTGCAGATATATTTCTTGACTTTTCCTGACTGTAAATAAAACGTTGATCTTTAACAATCATCACCCATATTCATACATGTATCACCTCAAAAGCAAAAGCACGAAGAAAAACCCAGTTGTGTGCAGGGTACAAACTGTCAATCACACAAGATCCAGACAATTGAAAACACGTTTTCCTTTGCGGTACTCCAACCAATTTGATCACATTTTATGTAAAAATTAAATTCAAGTTTGGTTCACATTTATCTCTAAGCTTTGTACACTTGACAATTTTCTAAATATGTCACAACATGATGGGTTCATGCCTGGTTCAACTTATTTTAAGATTGTGTGGTTGGTTTGTTCTTGGTATATGTGTTGCAGTGTTGGTGCATGCATGTTCGTTCGTTGACATATTTATTTTATTTTCCTTATTTCCAGCAACTCTTAGAAGCTAAAGACAAACACAAGGCTAAAACAAGAACCCTGCCCTACCTTCCTCTTCCTGTAGTAGACTCCAATGCAACAAGAACAATTCTGTCCTACAACCAAAATTCCCAAAAGAACACCACTACCAATTCTAATCCATCCACTCCAAAAGATGGCCTTCAGGATCCCTTTGGTCTGTCTCTATTTGGGGAGACTGAGACCAAGAGTAACCCAGACAATGTGATTCTGATAGGCCAGGCATCATTTGAGGAGAAATACGACATGGGATTGGAGAAGCGATGGAAGGATATGGAGGAGTTGTTATATGAAAGTGTGAATATCACTCCAGTACCACCTTTCTTTAGGACTCATGTGCATTGCTTGAGCTCCAAGACTACTAACAAGATGAAGCCACTGTGTGTTATTAATGGTAGGTACAGTTATATATTAATCTTAGATTAGTCTTGCACCTGTCCTCAGTTGAGCATGAGGATTGCCATTAATTTATTCTTATCTACCCTCCCTCCCTCCCCCTCCACAGCAATTTTTATCTCCTAACAATGGTTAATTCTTGCAGACAAAAGAGACAAAAGTTGTGACATGATATTCAGCAGTAGAAGAGTGTCAATCAAATAGGTCATTAGATCCATACTCTAACAATTTACATGCAGCAACTTTTGTCTCTATCAGCGAGTAGCAATGCAATAGGTCATTAGATCCATACTCTAACAATTTACATGCAGCAACTTTTGTCTCTATCAGCGAGTAGCAATGCCATTATATTCATTTCTATGATGATTTGATCCAGAATGGTCCTTGTTTTTCCTTTAAACAGAAACAGTTGCAGTTGAAGTAGTATTCTATAATCCTTTAAAAATCCCTCTCAATTTAACCCATCTAATGCTGTTATGGGAGTTCACTCCTCAAGACAAGGAATCTACAGTTGTTAATGAGGTACTGTAGGCCATTGTTTACAGAATTGACCCTTTTATGTACTAATTTAATTTAATGATTTGACCTCCAAAATTATAACTTTGGACAACAAATCCTGTAAGAAAACACTTTAAAGGCTGCTCTATTTAAAATTAATAGATTTAGTTATTAAACTAATAGACCATGAGATGCGCTGCATTTTCAAATATGAGACAGAAATCAGACATTTTTGGGCAAGATCACACACTATTGACACTGCCCAAAAATGCCTTGAGATCATGTTTGCGCCTGTGATATTTTTGAAAGCGTTTGTGCACCTAGAAAACGGTCTATTGGGGATGAAAAATTTTTTTTTTTTGAATTTGACAAACATGGTACATGGTCTTAAAATGGGAAAACATTATGCCTAAAGTAAAAGGGTCTATTCACAACCATGAGTTACAATACATGTTTTTCACTCATTCTTGTTTCCAATAGTTTAAAAGCCATGAGGACCTGGTCAAGACTGAAGTTATTTCTAAATTTGCCATTGAAGGTGGTGAGAAGGAAGCGGTAAGACTTTGATCAGCCAATCGGTTGTTTCAGGGTAGCGATAAAAGTTAAATTTTTTTTTTATTCTTTAGATGTATTACTGACAAATCAATAAATGCTTAGTATAGGTATTTATTTGTCTCTTAGGCTCGTCTAACACTGACTCCCTGCTGTACTGGTGCACTTCACATCAAGGGTGTCAAATACAGTCTAAGTAGTATAGCTATTGGGGGTCCAGTGGAGGACTCATTCAATACAACTGAGGCCCACCCAGCTGTTTCTGCCGTTAGTATGCTTGGGAGACTGGACTTGAATGTGCTCGGTCCACGACTGAATCACACAAAGGAAGAAAAGACAAGCATCATCCATGGACAGGATCATAGGTTGAATATGGTGGTTGTCCCAGCCATGCCCTTACTAGAGGTATGTACAATGAATCCAAACTAATGAATCAGTCGGTCATTTCAGCCAATCAATCCGTGTTTTAGTCATTGTCTCAAGTACTTTCTCAACGAGATTGCCATGTTTCTCATTTCCCTTTTTTGCCCTCTCCCCCCTCCCCCTCCCTCCTCCCCCTTTAACCATCTATTATGGCTTATCTCAGAATCAACGTTATGCAGGTTCAGTGTTTTATGCTCTTAACATGTTTAACAAGTTGTGCATGCTATTTTTGCAATGTGCCATTTTCTGTATTGCTAGCAATTAAACCCTTGCCTTATCCTGAGTGTGGAGCTAGCAGAAGTTTGGGAACTTCATTAATCACTCTTAACTGAAATCACACTACCTAAATGATAACTACCAACCCCACAATTAGGAAATAACCAGTACTAAAGTAAGGTTTCTTCAAAGGTCTTTCCTATTGAGATTAACCAAGCCTTGCAAATCAAATCCCCTTGCCAAGGATTGGTGTTACGACTAAGTCGTTTTTTACTACTTTGCTAATTTCTCATTTATCTACTGATTTTCCCAGGTTCGTTTCCGTAATTTCCCAAATAATCTTCTCTGTGGCGAAGTAGTTCGCACAACAGCTGAATTCACCAATGTTGGTCAGTGCTCTCTAACCAAACTATTTATGGCTTCGCGTACACCCGAGTTCTTTACAATCAGCACACCAACCAATAACGAAAAGGATGCCAAGAAAATATACCAAACTTTCTCCTCTGAACATAGTACTCTAGACAATCCATTATCGGAGATCAGAAGAATAACAGAGGTACCCATTCCTGGTGGGTGTCTAGCTCCTGGGGTATCTGTGAAGCTACCCGTGTGGGTACAAGGTGCCGAGGAGGATGGTAGTCACTTGAGGGAGCTGAAGTTTTATTATGAATCTACAGAAAAGAATTCTAAAATGAGGTAAGCATGTCATGCAGCAGCTACATTAAAGATCTTACTTTCAGTGAGTATGTCACAAGCCACTCCTAGTTTATCTCACACCATTGAAAATACACCTCCGCAATGCCTGCTGGGAAGGAACAGTGGATCAGAATAATTATCATCAATTTCCTGCTTTCTGATTTGATGTATTTTCAATGGTCTGGGATAAATTCATCATCTATATTTTTTCCCAGCATTTAAATGTTTTATTCCTTTTTGTATTTCCTTTCTAGCCATCGAGCTCTTCAACACGCCTTCTCTGTAGACTTCAGTAGTTCTCTAGTTGTGCGGGCCACAGCTAGACGGAGTAAATATTGTAGGAACTTACAAGAAAAGTAAGTGTAAACTTTCTCCTTTATTTCTTTCACTCATTCCTGTGATTTTGTCTTTTCATGTGACTAATATACTGTATACTGTATATGTGTCATGAGATACGTGGTAGGGGCCAGTCATGATTCCAGGGAGGGGGAGATGGAGGAGCATTAGGGGGATCAGCACAAAGCAAGCCGCAGCATGTGGCACACTTACTTTGTGTAAATTTACTTCCTCCTTTACTTACAGTCATTCTCAATAGCACTGGCGAAATCATACAATAAAATTATTTGCCATTGCAACAAAATTGGGTTCTGGTAGACGTCAATCAAAGTGTTTCTTTCCATGACACTCACATGCCTTGATTGACATCCACCTAAATCTAGTTTGCGCTATGATTCGGGGCATGCTATTGAAAAAACTGTAATAGTTAAATTACCAAGTATGCATTATGAAATGGAGTACCGTTTCTGGGTGGCTTTGTAGCCAGGTCTTGGGACAGCTGGTCATAAACTAGACTGTAAAGTTGTACCGCACATTTCTGATATCAAGTTTGGGTTTGTTTCAATAGGTTGGGCACCAAAGAACAGCTTGTTGTTGCATTAGATATTGAGAACCTCATGCAGGTAAGACTTGCCCTGAATGCATTCACATCATCAAATACACATGCATTGTGAAACATTCCTCAGTCAGTAGATTTTTATGGTGCACTCAGGTTTATCTTGAGTATCATCATGCCTTATACATTGTTATTTGTACCCAAGCTAGACCAGGATGCACCTTAATTGTTATACTCAGAAAAAAAGTACATTTGGGTGAATTGGAGTGCTCAAAAATCTGTGAAGAGTATGTATAGTAGGATGGGGTGTGATATGAATCATGATTAGGAGCCTTGATAATGCATGCATGAGTGTTGGGTGGGGTTGGAAGGAGAGAGTTAGGGTGTTTTAGATCCATACCCCATTCAATTCTTAGTCAAATATTGTACCTTTTAATGATGTATCCAGAGTCCAAAAACAAATTGGATTTGAGTATTAATTACATATTCTATACCATACACCATTATATCTTCTATGGTTGTGTTGCAAACTTGACAAGACAGCTAATTAGGTTCTATCAAAAAAAAAATTCTGTTAAAATTCTCATCCCCAATACTCCTGTGGTCTATCAAGTTTGTATTTTATTGGACAAGTGTGCAATCCCAGAATTGATTGTCTTTGATGTTTTTGTTTCAACAGGGTGCAACAGCAAATAAATTTGGCGAGTTTTCTGTCATTCAAGTATCATGTGTCAGTAGAAGATGGAGATTGCAACCACTAAGTCACCACAAAACAGGTAGAGTACAAACTACTATCCCTCCCCTCCCTTCCTCTCTTTGTATTGACATCTTGTTATTAGACAAGTACAAGTGCATAAAGCCTGATTAGTACTGATCCAGACTTGATTACTTGATTATTCAGATGGCTTGCTATGTGTCAGACCAGGAGAAACAATCGTAACTCAGTTCAAAGCTACTAAATATACAGGTAAACAGTGACATGGACTTTGATGGACCCCAGGGCCCTGTTATACAAAGGGTAGATAGCGCTATCTGATGGGTAAATCCCTATCCAGTGGATAAATCGATGCTGTTATCCAATCAATTTATCCACAGGTCAGGATGATCGGTCAGGATAAGATTAATCCATCAGATAGCGCTATCCACCCTTCATACAGCCGGGCCCAGGCATTTCCAGAGGTGAATCCTTGAGGTCATCCTAGTCATGTATCCATGTGTTTTCACAGTAAGCCATATTTTTTTTAAATATTTTTCTTTCATTAGATAAAGAAGAAGATTCACTTGGGTTCAGTCATGTTGCTTTCTCAGATGAAATGGTAAGTCTTATTTTTATTAAGCATAATTGATAGTTTTACTGATGGTGGTGGTGGTGGTAGTGTTGGAGTTGAGGTGTTAATGGTGGTCACTGTCACTGTTGGTAGTAATCTCAATATCAGTTGTAATGGTGGTGTTTGTACGATAATATTGGTGGAAATGTGTTGATGGTTATGGTAGTGTTGGTGGTTGTGGTGGTGTTGGTGGTTGTGGTGGTATCCATGGTGATGATGATCCTGAGTTTTCATATGGCACATTTCATAATTGCCTCAATGCGCTTCACATTTTATGACCAGTGGAGGACTTTATGGGCTGCATATAACGGCAGGCGCTGAAGCAGCAGTGTAGCTTACGACCATGAGTGAATTGTTAGTACCGGTATTGTTAGTAATTGTTATGCCTCCAAATTGGCAGTAATGTTGGATGGTGGCAACAAAGTGATGACATCATAATATTACCCTTTAGGAATCCTCTATTCTTATTGTCATTCAATTTATTTTTCCAGATAAATACTTCAGTAACCCCCGCTGTAGACTTCTTCTTTAGATCTCGTACATGGAGAGAAATGTATGAGTCCAATTCTAGTAATAGTAGTTGTACAGTGGATACAACTAAAGTAGACCTTGGTTTAATTGTCTTCTGGAAGGTGAGTACATGATTTCCTGCCAATGTCTTGAAATCTGGATTACACTTGCCCTGCAAGAAAAAGCCCCAATTGCAGAATGCTGTCTTTGGTTGAACAAACTTACCAATGTATGTGTTAGAACATGAGTGGGGGAAATCCGCCACATTGGTCATATCAAATCAAATCATAACTATACATATGTTGTACCATATGTACACTGTATGTCAGGTTGGTAAGCTTCTCACTCATAGGATTACTATCTCCTAACAATTTTCTCTTGTTCTGTCAATCTTCACATGCTTCATAACTGCACACAGTAGGCACTAAGGTGCTTGAGTCTTCTATTTCTTTATTAATTTTACAGTGAATGCTAAGGAAATGTAGGAACATTAAAAAGGCTGTAACTGTCAAAATGTTGCTTGATTTCATATTTTTATGTTCAGTTTTATCATCAAGCATCTTCATATTTTTCAGGCATCTTTTATAGATGAGAAATTTATCAAAAAGACCGTAATGGGTCAAAGTCATGTTGCTATCAGCAGACTAGCAGAATCTGTTTCTGCCTCGCAGCCTGTGGTAAGTAAAGCTGGCTAAAAGTTGCAGTCATAAGTTTTCAATTTCCCTGTCTCTCTGACACACTGACTAATTTCATTTAATATCAAAAATAAATATATTTTCATATTGGAAGTATGATTAATGTCATTTCTTTATTTTCTGCTTTCATCAGCCTCAATCAGTTGGGACACCAGCTGTGCATGCTCTACCTAGCAGCAGTCCTTCTGCATCAATAGACAACAAGGAACTGCTAATTCAATATCTATTGAATCATAAATCAACGATACGACAAGACTTCAAGCTCAATAGGTACGCAATAGTCAACTGAAGTAGATGTAAAAAATTAATGGTCCAAACATGACATGTAGTGACCATCAAAGTAGTGTGTTGGATCATTCTGATTGGATGAACCATTTACCTTCATGCGCTGTGATTGGCTCAACTTATGCACCAATAGACCTTATTCGTTGCATTACAATGTTTTCCCATTATGAACCAGGTGTCATTTCCTAGAGTATCATTTCTTAGTTTAATGGTTGCACATGAGATGACACATGAATATGAATACAACTCAAACAAAGAATCTTATTCTCAAGAGAATGACACATGACCTGTAATGGAAAAACATGTAACACCATGAATAAGGTGGTCTATTTAGTGTTGTCACAGTATTGTTGCAGTCTTATGAAAGCTACTCCAACAGAATATAAATATTGTGTGAAATACTGAAATACCATTTGATTGGTTGTCATTGTACCAGGCACTGTAAAAAATAACTAGTTGTCATGACAATGCCACTACTTGGAAAACAATTCTTGTCCATGTGATAATGCCATCACATGATCAATTTATACATAATCCAATCATACATGTATTTACACACTTTTTAATTTTCCAGGCTATTAATTATACCAATAGAGCTTACTTTAAAGAATTGTTCTCAAGAGGTAGTCAATGTATTTGTTGAGAGAGCAGCAAGGTAAGATGCCATTGCCATTTCATTCCTTTACAATTTCGTTCATTTTTTCATTGCAATTATCATTCACTTTGTCACTTTTTTCCCATGTCTTAATCCCTAGTGAAACACCAAGCTCTGTTGTTGCACAAAACACAGGAGAGCCAGTTTCTGCTATGCTAGAAGTGGAAACCGACTCAGGATACCGACCATCAACAACCTCGTTTGTTTTGATCGGGCAGACATCAAGAAGACTACGGCTGGACCCAAACAGCACATCAATATTAAAATTCAATGCTATGATCTCTTTACCTGGAGTATATAACTTAAATCAGCTTCGTGTGTATGCCGCAGTACAAGAACACAATCACCAAGATGTAGACTTTGATTTAAGTACGATGGTTTTACAGAAGCCTTCACCACCCAGCTTTCTGGAGGTGGAGGACATCAGTTCTGTGTTTGTACGTTCTTCAGATGAACAAAACTCTTTGGAGTCCTTGGATAATTCATAAGAAGGATGACCTATTCCTGAAAAGAAACTCCTTTCTGCTCACTGGAGTGGTCAAGATACAGAAACATGCCATGAGAAACACAGAGGAATACACATACTTCCATACACCATGTTTTTCTTCACAACATTTTTTTTCATATTGTGTGATACCTTTTTTATCATCAAACAACAAATTGCTTTTTTTCCTTCACAAGAAATGTAAACTTACAAGGATATCACACAGACCCAAATTCCTTTATTTCTCTTTACATTTTTCTCACATTTCCCATTAATGGTTTTTTCATCCCAGCCCACTTAGTTTCTTTGCCATTTAAAATCAACATTTAGTATCTAGTCCACAAAAATTTACCAAGAAGAATATGGGATGTATCTAGTGGTGCAGTACATTCCCTAGGGATTTGATTACAGGGATCTACCGAGGGTTATGAGCATATTTTGAAGAGAACAAATTAAAAGAAAGAGATTAGGAAATTTCAAAGAATTTAGAAACAGAAAAGTATTTGACTGTCTAAAGATCTAGTCATATGATGCAAATCAGAATTATTACATAATGCGAATGAGATTCACATGATAACCAGGTTGAAGTATGCATTTCAAACATCACCTCAATTGAATTGAAGGGAATCCAAAAGAACATGTCTAGGACATGACAGTTTTGTACATGACAGTTGAAATGTTCTTTCAATTTTTGGATGAATGAAAGGGGTCCAGTAGGTCTCGAATGAGCCTTTGCAATGAGGAAAGGAGGGATAGATGGAGAATTAAGTGGAAGCGAAGGGGATAAGTCCTGAGTGGTTCTCCTTTTGCCCTCTTAACCACCAGGGGTGAAGGGTCCTGCCTTATGCATGTTGTTGTTCAATCTAACTTACATGTCAAGGTTATATTTAGCCAATGCCTTGCACCCCCACCCCTTCCATCATGCTCCCCCCCCACCCCACAGGGGAGGTGTATGAATTAGTACCATACATACTAGACTAATATTTTGCAATAGGAAGAATAACAAAAGCTATGAGATACTATTTTATGACTGAATCACATTCAGATTATAAAAGTTCATAATATTCAATCCTTAATAGGTCAAACATTTTCAAATTGTTTAAAAATTTTCAACAGTTTTAAAATAGAATACCAAATAAGAAGAATAATGTTTGAAACATTGTCTGTCCTCGTCTTGTCATTACAATCTCTTATTCAATCAGATTCATTCTTTTTTTAGAGTAATGATTAGGACAATGACCATAGAATTTGTATCAGCGAATGAGAAATGAGAGAGATAGTCAAAACAGATTAAATACACCAGTAACACTTCCCTATTCAATCAGATTCATTCTTATTTTAGAGTACTGATTAGGACAATGACCATAGAATTTGTATCAGCGAGAGAGAGAGAGAGAATAGACTGAATAAACAAGCCACACTTTCCTATTCAATCAGATTCATTCTAATTTTAGAGTACTGATTCATCATTAACTATTGAATTTGTATCAGTGAGAGAGATAGAGAAAGAAAGTCAGATACAGCCTGAATAAACCAGGCAAGCTTATAATAATAATCAGCAATTATCAATGATCTTATTTGTAATGTTTTCCTATTTCAATTTGAGTTGTACCCATATTCATGTGTCTTCTCATGCGCAACTGTTAAACAAAGAAATGATAGTCTAGGGAATGACACGTGGTCTGAAATGGGAAAACATTACACCAAGGCTCATAATGTTTATTACCCACCATTATGCTTTAAAAATGCTTCCCTTGGAATGTGACCAGAATTGAGATTTTTTGATGTTAACCCTTTACCTACTGACTGCTTTACCTTTTTAAGGGAAAAATCTTTCTCCCGGCAAATGTACCCTATATGTCACCTATCTCTATGGTAACTAGACTGAATAGGTTTAAAAAAATATTTTACCCAGTATGAATTCAAAAGTCATATATACAGCTGGTAAATAATATTGGCAAGAAAACGGTGCTATTTTCTTGGTGAAGGAAAAGAAAATTTAGAAACGAATTTTTCCCCTAAGGGAGACAGGCATGGAAACGTTTGCACTCAGGTTATTTCTTGTTACTCTGAAAGCCCCATGATGGAGCCTTATTTTATTTTTATCAAACATCAAACTTACTATTTACAAATTCATTCTAACTATAATACAATTTTTTGGATTCTGTCTTCAGATTTAAGCTATTGGCTGCTAGGGCAACCATTACTGCATGCATGACGTAATCCTTATATATTTTTTGGCATAATACGCCCTATGATTGGTCGAACATGATTTAGTCCGCGCGCACTCTGCGCATTGTATGTTGGAATATTTTCATTATAATTAATTCAATATTCCAAAACGAAAAACAGTTGCATAAAGATTTTCCTTACTCTTTTTCATGACGGGATTTGTTGTCCAAAGTTCTAATTATTTCAAGTGAAGGTTAAATATTAAAAGCTCTATTCAGTATCAAGTTAGTCTATAATAGACCTTTAGCTTGGGCGTCATGTTCTGCCCGTTTCAGATTATGTGTCATTCCCTTGAGTATCATTTCTTTGTTTAGACGCAAAGAAAAACAAAGAATCCTATATTCAAAGGAATGACAAAGTCTGAAATGGGCAAAACAAACGCCCAAGCTAAAGAGGTCTATTCGCATCATTTTTACAGTATATTACAGTACCTTGATTGATAGCACATGCAGTTAAGTATTTCTGAGTTTTGATTCCCATTAGGAGAATAATGAACGTTTACTGTCCCTCCCTCCTTGGGGAGAAACGAACCATTTCTTCCCAGGGGGAGGGCTGAACAATGTCTGCACGCAGACTAATAAGAAGCTAACTATATCCAAGATCTAACTTATTCTCATCTAAAAACTAGTGATAAGATTGAAGTAAGGAGTAGAAGTATGGTCCAATCAAGTGTTTCTCTCCTTGCGCTCGATTTAATGTCGTCATCTTCGATCTTTTTATAAATAATAACAATCCTCTTTTTCTTCTTTGTGGTTTGACGTGTTCTGGTGGGTTGTTTTGTTGAGGAGGCAGTAGGTTTAGTGCGTCTGGCAGGTTCGTGTAGTATATCTGGTATATGCATGGTAGTGCGCAATCTTTTTGGTCGTCTTGTTGAAGCAGGATGTACTGGAGCACTGATGTTTCCTTTTGTACACGCTGGAAAAAAAGATTTTAATTTTTTTTTAGTTTTTCGTATGACTGAAAAGGTTACGGCACTGACCGCGCTTTGCTGTGAAAACATTCGACATTCCGTGCCGTGTCTGCGCCGCGCTGTATTATTATAACCGTGCCATATGCTGTGACTTTTCACACATACGAAATCTGATTGAAAGAATCGGACACAAGGCGCAGATGCGGCGCGCAACAAGTTTCATAGTGTAAACGTAACCTGCAACGTTGTGCAATAGTGTGATGATCTCCGGCCAATCAAATGCGACTTGACAATGTATCGTTGGATACACGGCGCAGGTGTCGCTTGCAATAAGGGATACCATATTTTCTTTCTAGAACTTTCTATTGTACCTTGTGAAGCATTGCATCCGTACAATTCCATCCTGAGACAGATGTCTCCAAACTTGTTCCACGTGACAGGGTTTAATCGAACTAGTCTTGTTGTCAGCGGTGTTGCTAGGTGATGTTTCACTATTTCTTTGCTGTCCCTGTTACCTACAAAAATCTAAATAAAATTTTTAAAGTAAGAATTCTTCATAGATTTGGTTCTGAAAGGGAAAAGATAAGGCCAAGCTACGAGTGTTATTTTGCCATCCATTCATGATCAGTGTCATCAATGTTTCCACTAGAGCCGCAAATTGCATGCTAGAATTCTGCGATGTACGGCATTTTGTTACAGAAACAGTTGTCAGCCCTTGAAAACTCTGTCACCAGCAACGTTGCACAAATAGGGACAAATAGACCCTTTCCACGTGACGTCAAAGCAGCGCAATTTGAAGGACAAAACAAAAGAATTTCAATCTCCAGAGAATTGGAAACCTATTGTTTTGTCCTTCAAATTGAACTGCATTCCGATGTGCTGCAAGCCGTCTATACTCAAATCCTTTACGTACCTTGCGTTTACCGTTTTCTCCATACACAAACCATGTAGTACCATTACAACTGTAGCTAACGGTATAACTGGTCACCCAGTTGCCATCCGGGAACGCCATTCCTTGTGTTGCTATGGCGACTATAGTTTGATCTGTCTTGAAGTCAACTTGAAGGTATTGGTTTGAATCTGTTCTTGATGCGCACCAGGAACCGAATGAGCTCATTTTTAACCTAGTAAACAAACAATAAGCGTCACATGTTAATATTATATTAATAAGATAATTAACTCATTGGGTTATAGGTAATAGAATAATATGTATTTGGTGGTAGTGATGGTGGTGGTTGTGGTAATGATAAAGACAGTGAAGGTGCATGAGGATGTTCTTGAAGATAG
The DNA here is from genome assembly GCA_964019055.1 of Anthopleura xanthogrammica. Taxonomy (NCBI): domain Eukaryota; kingdom Metazoa; phylum Cnidaria; class Anthozoa; order Actiniaria; family Actiniidae; genus Anthopleura; species Anthopleura xanthogrammica. The sequence continues at coordinate 10,615,186 of OZ025207.1, read as the reverse complement.
TGATGATGATGGTGGTGGTAATGATGATGCTGCTGCTGATGATGATGATGCTGCTGCTGATGATGCTGCTGCTGCTGCTGCTGATGATGATGATGATGTTGCTGATGATGATGATGATGATGTTGCTGATGATGATGCTGCTGCTGCTGATGATGCTGCTGCTGCTGCTGATGATGATGATGATGTTGCTGATGATGATGCTGCTGCTGATGATGATGATGATGATGCTGCTGATGATGCTGCTGCTGCTGCTGCTGATGATGATGATGATGTTGCTGATGATGATGCTGCTGATGATGATGATGCTGCTGCTGCTGCTGCTGATGATGATGATGCTGTTTATATGATATGTTGATGAGGTTAAAGTGTGTTACCTAAGATTTCAATGGACGTATTAAAGTATGATGTGATTGATGATGATTTTGATAAAAGTGGTATTCCATCAACTTCAAAGATGTCGCAAATTAATGAAATGATCAAACGTATATCTGATAGTGCCATCCTAATGATAACGTGCGAAAATGAACAGAACACTGCAGGCCGCCATTAGGTTTCATACACCAGATGTTTCTGTAGATAATTATATAATAAAGAGTGCGCTTTTCTACCTATTATTTAATCTTGCTGCTGATGGTGAAGTCCACATACTCTTAGCAGACGAGGCAGTGATTTGATGGTTTTTGATGTGATAGTTTTCCATGCCAAGCGCACCAGTACATGCTGAAACACCAAACCAAAAATATGTAAGCAATATTGACTTGGATGCATCTCTGTTAGTCACGATTTCATAAGAGAAATAGCAATCAAAATTGATAGCTGAATATCAAGATTCAGTAAGCATAGGTTGTCTAATAAACGGAAACAATAAGACACACGCACGCATAGAGAGAATAGACCTCTTTAGCCTGTGTAATGTTTTCCCAATTCAGACCGCGTGTATTTCTCTTGAGAATGATTTCTATGTTTAACACATGCGTATCGGAAGGCGCATAAATATAGATACAACTCAAACAAAGAATCTTATTTTCAAGAGAATGACACGTTTGAAATAGGAAAACATTACGCCCAATTAAGCTAAAAAGGTAAAAGTATTGAAAATAAAGATGCTAAGTCGTTATAAACCTCGGTCATCCTGAGTATACCATGTGTTGCCATGGTGATCACAGCGGAGAAAAACAGATTTGTTACCTTGGTAACTTAGAGAGACAAGAAAACATATCTATTTTGCGTTTTTTTTGCTACCATGGTAATCAGAGCTGATAAAAATTATTGCACTTACGTGGCTTAGTTTTGACCGTCGTTCTTGGAGTTGTTTGTGTGGTCGATCTTATGGTCGTACTGCTGACTGTGGTCGATGGTTTACGGGTCCGTGCTGTATATGGTCTCATTGTAGTTGTGGCCGTAGTACTGGGTGGAGATGTGGTTGGTGGACTGGTCGTGCGACAGACTGATTTAAAGAATAAATATAATATAAAGTAAATCCAAATAACTTTTGTAGGACCCATGGTAACAATTTAGTTAATTGCGAATCTTTGTGATACACACTTAGACGCCCTGATGGTGGCAGACATGGTCGAAAGCTCGGTATTAAACCTTGAAAAATCTTACTTAAATGAAGCAATTTAAAGCTATATGCCTACATACGAAGACGTTTTGAGACTTTACACATGATTCATACATAATATTTATATACAATTTAATTTTATAATATAATTTACTTTGTCTGGTAGTCAAGGCTTGTAACTAGTGGGCTTGCTGTAAGATGACTGAGAATGACCAGACTTTATACCCTAGATTTGATACTACATGATATGATATTAGCAGCGTATATTAAGAGGTTTACCTTGATCAGACTTGCATCCATGTATTTCCACTCTCATACAGTTGAACCCCCATCGATGCCTTGTGACGGGATGAATTCGAATCATGCGCGCAACGATGGATTTTGGAAGGGAGTTTCGCACCACGGAATCCGTATCGGTATTAGCTGTAAATGTCTAGAGATAGAAATTGATCATGAAAAGGAGCACTTTAATATTTTAATACCAATGGCTTAGAAGAAACTAATTAACATTCATTCGCATATACACATCGCTACTTTCGTAAGGTGTGATAACATGCTAAAGCAATAGGTGTTGCGTAACGTTTTTGAGTTGTAGGTTTTTACGCGCGTGTTAACACCCCGCGCCCAACACGTTTTCTTGAATTGCAAAAATCAGAGAGAGTTTTTACTTCATGGAACAAAGAAAACTATGTAACAAGCAGACCGCGATTTACGAGGCAACTATCTTTAAGAATTTGTACCATTTTCTTGCCTGTCCTGTAGTAGCGCACTTTTTGACATGATATTTTAAAATATAATACTGCTTATATGAAGAGTCTTTAACACTTTAAATGCTATTTATTAGTTGCGCGCAAAAACCACAAGCTATAATGAGCGCGGTACATACACTTTCAATTAATGGAACAAAAAACAACAATTAACTCCAATTTTTGTGATGAATTTGTCACCGCCTCCGCGTAATTTCGATTGTTTCAATGCGATTTTTAGAGCATACTAACTTATCAAGAAAGAAAAGAATTTAGTTCAACCATTCCGATTTTTTTAAATAAGTTCCTTAGCTAATGATTTTTAATATTATTGGCTTATCGGGTATTAAAACTATATATTGTCTATTGTTTAAGGACATTTTAAATAAATGAAAGTTAAGTGGATAGATGACTCAAAAATACTTGTATCAATTCATATGCCATAAGAAGCTATTGTCCATTGTTTAAGGACGTTTGAATACATAGTAAATGAGTGGATAGATGACTCAATAATACTTGTATCAATTCATATGCCATAAGAAGCTATTGTCCATTGTTTAAGGACGTTTGAATACATGGTAAATGAGTGGATAGATGACTCAATAATACTGCAGATATAATTGAATATTACAGACAGATAGGTACCTTGATATTACTGCTATTCCAATATGTCTGCCACGCCTGTCCATCACAGCTGTAGCTTACATCATAAGATGATACCCAATGGTCACCAGTGAACTCCACGCCTTGACTAGAAATAGCTGTAATATTGTTGACATCAAGAAGATCGATTTGTAGATATGGGTTGGAGTCACTGTATGATGTGCACCATGCTCCAAGTATATGCCTGCGCAAATATGAGAATAGTACTATGAGTATATAGGAAATATAAACTATATATATGATAAGATCGATTTGTAGATATGGGTGGGGGTCACTGTATACTGCGCACCATGCTCCAAGTATATGCCTGCGCAAATATGAGTATAGAACGATAAGTATATAGGAGATATGAAACATGAATATATATATGCCGTGGTATATAATAACGTCGATTTGTATATATGGGTTGGGGTCAATGTATGATGCGCACGTACCATGATCCAGGTATATGCCTGCGCAAATATGAGTATAGTACGATGAGTATATAGGAAATATAAACCATGTATATACTGTGGTATACAATTAGATCAATTTATAGATATTGTTGGGAGTCACTGCAAAAAAATCGTGCAACTTGTCGCGCAATATTGTTTCGTTGCAAGTTGCAGAGCGAATGTTGCTCGTATTTCACCCATGCAACAACAAAATTTTGTTGCGCGACTTTGTTGTTGAAGTAGAAGGGCTCTTTCTGCGACAATGAAAATTTGTTGTGCGCGGAGTGATAATACGAGCAACAATTGCTCTGCAACTTGCAATGAAACAATCTTGCGCGACAAGTTGCACGATTTTGTTGCTCGTAATTTCGCGCCTTAGGAAATAAGTGCAATCAAATACAAATACGAATACGATGACAAAAAGTGTGAGCATAACTTTCATGATCTTAATATAGTATATATAAAGTACAGGCATAGTGACTGCTTATATGAAATTTTCTGACACGCGCCAAAATATAGCTAGTTTCTCTGTAAACTTGGAACCGCTCGACCAACTTGCAGAACTCGTTTAATTCGTAAGAATTTTGATTAATTGAAATCAGTTGTCAGGCATTTTTTTGTTTTTGTTTCTTTGCATAGATTTTTGTCGTTCCAAAAAAAAAAAGATTTTTAAAAAAATGAGAAAAAAAATTAGATACAAAGGCCATTCATTTTGTTCTATCCTGTATAATTTAATTTAGCTTTAAGGGAAGTTAAGATGAGTGTGTTTTTGGTCTTACTTCTTTTTGTTGAGTCTAGCAACAGATGGAGGTGCGATCAAAAACGATGAAGCGGTTATCTGACCATTAGTGATATGACCTGATTCCATGCCAAGTGCGCTATCACAACCTAAAAAAATACAAGTATAGTATATAGTGAGAGGGAAAATAAGTATACACCAGCTCGTTTATCTTATCAAAATGATCGTTCATAGCATTAAGGCAATGGTACTATCTTTGTTCGTCTGTCTCCTCAGTTTACCTGTCTTTTGCCATTTTGCCTTTTTATCCTCGATTTTATTTTCATTACTAAATTTTTGGTTTTTGTTTTGGTTCGATCGTTCGTACGTCTGTTTATTTGGTCTTTCTTTTTTCCATTTTCCTATTCTGTTTTCTTTTCTTTTCCGTTCAGTTTTTTGTATTCTTTTCTTTTCTTCCTTTCGTCATTCTCCCCCAGCTCCCTCCCTCTCTCTCTCTTCCTTTTCTTCCTTTCGTTTTTCTATCTTCCTTTCTTTCTTTTATTCATCATTATTTACTCCTTTTCTTCGGATTCATATTTTACACTACTCATTTGTTTAATTTTCTAAACATCAGTGTGGCTTCAACTGATATATCTACCATATCATCTGCTATGCTATCTCCTCCGTCCAGTCATGCAACTCTCACATTTAATCCTAGATACCCCTCAGTCAACCCTAATGCCATCACTAACAGGAGCGGCCAGGACTAAAACAAAAATAGGAAAGAAAAACAGCCCATCCCATCCCTACCCCGTCAAAGATTCCATAAAATTCCGATATTCGTGCTTGAGCTGAGAAAGTTCTCTGAGTCATTGACCCTTAGCGATAAGATTAAGAAAACACTAGATAATCTTACAGGCAATGACACTTATTAAAAAAATACAGACTGACAGGATAAATAATTACAAAAGCGCAGGCGAAAAGGTCACCCTGCCTCTCCACAAGACCACTCACGAGCCCTTCTGTTTTCTGTTTATGCACAACATGAAGTGTCATCTTAGTCTACAAAATCAATTATACGACTCAAGACCTAGCTAAAACCAGGTAGACAGCGATTGCACTTAAAAGATCTAGTGGAAAGAGCGATTTTGATGACCGGGGCTTATATGTGTGGTATAGTATCACTGATCCAAGTTTTGATAATCAAACCTCACTTCGCATTCCTAAAACACGCACTAATATCGAGATAAGACGCAATTAGTGACACTCAAAAACAAGAGTCCTACCGTCTAGCTTATCAAAAACCATTTCAGTCAACACGAAAAATAATTTTCTTAATATAAAGCAATTGTTTATTCCGGTATTTTAATAGTTCTCATTATTAGAAATTGTTTCTGATAGCTTTAGATTGCTATGGTGCAACTTTTTAGTCTAGTATTACAATGGCTTTTCATGTAAACATTTATATACTGATAAATTTTTTTATTGACGAAGTTAAATGGAAAAGTGAAGAATCGCCATTTTTAGAATCGGTGTATAGGTTAATAGCTTATAAAAAGTATCCTACGGTATTTTTTGTTAGTTTAGATATCATAAGTGCTGGTTAACTACTGGCTACTCAATACTTTATTTGTGGTAAGGCTCAGAATTTGTCAACTATATTTCCTTGTGAGCGATATGGTTTGACATCGAGTAAAGTATATTGGATACCCTTAGTCTATCAACAAACTATCATCAGCGTAGCCTGCTTTGCAAACTCGATCTTTTTACGCTCAAAAATTTCGCGCAAAAATAGACTCGGTCCGGCAGACTATGTTTTTTGGGGAAATTTGTGAGCGTAAAAAAATCGAGTTTACAAAGCAGACTATGATCAGCGAAGCCGTTCGATGAATAATACATGATTAAAAAACAACTAAATTCCAAGCTATCCTTTCGTAGGTACATTCCAATGTTGGACGTCGTATGACCCTTACTTGTACAAACATTCTAGATAATGGTTGCAGTTTATTGATGGATTAACTGTCGAAAGACCTTGCGGTTTAGTGACGTTAGGTGTGGTGATGGTGTAGCTCCTTAGGAATGATCATATCTAGAAAACATATCGCCGCTTAAATAACTGGATCTTCGCCACAATTGTATTGAAAATTTGATGTATTTTATGTTTAACTTCAGTAATAAAACCAAAAAGAATCCAGTAAATAAAAGTTGAATTTTACCATGAGACTTTTCGCTAGCGAATTGAAACTCTTGACAAATAATTTTCAAGGCCAGCAAAAGATGATACAACTATTAAAGTTATTCAATTTCTCTCCTCTTTTGTTGTCTTCGTTGTTATGGATTTGTTTTTTCATTATGATTGTTCTGTTTTTATTGAACTTAACTAAATTATAAAGACGTTGAAATCTGAGATGGTCTTTACAAATCGTTTTATTTCCTTAGCCGCGCCACACAGCATTCACAGACGCAATAGATTGTAATTCTTTATGGTGATAGTTTTATATCATTTTGTCTGCGTTGAGTATTCCTTTCTAAGGCACAATGCTAGTGGTTAAAGTAGAGAGAGAGATAGACTCTTGGCGCTAGAACAAACACATAACACGCATCTGTGGAAATTCGATTAGCACCTCATAAGTCAGTGTCTTAAGAACAGACAGACCGACCGGCCCCGAAAACTTGCTAAGACTAAAACTAAAGTTAACACCACGATTACATTCGAGGTCAGCTTCGCTCTTTATCAGAATTAGAACTGGGATCTTGGAATTTATTATCGCCTGCTCCAAGCGCTTGATGAGCCGATTTGCACAGTTAGTTAAGCGCTTCGCAGATCATTAAGGCGCTCTAAGACAGTGTGGATAATCTAAAATGTGCGATGGGGCGACGCTGAGAAAGTGCCGTAGAGAAAAATGCGCTTTTGGGATTTAGTGGATTTGTTTGTGGAAAACAATCAATGCATCCGTCTTGAAGCATGTATTGCTTTAAAAACTATGCTAAGATAAATATATTGTACATCAAATGCCATTAGAATAGAGTAATAAACAGTCCTACTTAGCTTAAACATCATTATACTGAAACCCTACACTAACGCACTAGATTCGAATACGTACTGGGAATGAACTGAAAATATCATCAATAAAAGTCTACCCAAAACCATTATAACTATACACTAAGATACATATATTGACTAGCCTGGGTATACCAAAGGAGCTTAGCGATTGAAAACTTCGGGTTTATGTTTGTCGAGAGAGATTTTCCTTACCGCCATTGTTGCCAATTGTTTCCTTGATGGTCGTGGCTATTACCAAGGCGTGTAGACACAGTTTAATCCACATACTCATATCCACCATGATTTCTTCGTACGACAGAAAAAAAATCCACAGAACTTACAAAATCCAACAGTTTTAAGTAGAATTTCTTTTATCCGAACAAGAACTCCACTTTAGATCATTTCTTGGTTAGGTGTCCCAAATCTGTTTAGCTACCAGATTAGCACACTACTGGCCGGTAAAATGTGGTTCCACGATCCTTAAATCTCTACTTGTTCTACGGATTTTCAAATCCCCCTAATAATATTGTACAGTGTGAAGACGCTCAGTGGTTGCCGGTTCTTCACAGCTATGAATCCCAGGCAAGATTCAAGAGTTTATAGCCAGAAAGGTGGGAAAATAGGATTACATTTCTTCATATTCTTTAGAGTTCATAAATCTTCCAACTTGACATGTCGCGGGACCTGGAGAATGTACGTCTCGTGGAGTCGATTATCGCGGCACTGCAGAAGGCCTTGAATCAATTCGCGCAGACTTCAACAACTTAAGATGTAATCCCCGCCTTAGTTGTGCTAACTTGTGCCCTAGAAGAAAGAATGATGATATAGATGTGTTTATCTTCACGTTGAAGAAATAAACAATCCCGTCGCCAACATATCGTGAAGTTTGAAAGAATAGTTTCTCTTGACTCCACTAACACTCCAAACACTTCCGTTTGGCCGGAAAGGCGTCACCATAGCGTCTTGCATCGGTATCATGATGGATGTGGACCCAGTCTATCTTCATCCATCAATGTCATCCTCGTCCATTTTGGACCAAAGAGCTTAGAGATGAGAACAGTTTTTGACAGTAACATCGTGTAGTAATTTCCCAAGGCTTAGTGTCATACAGGAAAGGAATGTTGGTAGATCTTGCTGTGCGCAATTTGTTTTGCGGTAAAGATAAACAAGCCGGTAAGGTTTTGAGGTTTTTAGGGATCAGAATGCGAACTGGCTGGCTCGTGCAAAATCATTAATCTTGTTGGGTGACAAGTACGCTGATCTTTGGCCTCCATAAGAGACAAAGAAAACTTGATACTACTGGCATGGGCTGACTACACATTCTGAATACTTCTGTGTCTTTTATAGACCCTTTGCAAGTGACGTCAAAGCAGCTCAATTTGGAGGACAAAATGAAAGAATTTCATTCTCATGAGAATTGAAACCTATTGTTTTGTCTTCCAAATTGAGCTGCATTCCAAAGTGCGGTAAGGGGTTGTCTATACACTTTGAAAACTTCTATGTCTTTCAATTATTTCCTCTTCTGAATCAGTGATGTTTCCATTGGAAAGAATTTTTCACGACCATCAAATACTTGACATTAATATTTTGTGACAAGGTACTTAACTATAGTATTGTGTGACATCTCTGTAAGCTGCATTTTCTGTAACAGAAATCAAATCCAAGGATGTTTCACCACTTTTATAGCAACATTCTGCGACCCCTAACAATAACCTTCACTGACGCCATTTCAGTACTCATCGTCGTTCTCTCGATTGCTTTTATTCTCCCTTCTGTCATTTCTCTAACATTAGTTTCTAAGTTAATAAATTACAGTCAATCAACTAATTCGGGAACTGATCCTCGATGATGGTCGTGATGAAATTCTCCTTCTATCCAGTTCGTTTCCTTCCAATATCGTTATCATAAGTCATCTTATGCAGTTAGTGCCCGGAGTTAGTGTCATTACACTTTAACCGACTTTGATAAATGTAGATGTATATCTCGATTCTTATTTGATACCGGGCTTGATGAAAGCGATTCTATGTTTGTTTATGCGATAATCAAGTATATCTACGTAGGATTGCAAAAAAAACCTCCTACTCTTCCTTACTCAAAGACGTTTATGTCGATTTGTTTTTACATTCAATGATGTCACTGTGTTGATTTCTGTTTTCATAGCTTACTCACTACAAATACATCCTCATCAAAACTACTTTGAGCAGCACGTCTTGAATACACTTTCACTTCAGTGGCTTCACTTAATAAGATCTAGGTTTCCATACTAACAAAATTAAGAGCACTAGAGACGTATTAGGTACAAGTAGGAATCTTATAGACATATTAAGGCTACATATAGCATCGAGAAACATTTATAAAATAACCGAGTTCTAACGCGCGCTCTGATTTTGGATGAGAGATAACGTCATTTTTTCCGCGCGCGCGTTCTAAATTTGCTTCAAGTCGTGGTTTCCTACCCTTTAGTCATGTACTCCAGGCATCCAGCGTATTAGATTAGTACTATTCACAAGAGATTGAAAGTGGGAAAACATTTCTCCTGATATAAGCCTCTATTCAAACAAAACTAGGGAAAATGGTCTTTTATTCTACAAACCTGATAATACAATATAAATTATATATATGAAATTTAAATATGAAAGATAGAATAGGCATTCAGTGACAATGCGTAAAATACAACATAGAAATCCTCATAATTAAATAGAAAAATAAGAATAAGCCTTCAGTTGTTTTCAAGAACCGACGATTACTTAGTATTACTATTGAAAATATATTCCTTTCTATCGAATACTTTCCCACCTGTTTCCAAGGATAGACTCTTACCCCATCCCTGTTGGGAGCTTTGTCGAGGAAGGTTTTCCGCCCCAACCCCACCCTCGCCGATTTTTAGAAATCAAGAAATCAGCCTTCATTTGAAAAAAGATTACGTGGTATTACTTGAACCATATTGCGCCCTAGCTCCAGGCAAAACTATCATTAGAGACATAACAAGTTTAATAACTTTCCTAAATAGGGCTGCTTGGCTATTCTAAAAATAGCCTGTTTAATAGATGTATGACTCAGACAAGTGTAATATTATACTGAAAAGAAAACAGAGAAACACATTTTATTTATTTATCTTTTATTACAAAGCATTGCTTTTCAAAAAAGTTGTCATTAGAAACCAAACGGCAGAAATCGGACTCAAGGAGATGAGAAATTCAGTTTGTTTGTCTGAGTTTGACGTCACTGCCACGCAGCCCTATTCTCTCGTAATTGAGCAGCGGCATCATATCACGTGATAAGCTTTAACCAATGATGTGCTCGAACGTCCCGTCAAAAATCACTAATTCATTGGGTGGTATCAAGATGTTAAAAGCTAGCGCAAATCACTCACTTTTACAGAGAAATCCCCATCAATTACTGGCTGTTTACAGTGACGTGTGATACCACTTAGATAGAATCAACAATACCTATCTATAGTGGACATAGACTTTAGTACCTTTAAACAAAAATACAAAACCTTCGATCAGAGACACCGTACCTCTGCGGCTCTCATCTCTCCGCGCTTCTTCTTCGGTAAGTCCAGAATTTGGTCTCAAATTTAAAATTCACTAGATTTTACTAGGTGGTAGATAGACTTTGTAGAGTGTAAAAGACTTTCAGAAATAATGTATAGAAAACATAGTATTAATTTCAATATGAAAAACACTTGTTAATAATGCATAAATTGCTCGTCAATAGTATTGGGGTACTTCTGAATCAGTTCAATTGAATATGAAAATTTTATCGAAACCCTAATTTAATTATCAGGCACTTGTTTGATTCACAAAGCTAAAGCTCTTCTGTTAATTTTTATCTGAAAAATCTGATTTTTGAAAATCGTTTCCTTAATCGTGCTGGAGGCGGAAGGGCCGGATGCAATAGTTATTTTAGATGTTGTACGTTTGGCGTTTTTATTGCTACCTTCTTTGCATGGGAAGAAAAAGATGTCAGAAAGTACACGGAACTGAAAATTACCCTCTAGAGAGTGTACAGAAATACTGCAGTGCGTTATATTTATCAAAACTATATCACTATATAGTAAAAAATAGAATAGAATAGAATAGAATAGAATAGAATAGAATAGAAGAGAAGAGAAGAGAAGAGAAGAGAAGAGAAGAGAAGAGAAGAGAAGAGAAGAGAAGAGAAGAGAAGAGAAGAGATTGCGCAAGCATTCTGATAGAGTGGTTTTCATTGAGCCGTGAAACAGTGTGCTTATTAAAGTGTAATAGTCAGATAAACACAATAGAAAACAAAAGAATTAGAGTGAAGTAATGCATAATACACTAAAGTGTACTTCACGGGTTTATGAGAATCACTCTAACGTTTTCTCGAAGTTGAAAACGTGCGCATCAGTTAAAATATTGACTTTAAATCGTAAACACAAGTTCTCAGATATGAAAAGAACAAATGATGTTTTTCAATAGCAAAATAGTCATATTTTAATCAATGTTTTTATTGATAAATTCTAAGAAAAGTTTCTAGTTTTTATCTCAAAACACACTCTGTAGGCGTTGCCTGCAACGTTCCTTGGACTAAACTGGATGCGCGCGCTTTCCCGCGAGAAAACTGAAATAAGGTTTTCCATATTATTGGTTAATTAGAAAATTAAACTATTTTAACGTTAATTAAATGAAGCTATTTAAATATATTAAACGTTCTGTATTCTGATTTTCTATGCGACTATAGCTCTATTAATGAGGTCCCAATCAAAGAAAAAGCATATTTGTTAAAGAAATAGTGTTTGTTCCGCTTTTTGCGGAGGTTTTGCCGAGCTAGTTTTGACGAGACTTGGGATATTTTTGTTGCTGTACCGAGCCTGAAGGGATACTCAGCTGCCTTATCCTTTGATTCTTTTTCAACTGCATTTGCTTTCAGTGTTTATATGATTAATTTGTACCTACCATAATTTAAGCGTAAGTTTAAGGATTAACTATTACTCGATTCCTGTAATCATAGACACACATGTGTAAAATTTCTCTTGATTCCTTCCAGGATTTTCTCCGGATCTCCGGTTTTCCTCCCTCCACAAAACTTCCTATACACGCATCAAGAGTTCCGCGCTACTGCTTTAAGCCCATGCTCAGGGAATTAAAAAGTGGGATAATATTTTGTAAAAGTTGTATCCTTCTTGTCAAGCACAATTTTCACTAAATTTTCAAGATCGCGTACCGTTAAGCGAATTCTGAATCAAATATACCGAAAAATTGCATACTTTACAAAATATTATCCCACTTTTTAATCCCCTGAGCATGCGCTTAGAGCAGTAGCGCGGAATGCTTGATGCGTGTATTTAGTTTGTCATGAGGTACAGGTGTCCACATTTAAATCAGCCAAGGGGTTGTTTGAGAGTTTGAATTGATGAAATAGATGTCTGGATTGGATAGTAAAAAACCTTCAAATTTGATCGAACCCTGAAACAACCTCTGGGCAGATCAAAGCATAGTTAATGGAGTGGAATGGTTTGGAAACCTATTGTTCTAGACTTTTGTTTGGTTAGCGATGTTGAAACGTACCATCACGTGATATTGACCGTGCACAATGAACCAAAGCAAGTATGGCTGAAAATACTAGTTTCCGTACTATTTTCATGTACGAACATTTTGAAAGAGTAAAATTTTCATGCTAAGATTACAAAGAAGAGGATAAATAATTCCGCGCAGATACAGTTAAGTTACTAGATGATAAATAAGAAAGCGTTCAAAAAGGTGATTCCATTTTCAGTAAACAGTTAACCTCTGTCATGTAGGATTAATCAACAAATATCTCCTATTTTAGAATATTTTTGAGAAAAAAATCGTCTATGTTCCCTAATTTACGATGAACAAACGCTGCAACTTTTCCTTCTCTGTGCACGGTCAACGTCATATAACAATAGAAAAAGTCGAACAAAAACTTACAACAATAGGTTTCCAAACCATTCCACTCCATTAACTATGATCAAAGTCAGTGTCATGGCTAGTTCACAGATCGAACTCTGAAACAACCTCTGAGCAGATCAAAGTCAGTGTCATAGCTAATTCACAGATCGAACCCTGAAACAACCTCTGAGCAGATCAAAGTCAGTGTCATAGCTAATTCACAGATCGAACCCTGAAACAACCTCTGAGCAGATCAAAGTCAGTGTCATGGCTAATTCACAGATCGAACCCTGAAACAACCTCTGAGCAGATCAAAGTCAGTGTCATGGCTAGTTCACAGATCGAACCCTGAAACAACCTCTGAGCAGATCAAAGTCAGTGTCATGGCTAATTCACAGATCGAACCCTGAAACAACCTCTGAGCAGATCAAAGTCAGTGTCATGGCTAATTCACAGATCGAACCCTGAAACAACCTCTGAGCAGATCAAAGTCATTGTCATGGCTAATTCACAGATCGAACCCTGAAACAACCTCTGAGCAGATCAAAGTCATTGTCATAGCTAATTCACAGATCGAACCCTGAAACAACCTCTGAGCAGATCAAAGTCAGTGTCATGGCTAATTCACAGATCGAACCCTGAAACAACCTCTGAGCAGATCAAAGTCAGTGTCATAGCTAGTTCACAGATCGAACTCTGAAACAACCTCTGAGCAGATCAAAGTCAGTGTCATGGCTAGTTCACAGATCGAACTCTGAAACAACCTCTGAGCAGATCAAAGTCAGTGTCATGGCTAATTCACAGATCGAACCCTAAAACAACCTCTGAGCAGATCAAAGTCAGTGTCATGGCTAATTCACAGATCGAACCCTGAAACAGCCTCTGAGCAGATCAAAGTCAGTGTCATAGCTAGTTCACAGATCCAACCCATGAAACAACCTCTGAGCAGCTCAAAGTCAGTGTCATGGCTAATTCACAGATCGAACCCTGAAACAACCTCCGAGCAGATCAAAGTCAGTGTCATAGCTAGTTCACAGATCGAACCCTGAAACAACCTCTGAGCAGATCAAAGTCATTGTCATGGCTAGTTCACAGATCGAATTGAAATCTAACGTGTTAAGTTTTGCGAACGGAAGAATACCGGAAAAACCGGTGAAAACCCACGAATCAAGGGAGATACCTTTAATATGCCATATTGTATTATTAAATAGCTTACTCTTTATATGGAAAATATTTTTTTTGCATCGAAATGCGCGCATTTATTTAGCTCCAGAGGAGATTACTCAGTAACCAGTACTAGTCTTCCTTTCAACTTCTGTCTGCGCTGATGCACTCAGCTTGACCATATGACATCATGACACCATGACTAACAGGATAGGGTTAACTCGGTTAACTGAAACCTATCGCAAGCGTTTTTTCCTCTGTCCGACACCTAACTGATGCAGATGAACTGCTAAAAGGCTTATGGTACAGGTCGTTGTCAAATAGAATATTGACAATAAATATTTGTGACAGAAATTTTCGATCTTATTAGTGAGTATCAGATACGTTTTCTGTGCACGGACGGATGTTCTCTGTCATTCCAAACAGAAAATACGTACTACGCAAAACATGGTGATTACATGGTGACTTTCTGAACGAATAGGGAATTTTCACCATCTTTATTCTCTTATTCTTTTAACATCTCGTACTCTGCTTACGTCTACCTCTTCTTTTTCGTTTTGTTTTTATTCTCCTTCTCCTTCTCCTTCTCCTTCTCCTTCTCCTTCTCCTTCTCCTTCTCCTTCTCCTTCTCCTTCTCCTTCTCCTTCTCCTCTTTCTCCAGCTATTTCTCTCTTCGATCAGTTATAACAAAAAGCACCTATTCATAAAACAGCGTGATGATGGCTATATAGCACTTTCTTGTTCATTTATACGTATAGCTTAATCATCTAGCAAGTAGTTGACAGCCAGTCAATTTTCTCCATTTGGTCCAACTGCTAAGCTGTCTTTTACATGAACTATTTGCTTCCGTGAGGAAACGTGAACTTTTAATTTTCTGATGAAACAGATTCTTTGTCATTAAAATACGATGGATAAAGCTGATATACTTGTTAGGGATCAATCATACTGAATGTTTCGCCTGGGGGAGTGGGTCAGGCGGATTATTCTCGGGAATTTATCCCTCTATATCTTCCTTTCACACAGTCTCTTGATACTACAGAGTAGATAACGCAAAGCGTTGCCAGTTTTGTTTTTTCCTTTTCATATAATTAGAGCTTGCTTAAAGTTATCATATCAAACCAATTTGCGCTAAAGTTTCAGTTGCGAGCTTCAAGAATATTTCTGACGATCTTAAAGTACATCGCAACTGAGCATACTATAAGGAACTTTGGAGGGCTAAAAGCGCAAGCTAAAATCCACTCGATCTTTTTGATGAGAGTATTTTCAGAATTCGAATTAATTGTTCCCGAAAGCAAACTTGCGCGCAAAAGATGTAAATCTTGCATGAATCTTTTGCGCTCATTATCGCCATTTCAGCTTGTGCTCGTAATATGAAGTATAATCATTTTCGTGTTAAATATCATGTAATGTATGTCCACAAGTTCAAGGTAACTGACAAACAGTTTTGATCGTTCTCACATTTCAACTGTTCTGCGCTTGAAAAATAAGAATATTTTTCCAGTTTTAAATTAGAAATTGACATAACTTGAATGCTCGATCTTTTCTTATTTTTCCTGTATCAAATTTTAAAACTATGATTTCCCTTGAATCATAGCCTTCTAATCCAACCCACCCCACCCCACCCCAGGCTATAAATTGTCCCCTTAAGCATGCGCATCGTGTGGTCAGTCTATATCCAGGTTACAACATACAGAAACGTTTTGCTTTCATTTACTGACTATAAGCAGTGCATATGCGCATATATAGTACGCTTGAGAACAGATTTTCTAAATTATAGATATTAGTATTTTATTCTTTCGTAGATAACCTATGTTTTTGTGAGTTTGTAAATAGTCACAGATAGCTACATCAATTTATATCAGTAACGACTAGCGGTTACTAGTTGGGATAGCGTTGGTGCGTGTGTTGTTTACTCTGAGGATGGACTATAACGTTCGAAACATCAAAAAAAATTTCAAGGTGATCAAGTATCCTTCTTATTCACCTGTTAAATTTATTTTACCTTTTTTGCACAATGGTTATAATTTTTGCGTGTGTGAATGGTATAAATTCATAATATCTTTTTTGTGCAATTTTTGTCAGTGATTTTTGTATTTACTGTATGGTATAAAATAATAATTTTTCGCGCAAAATTTTTGTGTACATATTGTATAAATTTATGTTTTTTATGCACAATTTTGTTGGAGTTTTCTGACTATCAATAGTACGTATAAATTTTAGTTATATTTTTTTGCGCATTTTTTTGTTGTTCTCGTATGTATATATAGTATAAATTCATATTATGATTTCAAGAATTTGCGCAATTTTTATACCATATGTGTTATATAGATATATTTTGTTATACATTGTGTATACGCATATGCGCATAGGATATATAATGTATATAATCCCTAATTAGTCCAATGACAACATTAATATTAATCCACCAACCTTTTCTCTATAATTAAGTTTAGTGTTATTTTTCCAATCACCCTTGTAGCTTCTCTATATATATTTAAATCAGTCTCCAATGAGCGCAAAAAAAAAACACTTGAAAACAGCTAGCCCTTTGTATGCTATCTTCTAATTTCCTAACCATCGAATTTTCCGAATTTTATTGGCATCTTAATAACTTCATGCTCGGCTCAGTTATTACGTTTTCTCAAAAAAAGGTTTTCAAAAACAGATGTGCACTATATCTGTTTGTCCTTATCAAACACTTTTTCCTCAAGAAACTGAAATGTGATTAATTATCCTTGCTAATAACCAATGTGAGTTAGCTAGCCATAGTGAAAACATCGATCAATTTGCATAGCATTTTCCAATTTTCGTATCAATCTTTATTAATCTTGCCAAAGTTTTTTTTGAGTGTGACTCAAACAGTAGTCTATTGGATTGACTCGTGGAGGCCTTTATTGAATCTGTCCTTCATTTGCCTCCACTATTGTCAGCTACTTTGAAAAATACTCAGTGAAAAACATTTGTGATACGCGGTTAGTTTTGCTGCTTAAACAACGGATTACAGTCGTTGGTAAGTATAATTCTACCTTGACACGAAGCCAAATGTATAGTAACAACAATTATGCGAAATTGTTCATAGTTTTAAGTAATGAATTAATCATAAAAAGAATGAAAAATGAACAGGAGGGAGAGAGGTACGAAGTCTTGTACGAGGCCTAATTTCGAAAAAAAAAAAAGCATTGAGACTTCAGTTAGATGCGTTTAAGAACTCTACATTATTATTATTATTAAAGATAAAAATTTGAGCAGTTTATACTATTTACAAGGAACCCTATCTTTAATTTGCACGGCTAGGATTTTTAATTTTTACCCGGATAGCACAGTTCCGCAATAAACGGCACACCTAAACGCACAATTTTTAATTTTGAACGGTTGAAACTTCGTACCATGTAAGGCCTGCCTAATACAGACTTTCGTAGAAATTATGAAAAATGAAAAAATGGATAAATAAACCTTGTGCACAGAAAAAAAATCTATCCATTTTTCCAACCAATATTATAATATATAGGAATATGAAAAATTAAACTTACTGGGATTCTTTTGTAAGTCATGATCATTAGTTAGATCCTGTAGGCTGGCCAGGCTTTGGATTTCAAGAGATACCGTAAAGAAATAAAACCGCTAGACTATTAGCCTCTTTATTATCACTAACAAAAAAATCTACGTTAACCAATTTTATTTTTATTCCAATTTTTACGAATTCCAGAATTGTATGAATTAAGATTTTTAAGTTAACTTTATTTTTTGCTGGTTATCTATTTTCTATATTTACCATATATACACTACCTTCCACTCTTATTCTCTCTTTTACTCCGACGAAGGACTAGCGTCCGAAACGTCAGTAAGTGATCTCTCTTATTTTTTACGGTGTAAAATTTATCTTTTTATCACAACTGTTTTATTTTTTGCGGCGAATTTTTGAAATAGCTGAATATTTCTTTCTTTCAATCATAGACATTTTTTAGTCTTCCTAGATCTAGAACAGCTAGACTATTCGCCTTTTTAACAACCCTAACGAAAAATTCTACATTAACCAATTTTTTATTCCACTTTTAGAAATTCCAGAATTTTAAACACTAAAATTTTTAAGTTTATTTTTTCTTTGAATTATCAAAACTGAAATTTGTTTCTTTCAATCACTGAAAAAATTGAGCCTTCTTAGAACCACTAGACCTTTAGCCTCTTTAACATCCCTTATACGAAAAATTCTACATTAACCAATTTTTTTTTATTCCAATTTTAAGAATTCCAGAATTTTCAGCTGCGAATAATCAGAAAATAACTGAAAATTTCTTTCTTTCAATCACATAAATTTTTTCTTCTTCTCTTTTTAAAATTAAGAATCATCTGTGTAAATGGAAAAGAGCTTATCTATTTCTACAATAGTAAAATCTGACAAGCAAGTGTAAATAATAATATATTGTATTAATCTATAGCAAAAAAACTTTCAACTATTTTATTATTTTGCTATTTTTGGGACAGTTTTATGCATGAATTCATTTTTTGCTGAGACACATTGGAAATATCGTCAATCCAAAAAAACATATTAGAAAATCTTAGTTTGTTCCTCTCGTTTGGTTTGAGGATAGTATCCGTCAAACTGTCAACCATGGTTCAATTAGAATTTTGAACCTCTTGATATGTGCTAGTTTATCTTGAAGAACAGATTCAAAACCGAAGTGTGGGCTATAGTATATATACTGTTTGCATATTTTTATTTGGTCTCAGAATTAATTTTTTTGCATCGAAAATTTTAAGATGTTTCTCGTATGGTCTTTAAAACAAGACATATCTTAATCCTTCATCTAATACTATATTTTCTGAAGTTTTATAAATCTCAACAAGGGCTTGATTGACATACTTGATACCATTCAATGTCTCATATAGGATAAGAGTTTTTCTTCTATAATTTTCACGCACATACATATCAACCTTTCTTCCCTCCAAGAACACCCCTTTTATAGTTATTAAGAATACTTCTGCAATTTTATTGTAAATGAATTGCGTGAATCATTAACATTTCAAATCTAGCTACGACCATTTTGTTGACTTTGATGGTCACGGAAGTTCGAGTCATGAATAATGAGCCCAGCAGGTGTTGTTGTGTAATGAACGTCTGAAAAGGCGTCGAACTGTTTATTTTAGCTGTTTACTTAATCCTAGGGATTTGTTTGGCCGGATAGATCACGATAAAGAAGAACTAAGACCTCATCCCCCGTTCGATGGTCTTCGGTGCATTTTGGCCTTGTCATCACACTAAAACGATCGAAAGCGCTGAGCATTTACATCGAAATGCATACATTAGAAAACGCTCTCTAGAGTGGAGACATTTGAAAACGGAGTCATATATCATTAGTTTGGACAAGCGATAACCAAAGGCTTTTGAAAACGTTGAAATAGTTTAAGTTTAAGTTTAAGTTTAATAATACTTTATACCATTAAAGAAAATAAATGAATATACATTAAAACAGGAGAAAAAAAATGGTAATGGATAGTAGTAGGGGGAAACTGAATTCCCATGTAAAAACTACTCTCCTTAAGATAAGAAAAATAAAATCATAAATAAGATAAATTGAAAAACTGAAAATGATGCAGAATAGTGTTTGAATACACATTCATCAACTTCGTGAGAAGCAGACGTTATTCACATTGGCGCGTCTCATTGTCGCATGCGCATGCGCAGTTATGATAGTGAATCATTTCCGATCGTATGTGCTTTTTTGTTTTAGTTTTGACGGGCGAAACGCTATGGAAACGCTAATGTGGACGCGCAAGAGAAGAAAGACGAAAAATAAGCGTTTTGAAAACATGTGCATTGACCTATGTTCACTATATATCTTATTAACATTGCAGATGACTTCAGGTCGTTAACAGAAAAAGATAGAAGCAATAATGAACCAGAATACGTCATGTGATGTTTGTGCTGAGCCCACGGGAACCAGTCGTGCTGTCAGCGGTGTTCTCTTGACGCTATTCGCAATTGTCGGCATACCTGGGAATTTCCTCAACTTCTACGTCTTCGTTTCGGGTCCCCTTCGGAGTAAGCTTCGTATACGAGCCTCTACGACTCGTATCCTTGGTAACCTGACAGCAGCTGATCTGATCGCTTCGTGTATAAACATCCCATTATGCTTTGCGTTGTTTGTGTTCCCGATTAATGATGATTTGAGTGTAATTTTCTCAAGAATTCATTTCTTGATTACAATTCCTTTTCTGATGGTCAACTGCTCATGTCTGATCCTTCTCAGCCTTGATCGACACGACTCCCTTATCAGACCTCATCAATATCGCTTGACCAATAACAGATTGAGGTTCGCCTTGGTATTTTCTTGGGGGTTAGGAATCATCTGTGGGATAGGTAGTTTCCTACAACAAAATCACTTCATTCTTTGGAGACCTGATTCCTACGTTAATCCCTCTCCAAACTTGCTAGTCCTCGTCATCGGATTCATCGCTGTCCTATCTGTCCTTATCTCTCATTTTAAGATCAGAAACTCTTTAAAGGGAAGCAAAGACCGTGTCATCAATCTCACTTGTAGTGTGCAGTTACGGAACACACGCCATGCTGCTGAACTAAGAGTCATGAAAGCAATGATTCTCATCACTCTCACTCTTCTATTGACTTATGTTCCCTGGGCAACTGTCAGAGCTGCATTTCGTTTGAAGAAAATCGTCTTCCATGCAGATGTGTACGTTATTTGCCGAGTAATGCTTCTTGTTAGCCATATTGTCCATCCTTTTATTTATCTTGGAGTGAGTAGCGAGTTTCGTCACGTCACCAAGTCAATATTGGCGCCTTGTGGCGTTGAAGTAGACTCATTCGAATCGACTGGCAGCAATATACCCTCAGTAAGATTAGCAAAGCGCTCCTATAGAGTAACAGCCACGATATAACGGCTTTTGTGATTGGGCAGTAGAAAATATCTCACTGACGCCCACCAAAATAACCCATGAAGTTGACGCCATGATATAAAGTCTTCTGTGATTGGACTACAGTGTAACACCTAAGTGAGTGTAAGCTGTGCTCCGGGGTCACACATGGACTGTATAGCGGTTGCCAGAGACGCCTTCACATGCTTTTAGTTCGGCCTCGTTGAGCTGTGCCACTGCTGTACTTTGCGATTATGATAAGCGATAACATCAATAACACCCGGTGATCAGTTTTTGATTTTATTTCTGACTTTATAACCAAAAACTGCTCTGTTACCAAGTGATTCCTTGTCGAAATACATGAACGGTTATCCCTTATCACAGTACTAGATAACTTAGGAAAAACATTTATTCATTTTCTCGGATGGCTTGTGTCTTTATTACCATCTTCAGCGCAGTTATTTCAGCCATGATGGTTCATTTGTAAAGACTTGACGTTTTAACCCACACTAGTGAAGTTATTCAAAGCTGCGCGCAGTGTCATATCGCGTGCGCGCAGCACTATTACGGTGTTTCGATGACTGTGAAATGCCTAGTTACTTACCGCACGGACCACGCCTTGCCGTGTCTGCACCGCGCCGTGCCGTGTGCCGTGATTTTTCACATTCATACGTAATCTGCTCGTACGGTACGGCCACTGATAAACAGCCGTTGAACCAATCACAGTGCGCAACGTTACTATTCGTCCAATCACAATGCTTTGTCACGACACTGTCGCGGTCACGGCAAAGCAATTCCGTGAATGTTTCATACAAAATATGTAATTTGTAACAATTGCAAGCGCGGTTTAAGGGTAACATATAAATTAATATTTTGCTAGCACGTAGCCTTACTACGCTCGTGCGCAAATAGCGTGGGGTCTCAATTTTATTAGAATTTTATATTCAAGTAACTGCGTAAGGATTCATGAGTCCTCGCTCAGCCTTTTAATGTCACAAACGATAAGTTGACCCACATGCCACCCACATCAAACAATATGTATTTTTTTTTTTGTTATATCGCGTAGTAACGTCAAAATCATGACTATGGGCAATAATATACCTTTGCGAAACTATATTCGCCGAGCGCAGCTAGTAGGCAACTGGTCGGTTTGTTGTGCGCAATAACAACCAACTTCATTTCGAAAAAGAGACAAATTGTCGCCTTCTAAAAAGAGGATTTGATATTATTCATGTCATTAATTCCTGACATTGTGTTTCCAGCTGTTTCAGATGACACTTATTGCTTTTCTCGGTCTTTTTAATTAATAAACTGAAAGATTATTACTGTATTCAAAGCCCCGAAGTAGTTGTGGTGGTGAATCCTGCCGCCATTTGCAAATAAACAAACTAGTATTCGTTATTGCTAGACTTTATCATAAATGAACGAGTGCATGGATATTCTTGCGGTAATTAGAAATATTTCTTGTTAACCTTTTTTTTTTTTCATCTTAGAATGCCTTAATCCATTAAAATCATTTTATTTCATGTTGTGCGACGGGAAGTCGTTGCCGAGTCTCGATCCCTCTAGCCAGAGGCTAGTGTTTACGTTTACGACACACTTCACCCTCTCTACCATTTAGTATTCTAAGCACCGACTCAAAACTCGTCGCATGTTGATGTATAGGAAAGAAGGAAAACCAGAGCAAGTTCATTTACAACTTCCATATTCTTTGCTGGTAGTCTAGGTTAAATTAAAGTTTCAAATTTTCATTTATAATTCATAACATCTAACATTTATTTTTTCTCTTTCGGTTTTTATACTATTCATAAGATTGAATGTACTGAAAGTATTCTTTAATATATATTCATTGCTTTCATTTTTATTGTTTCGATTGTACTTGCGTTTTCGATTGTACTTTCAAAGCCATTGCCGTTAGTATTATATTGTTGTCCATTAGTTCTATCACTAGGGATATTAATATGTTATATGTGATGTAGCAGCGGCGCTATTTATTATACTTGTACTGTTCTACACTCTTCATGAAGAAATTACATTTTTCGAAAAGAAGTAAGGAAAGTGAGATTCAGACAAAATGTGAAAGAATGATTGAGGGATCGATGGATGGACGGACGGAAAAGATGAAAGATGGATGGATGAATGAAGAAAGGGCGGGGATGAACGGGAAAAATGGATGAATGGAGTGGATGGGATAGGCGGTGAGAACGAACGAACGAACGAACGAACGAACGAACGAACGAACGAACGAACGAACGAACGAACGAACGAACGAACGAACGAACGAACGAACGAACGAACGAACGAACGAACGAACGAACGAACGAACGAACGAACGAACGAACGAACGAACGAACGAACGAACGAACGAACGAACGAACGAACGAACGAACGAACGAACGAACGAACGAACGAACGAACGAACGAACGAACGAACGAACGAACGAACGAACGAACGAACGAACGAACGAACGAACGAACGAACGAACGAACGAACGAACGAATGACTGACTGACTGACTGACTGACTGACTGACTGACTGACTGACTGACTGACTGACTGATTGACTGACTGACTGACTGACTGACTGAACGAATGACTGACTGACTGACTGACTGAACGAATGAATGAATGAATGAACCATAAGATAGAGAGAGACATAGATCAACAGACAGGCAGAAAGAAAGAAGAAAAGACAAAAGATAAAAAAAATGAAATGAAAAAAGACACGCGATGCAGTTATTTTCAAAGTATACTTCCCTTCGTGTGCTAACTTGTTTACGCAGTTATGAAAATCATTTTCACACACCTGCCTCAGTATGTATAAAGAGATTGTAAATATAATTTCTTTTTTAGAAAAACACTTTTTGCGTTTTTGAATTAATATTTGTACAGCACTGTAATGATCCTTGATAGATCTTGATGATAGTCGCGATGAATCTTCGAGGTAGATTAAAACAAACAGATCAAAGTTTATGAAAAGCAAATAGCTGAAAAATGTATTATGTAAAGTCTTCCTTATGATTCTTTAGAGCTTTCAGTCACAGTGTTTTGTAATAAAGTAGTATGTAGCAGTAGGAAAAGGAGGATGTAGTAGTATATAAGTAGTAGTATAGGACAAATTGAAATCTATTGAGCTTTGGCTGTATATCAGAAGGCTGTTGCATCTGTAGTAGTAGTAGTAGCAGTAGTAGCAGTAGTAGCAGTAGTAGTAGTGGTAGTAGTAGTAGTAGTGGTAGTAGTGGTAGTAGTAGTAGTAGTAGTAGTAGTAGTAGTAGTAGAAGTAGTGGTAGTAGTAGTAGTAGTGGTAGTAGTGGTAGTAGTGGTAGTAGTAGTAGTAGTGGTAGTAGTAGTAGTAGTGGTAGTAGTGGTAGTAGTAGTAGTAGTAATAGTGGTAGTAGTGGTAGTAGTGGTAGTAGTGGTAGTAGTAGTAGTAGTAGTAGTAGTGGTAGTAGTGGTAGTAGTAGTAGTAGTAATAGTGGTAGTAGTGGTAGTAGTGGTAGTAGTGGTAGTAGTAGTAGTAGTAGTAGTAGTGGTAGTAGTGGTACTAGTAGTAGTAGTAGTAGTAGTAGTAGTAGTAGTAGTAGTAGAAGTAGTAGTAGTAGTGGTAGTAGTGGTAGTAGTAGTAGTAGTAGTAGTAGTGGTAGTAGTGGTAGTAGTAGTAGTAGTAGTAGTAGTAGTAGTAGTAGTAGTAGTAGTAGTAGTAGTAGTGGTAGTAGTGGTAGTAGTAGTAGTAGTAATAGTGGTAGTAGTGGTAGTAGTAGTAGTAGTAGTAGTAGAATTAGTAGTAGTAGTAGTAGTAGTATTGGTGTTGATAGTGGTGGTAATGGCAGTGGTAGTACTAGACGATAATTCCATTGATTCTTTTGTTTTACTATGATATTAGAAGTATAGAACCATTCATGTGACATTCCCAAGCAGTCGCATTTTCACATTTTCCAATTTGGTAACCACGGTTTTTTGTACTCAACCAGTTCAACGTTTCATGAGCATGCGCACTGTGATCTAGACAAAACCAAATTAATCGTTCTGATAGAAGAAGTAATTAGTATACTATCATAACCTATTATAACTCTCTTGAAGCAGTCCTTCATCAGCTGCTAATTAGTGCCAAAATTTTACGAGACTTACAGACATAGCTGGCTTTTCGAAGGGTTTTCGGGGCAACTAAGAAATGCCTGTCAATTAAAAATGGATTCATAAGTGAATATGAATGAATTGTTAATGAATCGGCTCATCTGATGTCAAGCCGGTCGTCCTTCGTTAAGACAAATATTAAAGGAAGAGAAACCGAAAATAAGACGGGCTATGTTTGTTTTAGAGGACAATAGCAAACAAACTCAAATCGTAATGGTGTACGTAGAAAAAAAGGTTTTTGATTTTGTGAATGAGAACAAAAAATATTCATTTGTCCAAAAAAATATTTTTTCATTTATTGAGATTTTGTGAAAATCAATAATTTTCGATCTAAGATAAAGTAAAAATCGATTTGTTTAAAATTGTCTTTTTTTTTTCCAATAAAATTTCATGCTCAATAAAAAGGACTTAGGATAAGTAAGAAAGGTGTATGTGTATATTGATTTTGTTTGGTATTTGACAGCCAAAAGTGCCACCAATATAACAAAACATGAAATTTCCTATTTTCCCGTAGAAAATCCCATCCTGATTTAACCTATGACATATGTCTTTGTCCTAAAATTCATGACACTAATCTTTCGTGTTTATATTCAAAAACTGAAGCATTCACGTTTTGTATTCTATTCTATAGTTAGTTCGGTGTAGAAGAGTCAATAGCTGAATGGATATTCAAATGAGACCCAGGGTTAAGTAAGACCTTGTGCCAATATGGACTAGATGTTTGTCGATGCGATCATACAAGATAGTCTATGTATCTGTCAAATCCATCTCGTATCTTAGATTATAATGAAAGAAAAACATGACTATACCCAAAAATAATGAAATACAGTTCGCCAATCTCAATATTAAGAAATATTTTCATCCAAATTTTTCAAAAAAAATTTCACTTCTAAATATCTTAAACAAATCCTTTAAGCTTTTAGTGTTGTTCTTCGAGTTTTAATATATTCTAATCGACTGCATGTTTTATTTGGGGTTTGTATACATATTATACAATTCAATATCATTATTTTTATTCTCTCTTACGAATTTTGGATTTTTTTCCTATCATCTCACTCTTTTTTTATTTTCTGTGAATTTCGAATTGTTAAAACTATACTCTTTCCATCTGGAAGTATTCTTCTTTTCTTGAAAAGCGAAGTCAAATTTCAATTCATTTTTAAATTATTCATTTCATCCTTTTGTTTTATTCCTTTTGTGAGAAATATTGGTCTATTATTCTACGTTTTGTATCTTAACTTCAAATTTGTGCGTTTTAAGGGTCTGAGACAATCATTGTATTGGTATTTGTACGCCGTCGTTGAACACGTAAAAAAAAAGTTGTCTCAATACATACACAGTTCCCAGCGTGTAGTGCAAGTACCATGGCATTGAAACAAACCTCTTATAACCATGCATTAAACATTACACAGTCACCAACAAATATGCAGAATTACGATCGATGTTTGTGATATAATATGAGAAAAAAAAACAGGTAGAAAACTATGTGATGTGCGGTAAATACACCTTAATTCACAAATATAACAAACCGAATATCATCTCATTTAAAATACCATGGAAGAGTATAAACATGTGAAAACGCGTTCATTTTTCATTTTTCTTACTCAAATGACAACATTCATTGTCAATATGTGTGGTTTATTTGTCATTAAAAATTTCCTCTCAGCCGAAAAATTTCATCCATTGAGTGATGATTTCTTCACAACTATGTTTCTTTTCTGGTATATCGTCTTCTTCCGGTATATCCAATTCTTCTAAACTATCTTTTTGTATCAATAAATCTACCGACCTCAGAGAATCATTTGACGAGCTGTAGTGATCTACATTGTTGTCCACCCAAGCCAACCTGTGTAATATTGGTAGATTTTTAGTCAATTCTTCCTCATTTTTACTCAAAGGAAACGATAGCCTTCTCTTTGATGGTGCCTTTTGCTTCCTTGAGCTACAACTCTTGACAATGCTAAACGGAATAGGAACGAGCGAGGACTTCCTTCTTCTCGTTGGGGCTGCCGAAGTGACATTTTCTGGTAGCTGACTTCCAGGTACGTCATTGCTTTTTTCATCGCAACTCGTAGGTGGATTTCCTACATCATTCCTTTGCTTCGAATCGTGGTTGTTTTTCTGGCTGTCGGTTTTTAAATTCTCGAATTTCTGGATGATTTCTGAAGAATATATTAAAGGATCTGAATGTCTTCTCTTTTCGATCTGAAATTTTTGTGGCAGTGTTACTCCTCCTGAACACTGGGAAATCTCCCGCGTTGGTGCTATGCGAGGTAGTTTGTCATAAGTCAGTTTTTTATCATTAGAGAGTGAAACAATAGCCGGACGAATTTTGGAGTTCCACGAGACTGCTGGCTCCGAAAACCGTCTTCTTCCTGTCCCCTCGTTTTTCAGTTGAGCCGGGAAATTAATCCTCAAATAGGAGCCATCCCTATAAATTGTTGGCAACGAGATCGCTCGTGGCTTTCGACCAGTCGCTCCCAAATCACTCTGAATTGATGGGAGTAAAGTTGAAACGCTTTGAAACGGCAGGTCATCATCATCATCATCAGTCTCTGCAATAGTTCGTAGATTGGGAGGCTCGCCACTAATTCTCCTGTGGTGAACAGTAAAAGTATGTGACTGAAGAAAGGCCCGTTCTTGGTACTTGGTCTGTGGATAACTTTTTCTGCCAAAGATATTCTCGACCATGACTTTTGATGAACCTTCTGGCCACAAATATCCTTTTCAGTTACAGCGTTGTTCTATACGCAACAATACCATCTCATTTTGCCACAGCGTGGCTATCTCTTCAAACTCCCATCTCTTACGCAAGCATTTGACTCCTTTAAGTCCGCTAACAACACAATTTCTGGAAACACTCGCCCAAGTGTTTACAATGGAAGGAGGCTCTTGTTAAGAAAGGAGCTACCAGAATATCCGTGTAATCTCATTCGGAATCGTCCTTTCGTGTGCTTGTTTGCCATTAATATTGATCGACAACTTGTTACAAATTCTGCATCATATGAATAAACATTTCAGCTTGTTCACTTAGAAATTGACTCAAAACACAGGGTATTTTTAGATCGTTGGTTCAAATTTCCTATAAATCTTTAGACAATGAAGATCAGGATGAAACATGTCTGACTGTCGGGTTGAAACCCCTCGACAGTTCAGGGACAACTAAAAATTTGTTTAAGACTGGACTATGACTGAACCGAGCGTAATTTATGAAACTAATGAAACTTCTGGTGTACATAAATATATAAGTTATATTTTCTTACTGGAGTCGTCTTCCGCGTCTGCCATCCATCAGACGTCAGTACAAGTCGTATTGATGACCATATTGTTTACCCGTCCTCTTACCACAAATCCAATTACAGATTTTCAAAAGTGATAAACACAGCTAAAAATAGCACCAATGAACAAGCCACTGGGATGCTCAGAAATTAAGGAGCATTGCAAACTACACTTTGAAACTCCCATCAATTTTCTTATTGCTAATTTAATTTTCATTAACAAAAGAAGGAAACTTTTTCCTTTTCTTTTTCCTTTTTCTAAAAGACACCGAGATGTGAGGACGTGCAATAATTTGGCTAAAAGCGGAAAAGCCCAAAGCGCGCACAAGCGAACACTTCCCGGTTAAAATAATTTCTCTCTCATTTGATTTTTTCTAGCTTTTTCGGTGTTGATATTACTGAGCTTACGGCAATCTTTATAATACGATGATTAAATCTAAGAAATCCACGATATACAGTAGATACGATGGGTATGAATATGCTAGAAGTTTGCGCCGCTAATTTATAACATGAAGATTCCTGCTAAATATTCCAAAATGGGTAATCATGTATGACGGAGGCGTTCTTGAACGTAAACATGTACGTTTTCGGGGTCTAAATACAGCATAACTGGTCCATTCTTGAATCAATTCAAGTTTTATATTTTCGTTTAATTCTGTATGAAAAAACCATTTTATTTTTATTTTTGGACCATCTCGTGGCTGAAGATCTCCGCCAAAGCCATCAACGGTGATTGGCTGATTGACTTCCAAATTCCATTCAAAAAAGCTACTTCAGTGGGGATCAAGATTACAAATTTGGTACTCAAATGGTCGTATATATTTAACGAGCTCGGCTAAAAGGCTCAGAAAAGCATTATGATTGACCGCAGGCGAAACAGGAAGACTTACTAGATAGAAAAGAACATCTCAAGACACCAACAACAAAACAAATCCGTAAAACATCTGCACTTACAAGCGCAGCAAAAAAATTACAAGAAAAAAGCAAGCTTTTAGAATTTTAATATTGAATATTGGATGTACAGAATGCGAGAAATCACGCGCATAATACTGATTCTAGTGTCACCGGCACCTTTGGGTGCAAATCTGGGACTGTTAATGGTTCATATAATACTGTGCACCAATATATATAGCACTATATACATGCGCGCACGGCAGGTGCCGTGCAATGATAGTCGTTGTGTAGACATGTTTACATCAATTGCACTTTTCTTAACCCGATTTCCAGAATATAATAAATTCTGCGTTTTAGATATAAATACATTGATATAGTCTTTTGTTTTCCTATTGTTGTGCACTACTCTCCTACGCAGCCGCGTTAGGGTCATCTCTACTTTCTATCCCCTCAGTCACTAGTGATGACCCTAACAGCGGCTGCGTAGGAGACTAGGTGTACGTTGTGCACCGCTCGAACACAATATTTGTCGTAAGTTCTCTGCTTTCCCTAACCCAAAATGGGGGGGGGGGGGGGGGGGGGGGGGGGGGTAACCGGTCTAAAATCTGTCCCAGCATAAACGTTCTTCAATCGAATGTACACTTTACCCCCTTTACGTGCGGCCTAAAAAAAGTACCCCTTGCGGGCGGAGCATCCCCGTATAGTCCATTATAGGGAGTACCCCCCCCCCCCCCCCCCGGGACTTTACCTGCTTTTATCTGTCAAATACTGATTATCATTCACCCTGAGTTAATTTTGAACGTTCAGAACATCAAGGAGTAAAGTGGTTCGGTGTTACTCTGAAGATGTATTGAATCACGAAGAAGTGCTTAATATTGATTTTCACTTTCTTCAAGAATCTATCTTTTTCTGTTTCTAATTGTTTCATTTTATATTTCGATATATTTTCGACATTGTCTTATAAGCCTTCCGCATAATTATAAGTGTGAATACAAAGTACTTCTCAAAGTAGTATGGATATGTCCTTGTTTATGACTTTTTTTAATTGTTTTATTTAAACATATTTTTTCTCAGTGTTCTTTTCAAGAGCCGATAAACGGCTCATCAAGGAAGATCACACAGACTTGTCATCTTTCCTAACAAAAATAGCACCAAAACTATATGTATAAATATATAGGTTTCAAAGTGTCAATGTTTTCGATATTTAATTTGCAGTTATAGACAATAAATATTCAATACATTTACAAATATATAAACGCGCACATCTGTATGTAGGAAAGATATATATCTCATGCACTGGGATTAAATTCTATAGATATTGATACCTGTATATCGCTATTTCAAAAAAGGTTGAAGGGGCGAATGGCAAATGGCAATCAGTGATTATACGAACGATAAAGGAACTGCGCTCACACTATGAATAACGAATGACATCAATAGATTAATAACCATATTCTCACCATCTACGGTCTTCGCTGAATGGTGCAGGCATTGTTTAGGTATTTAAGAAATGAATATGGAGAAATTCTTATTACCCCACAGTTAAAAGGTCGTGCGATCGCCAATCACCCCCGAAAGAGGTACCTTTTTCAGGCCGCAGGTATAGAAAAGGGGTGGGAATTTGTGAGTTTTGGTATAAAAAGGGTCGCTTTTCTTCAAAAGGTGTATGAAAGGGGTACCTTTCCCATCCATAAACAACGTAGCGAGTACGACTTGTGGCAAGTCTACTTTTGAGGCAAATGAAAGGGGTACTTTTTTTTGCTGAAATTTGGTATATAAAAGGGTAAGGGGTCGAGAGTCCGGGCGGAGCATCCCCGTATGAAATGTCCCCCAAAGTACCCCCGGGCAATCACTGATCGTAACGCCCCGCGGCCAACCTTCTTTGAAATAGACCATTTTCCAATTCGCTGTGTTCATTGATTAGACTCATTTACACAGGGGTAGCTTTATTTCAGCATCAAGATATTTACAAATACCAACGGTAAAATAAAGAATGCACAACTTGGGAGTGTAGTCTTAGCATGGGAATTTAGTTTCCCCCCTACTGCCTTCCTGTAACCACTTGCTCTGCTTATTTATTTATTTATTTATTTTCATTTGTAATTGGTTACAAATAGTGATTAAAGATTAAAGATTAACAATACAATCACTTTGAAATTCCACGGACTTTCGAATTCACTGGAACCATAAATATTCAAAATAATTCTATACGAAACCGAGGCTTAGCCTGCCTGAGCAACAGAGAACCGGAAACTGGAGTCTTGCTGTATATATACCGCATGGACGGCTAGTACGGCTAGTACGGCTAGATAAATATCATGAATATCATAAATGACAAGATTTATTGACCCCCTATGAAGCACTCGTACCCCTTGTCTAATCTAAAGCTCTTTATTTCATTAGCAATATGACAAAAACATATATCATAAAAGCCACATGCCAGGTAATATATTTTTACTGTCTTGTCAGGGCATGATGTCTTTGATTTCTTCTCCGCGCGATAGTCTTTTGTCAATTTCCAGGAGCAGCGTGATACCATCTACGACTTGTTGCATTGTGTCAACCTAGAAAACGATAACGACTGTGGGTTTAAAGTATACAGATAACGCTTTAAGAGCTTTGAGAAGAGAGAGATATAAGTGGGTAATGCCGCAACATTTGAGCGTTATGACCCTCTCGTACCGCGCGTGTATTGATTTATTTTATCCATTACGCATGCGCGTACCATCAAGCACGAACCAAGTTACGTTTGGTTAATTTTTTGGCGCAAATGATTTCAAAATTGCACTCGGGGGAAAAATCGAAGGGCATCAAAAACATATTTTATTGATTCCAGTTTTATTGCTATGGTAACTTTCTATTGAAGTATTAACCAATCAAAACACAATTTCAGTTGAATTTGCGGAGACCAAAAGCAGCGCGGGTTCTGGTATTAGATCGTTCTTGGAACACGCAAGATTGCGCATGCGCAGTTTTGCGTGTTTCAAAAATCCAGTTAATTTTCATCAAAGGCAGGAATATCACTTTACATTTGCAAACCAGACATACTGGGTCCCACATCTTATTATTCATTTACTTCCACAAAAATGTTCGCTTTATCGTTGTTTGCCATCTTTTTTGAGTATGTTTATAAATTCAAACCCAAATAGGTTGTTTGAGTATTATTAACGATATCGAGAGCTATTCATTTTATTTATGTTATAACGGTACTGAAAATAAGTCATGTTTGGGTATTCAGATATAACAGAATAACCACGACAATCCTTCGGCCTGCAGGGAAAAGAAATTGTATAAAAACATATAAGTTAAAAATCATCGTTTTTCTTGTTTTTCAAGAAATTGTCTAAAAATAGAAAGGTTCGACTAGACTGAGTATAATAATACTTCAACATTTCACAATATGAAGGCTTTCTATGAATATAGAAATTAATTGGCAGATATGTACTTTCCAAACACACAAACCACGCGCGTCTTTGTCGGTGCTGTTATCTCAACTTCTGATTGGTAGAAAATTACTCCCCGGTTGTGATTGGCTGTGTAAAATCCTTAATAACCTTGTGTGCATTGTGGTTTGTGCGTGTTATCGAAGCGGTTATCTAATCTTCTGATTAGCAGAAAAACTAATCCCCAGTTGTGATTGGCTGAGTAAAATCCTTAATTGCCTTATGCGCATTTTGGTTTTCACACTCCTACGAACTGTTCTTCATGTGAACGAAATGAAATGTCCATTCTCACGACAGGTTGGCTCTACATACACATTGATATGCGCGCGCTTCTTGAGGGAACATATTGTGACATTATAATCGAGATCATTATCATCTTATCGTTTCACAATCAAGGCTTTACTCAAGAATTGATTGAACTGATCTCCAATATTACGAGTTATAAATATCACCCTGTCAATTGTCTTAGCAATTCATTTTCTATAAATATCAGGGGTTGACAATACATTTGTAAATATATATGAAAAGCCCATGAAAATTGATGCATTGAGTCATTGTATACACGTATTCTGACGAGCCATTTTTATTTCTTTCAAGCTAGGCCTTGAGGCAAGGAAAAGATTGATTAAGGATGCGCACCGCAGTAGTACTTACGCAATAAAAATATATGAACAAAATGGTGAAAGTAAATATAGAAATCTAGATATTACTTGGAAAAATTATGCAATGATTCTGTGTATTTTTCATTTTTGTTTTACTTTTTTCAATTCAAGACCTTGAGGCAAGAAAAAAGATAAATAATGCGCATCATTATTACGCATGTTTTTCTCTAATAACATGAATGAACGTGCATCACACGAAGGCAAAAAAGGCTAAAAGATTAAACAAGTTTCAGGGGCGGTCCAGGGGTATCCTGCGGTGCACCGAACCCCCCCCCCCCCCCCCCCCACCAAATAAATGTAAGTACAAAATAAGTTAGATCAGGATTATTGATAACGTCACTATATCGTCAGTTTTTTTATTTATTTCGGACACCCCCTCCCCCTTGCAAATTTCTGGATTCACCCCTGAGCTTCGTGCGTACATCATTCTATGTTGACACTAAAAAACCTTTATTTGAACAGTCAAGAAAAACGCATTGCGTAAATATAATCGTTTTTAAGAGAAGATAATGTCATACACCTTAACATTTCGAAATCAACTTTTTTATCTCGATCAGTTATTCATCTTCGATTTTGAGTTATTTTTATGTCAAGAGCTAAAAATATATTTGATTGTCATTTACCTCTGTGGTTCCTATCAGATTTTTGTTTGTGATGATAAAAGTGTCCGTGTTTCTTACATCCACTGTAGATAAAGGGTGAGATATTTATAGTAAATGAATGATGAGTAAGAGGAGGAAAAGTGAAAAAAAAAATGTAAGATATTCTGCTTTCATCGATCAAGCTCACAGGGAGTGATTACTCAATCTCTCGAGCCAGAGGCTCATGACTAATACCGACTAAGGCTTAGAAGTTTAAACGTCGATCTTTTCATGATCATGAGCCGAACGCATTGAAAACAATGGATGATAAGGCGGTCTTCTTTGATGTCATTAGGTTTGGCTCATGAGAAGATCGACGGTTGAACTTAGCCTAAGGTACTCAACTCCAGATCGAATTGAAATTTCAGAAGTAGGAGGGTACCAGAAGTGACCACGGTACTGGCGAGAGGCGAGGCATTAGCAGCATGCATTTCTACGTTTAATGGTTGCACACAAAAAGACAGATAAATTAATGGATACATCTCTAACAAAGAATCTTTTTATATTCTCAAGAGAATGACATATAGTATGAAATGGGCAAACATTACTTCCAAGCTAAGAGGGTTTTTTCCCCACTATCAACCACATCTTACACTTTATATATAGACCCCTTGCAGCACGTCGGAATGCAGCTAAATTTCAAGGAAAAAACAATAGGTTCCAATTCTCAGGAGATTGAAATTCTTTTGTTTGTCCTCCAAATTAAGCTGCTTTGACGTCACCTGAAAGGGGTCTATAACACTCCCATCTGCTGATAGTAGTAATCATTCTTCGTGCACCATCCCTGCCCTGCCCTGCCCTCCCCTGTTCCAGCTTTCATTCGTAATACTCATCATTGTTCTATATTTCACTCACCACACTGACTGCAATTCATTTGTTTTGTAACCATCAGGCGACTGAAAAACTCGGTCTGGAAGAGAAATCAATATTATCACTTGATGCAAACAACAAGAATATAATTTATTATGATTTGAGGATAAGGTCAAAATAATCGTTATCTTGCGACCCCGGACCTAAACATCATGCGAAAATCTAAAATCCATTAAAGCATTTTTAAAACAACAAAACTTTCATCTCTCTCATGACAAGAACACGTACTGGATACTATCATTGGTTGGGCTACCTGTGGTGCGACTAAACTTGTTGCTGTGACAACGCCTTTATGTGCCAAATATCAGGTAAAAATCAAGACCCTTAACATGTAATGGTAAAACATTTCTTTATTTTTTCAAAAAATATTGATTTTTCGCTTAAAATTTAGCCACCAAATTAATAAAAGGCAAATTAAAAAGATGGTGTTAACTTATTGTACACTCTTTTCGCAAAGAAAAGATATTAATTTTCAGATGAATGAAGGATTTAAGTAGTGTGTAACAATAGCCCTTAGAATCTAGAACATTAATATCTTTGTGTTGAAGGGGCGATCTTAAGGGGATTAAATCTTAATAAATTTTCCGACAGAAATTCAATCATGAAAATTACATTTCTTATTGACCAAATACTTCTCCGATAATCTCTTTTATCCGGCAGCTCATTGACATTAAAAAAAGATAATACCCTTTTTCCTTTCTTTTTTTTTTCTTCTTCCGAAAGCTCTTGGTTCTCATTCTTCCAACGTTGGATAATATCGATAGAGAACTGGGCTCTAGCAACATTTCCAAGATGGCGGATGACAGAGAAAGTTTCGAGTAGAATTTCAAGGGAATTATTCTTGCTGTTTGACCATACTTTGGGCTTCAAAAGTGAGTATTTGATTGTAGCTAGATATTATAGCTATATGTTATTATTTTTGCTATTTTTACCTGAACAATTTATTGATTTTCGATATTTTTTCTTCGGTTTTTACTGACGAGTGTCCACGCTGCTCGAAGCAGCTGTCGTCAGCAGGGCCGCCTGCGTCGTCAGTGAATTTCCTAACATAGAATTTGCTCTTTTACAAACAGCCGAATTCTGCTTTTCGGCAATATTACTATTGCTTATTTTCTATTAGAGATACTACATCATATTGATCCCTTGTAGGCGGCGTGACGGAAACGTCACGCAGCATTCATTCATATATATTTTACTTTGCAATCTGTCACTCAATAGTTTTTGGAGTTTCCATAATCTTATATTGCTATTTTGCAGGGGTAAGATTCGTTATTTTTGAGTGGTATGTGTGTGTGTTTGGGGGCGGGAGTGGGATAGTACAAAAGATATTTAAAATATCATATATTGTGACGTTTTGTCTATAGTTATTTCAAGTTGTTAACAATTTAAACCAATGTTTTTCTTTATATCAAGTTTGCGTATCGCTATTTCTGATTGCCTGGTGGATTCTGTATGTCATTTTTATATAAATATCATAAAATATTACTGATTATTAATAAGATTTATATTTTCATAATTTTGAGATAGACTCTAGGGTGACACTAAGGTCACAAACTATTACCTTGTGAACCATCTTGAATCTTAATTTAACTTCAATATGTAGTCCTGTCCCCACGTCTGTCAAATCACTGGTCAAGTAGCCATATCTCGAGCTCCATGCAAACTCTTTATGCTGCTTTCGTCTTAATGTCTGTTCCACTTCTGCTAGTATTTCCATGTATTCCCTCACAGCCTGTCGTAGGTCGCCATTCGTGTTACTTATCACAAATTTAATATGGTCAAAGAAGTTGATAAACAACTTACATTTTCGGTTTTCCGTCCACCACAAGATGCGTCCGTCAGGAGAATTCCACTTCTCAAATAACGTTAAGTTAGCATGGCTGAGACGTGGTCGGTTTTCTGGTATACAGGGTAGTGGAGAAGGCCCAGTTGTTGTAGTTAGACCATAGTCTTGTGACAGCCCTAGCTTATCTTGTCGTCTTCTTGATAAATTGCAGAGTCTAGTGTAGTCGCCGCGGAGATGCACTAAGAAGAAACGAAATCTTAGGCATTTTGTGAAGGTGCGCAAAACAAGTACCTCACACCATAGTTATTTTTAGCGGTAGTGCGGCACGGAAATGGTCGCAAAATGTCACCTCTAAAGAGCAAAGCAAGGACGAATTCGGATTTAAGATTTCTCATGCGCTTTGACACCAGTAGGAAATTTGTTAAAGAAAAAGTGTCCAAAGAGCTCAACAAGTATTTATCTATACGAATTTTATCACATCGTACCGCGGTGAGAGATAATAGAAAATCAAGTTGTGATTTTGAGTATTCGCGTGCGTTGTCAGTAGATTTAATGTAGTGATAGTGTGTTCCTGGTTCTAGCGAAGCTAACGGAAAATCTCCGCACTGAGAGCGTTCAATATTACAAAATTAATCTATTACGCAAATTATTCGAAAATTGTATTGCAATATTTAGAACTTTTTTATAGAAGTTTATGGCATTTAATCTAGTTGACTGATTCAATTTTTTTCTTTCGACTGTGCACTAGTCGGGGACACTTATACACGCTGTTGGACGTATTGCCCCAGAGCTGGAACCACTTTTATCGATGCGCGCACAGTATAGACGAACCAGATAGCAAAAGAGACTGGTAAGAGTTGTAGTCTTCTTTGTATTTTGATGCGCGCACGCTTTTATCCTTTTATTTCTTAGAAAATTTATCAGTTAGTGAGAAAGTGGGTTCAGTTCTTGACTAATTGCCACTCCGTGCGCAACAAATTTTCTTCGTTGCCAATGTGAGTGTAGGTATAGAATCTACTTTGCGCAACAACACAGAATATACGTCCCTCCGCAATAACAAACACGCAAAGTTCTAATTCGATTTATGACTTAGATCAGCCCAGAAGTTGTTTCATCAGGGTTTGATAAAATTTGAGGACAATAACTTATACGATTTTGTTGTTTGTATTACTGCACTTTAACGATATTCTATGCACACAACTATGAATTTGCATTTTAATGATAATTTTAATAAAACAAATAATTTTGATAATAATTTTTTTTCTATTACCTGGAAGGGAGTTGAAAACAGTAATAAGCTCCTTTGCGATCTCCAATCGTTCTTCATCACTCAGCGAGCACGGAAATCGATAACCAGCGATATTACGACTTGTCGACAGAACACAAGACAAGACATTCTTGTCCACAATACGTCCTCTTTTCACTTTCTTCCAATCACAATCCTTGAACCGCAACTTTTCATTCGTTGTAAAGCACTTGACCTTATGAAGGTCTTTGATCACTGGATCGATAATATCTCGGAACACTTCGTAACATTCTTCATCTCCGACAACAATGCCCGTTGGTTTAGGTCCTTTTTTAGTAGTTTTGAATCGGCCAATACTATGTTTTACTAGATCCTTCAATGCATATTTGTTCGATGTTTCTTTGTCTCTTAGTTTGATGTGCAGCTCTGGCAAATAGTGCTCGGCTACCATAGTATTGTTGTTAGTAATATCTTTATAAAGGCGTTTATCTAAGCAGCATACAAAAGTAGTGTTGAAGTACTTCTTGTAGATGTACCAAATAATCACACCACTACCGGCCACACCAAGGCCAATAACTAGTTTGTATCTTGTCAGGTATGCCATAGTATTAAACCTTACTTCTTACGATGACATTGCTTAATCATAAGCCAAATTCTTGATAAATGAAGTCAATAAAAATCGAGCAGAAAACGCGTTTCGAAAACATCCAGAAAAAGTGCGAAGTTAATTGCTACTGTGATGTCACATTTATTAATTTATTGCCGGTTTCGTACCAGAGCGCGCGCGGCAAAATTTCACTTTTATGAAGACTGGAGACTAGGAGCGACCCTGTCGATGAATGTGAGGCTGTAAACGCAAAATGGCGGTGCTCGTTTTGGTCCCCTCGCCAAACTCCGTCCCACACTATCCTATACATATATCACAAAGCTGCTACCAATCTTTTTTAAACTTCGGAAAAGCAATCGTATGTATCGTATATATCATGTAATGTAGAGGTAGTGTGTGTGAGTGACAGTGGGCCAAATTGGAAACCAGTATTCATTTACTGAATTTGTATCCCACTATTAAAAAATGATTGATTCTTTTAAATTTTATTTATATCGGTTTCAAAGTGGTTTTCCGCAAAAGTTCGAAGTCAATGGCAAACTGCGCGCTGAGAAATTAAGAAATGTCAGTTAAACAAATTAAGTTTCGTCTGATTACTTTGTGCTGGCAAAGTTTTGTTTACTCTGTGAATGAAAGCACGTAAATTATTTCTTCATTTAAAAAAAAAAATTGATTTAGTTTATTTGTGTTCAATACTGGGATTATTCGAACATGCGCAAAACCAATCGTGCCAGTTTTTACCCGTATAAAATACTATTTTTAGTAACTAAGAGTAGAACTATTCTTCTTTTTGATAGTTTATTCTTGTATTCAGTTGAGCTTTTTTTAAATTTATCTCAAGATTTATCTGGACATGTTGGTTAATATTCCTTCTTGGTTATTTTCTTGATGCGTGCTTGTAATGGTATCCACTTATTTCCAAATAGTCAGTTGTGGGAGTGAGAGCGGATATAGGAGATAGGTCACTCCATGATCGAAAGAATAGACCATTAGCACGTATCGAAAAGACAAATAACACAAATGTAATAACCAATAGCACTAAAAACGGCTTGTCGTCTAAGAGCAGCACTGATAACATGCACGAGGTTCAGCATTTATGAAGATCCATCTTAGTCCAGAATCATAACCATTACAAGATTTATAATTAGGCATAGTTCAGACGTCAAACTTTTGCCGCGTCGAACCTAATTGCTTTTGAGGTCGAGCGCTGTTTCCCCTTGAACTAGTAGAAGTATGTCTACAAACTTAACACATATCGTCTCCTGGCGCTAAGCTAGAGAGCTGATGTCTTATATGGTACTTTTCTTAGCCGCTGGCCTCAAAGTCAATTAGATTCGACGCGGTAAAAGTTCGACGTCTGAACTTGGACTAACTAAACATGTTCACTATACTTGGCCTCATTTTCTTTGCCGTTTATTTTAAAATGTTAGATGTACACGGCTTCTTAGTCCACCTAATTCTTGGTATCCCCTATTCTCTGTCTACTTTGATACGGCGACGTTTTTGATACTGAAATAGGAAGGAAATATTCAAGGGTATTTTCCGAGCCGCGCCTAATTATTTTAATGCCGGCTAATAACCGACTGGAGCTTTTTCTCCAGCGTGACAAGTTCCTGTAAATATATATGCTTATTTATCTCAAGAGTTATGTGGACACTTGAACAGATATCCTGCCTTAGGATACTTTAGTTAATAATCTGTTGTAGTTTTATACTCGTATGTGATATGCTTGGATATGCTTGCTTAGATATTAAATTGTACGTGCTAGATGGCTTTATCTGGACACGCATCTGGGCAGTTTTCCCAACTTAGTTATTATATTTGGAACTTGATACAGTTGATACTGAGACCAGAGACCTCTTGGATTAAATTATAGTAGGTTCACGCTCAGGCTACTGTCAATGCCGATCAATATGTGAAGAGAATTTGTTTTATCTTTTGATAGGAAGGCTGAGCTTACATGAGGCTGTTTCTCGGCTAGTCGAAAGGCATAATCGAGGACTTGTTAGATAGTGCTCTTCATTCATTTATTCATTCATTTATTCCGCCTATCCCTCCCTCTCCATCCATCCATCCATCCAACTATCCTTCCTTCCTTCCATCCATCCATCCATCCATCCATCCATCCATCCATCCATCCATCCATCCATCCATCCATCCATCCATCCATCCATCCATCCATCCATCCATCCATCCATCCATCCATCCATCCATCCATCCATCCATCCATCCATCCATCCATCCATCCATCCATCCATCCATCCATCCATCCATCCATCCATCCATCCATCCATCCATCCATCCATCCATCCATCCATCCATCCATCCATCCATCCATCCATCCATCCATCCATCCATCCATCCATCCATCCATCCATCCATCCATCCATCCATCCATCCATCCATCCATCCATCCATCCATCCATCCATCCATCCATCCATCCATCCATCCATCCATCCATCCATCCATCCATCCATCCATCCATCCATCCATCCATCCATCCATCCATCCATTCATTTATTAATCCTTCACACTTGTAGAACCAAACAATCCATCCTTTCACTAATTCATTTATTCATCCCATTCATTCATCCATCCCTTCCATTTATTTCTTCTCCTACCCTTCCACAAATCACCAAATTCCCGCCCTCACAGTCAGTTTACACATGTACAGCAAGCACAGTACAAATTCAACAACACATCAAACGTAACCAAGCAGATGTTTTTCCCAACACGTGACATCACATGTTTTCATTTTAATTTAAAATATTCTGTCCAACAACAAAAAAGC
Organism: Anthopleura xanthogrammica; assembly: GCA_964019055.1. NCBI lineage: Eukaryota > Metazoa > Cnidaria > Anthozoa > Actiniaria > Actiniidae > Anthopleura > Anthopleura xanthogrammica. Next base: position 10,573,752 of record OZ025207.1, on the reverse strand, counting down.
TCGTTTCCACTCAATGACTATCACATTTACGTGGTTAGCTTTCTACTGAAGAGATTCTAGTAGTTCTTCAACATTCTAGTATCTTCTTACATCGACAGCACTTGAAAACAAATCCGGATCAAAAGATTATTCTTAGTAAATTATTTTAGCTTTAAGATGATAAGATCTTCCATTTCTAATTACCAACAATTCAAACTAATGTTTTTAGCTATTATTTTTAGCTTGCTCAAAAGGGAAACAGTTTTAACTTTTAATTTAAAAATGACAGCTATTCCAAAACCTGTCACTTTTCTGTGTCATTTGTTTATCTAAGTTAATGGTGCAAAATGTACTCTTGACTATAGACAATGTAAAAAATAAAAAAATAAATAGAAATTCTAGTAATCATAACTTGCAGGGCTTTGAATATTTTCTGTAGTTTTTCGTTCCAAAATTCATGTATACGTCTTAATTTTTGTGTGTGCTACTTTTGATGCTCATACATAAAGTTGTATAAAACGTATCGCGTATTGGATGATACACCAATAATCCTGGTCAACTCAGGGCAATTTAAGCTCAAAAATTCGTTCTTAGAGGCGGTTAGCTGGTTTGTAATTTTTTTTCCCATATTGTTCCTGATTCGATTTCAGCAACACATTACTGAGTTAAGGTGCCCTGACTTTGATCAGCCCAGAGGTTGTTTCAGGGTAAAATTGGAGGTTTTTTCCCCTTCGACTTTTCTCTACAACGTTAGCTATAGATCTTACTCTTAATAGCCATAGATACTGCATAATTAAACATCTGCTACTAATCCAGCATTTGATAAACACCGACTAATATTCTTTCCAAACTGTGTTTATTCAAAGCGATCCCGTAAAGACCAGGAAGTGAGGATGGTCAGATCGTAATACTGAGAAATTATAAAATTACAAACATCTTGGATGAGAATATACGTTTTTTACGTTTATATAGTATTTAGACACAGCTGAGCTTTAAAATCCATGCATATCTTGTAAACTAGATAGGAGAAATTCCGTATTTTCGCAGCCTCTGACCGTTTTTTCAGCCTCAAGCAGCTGCACAAGATTACATCATTAACTCTAGTCCATTCTGTGTATTATTCTTTAGAATGGATGTTTATTTAAGCTGAGGATATCTTTAAGGCCGTACAGTTATAGTGACATAAACTGAGAAGACGAAACGTGCTGGTAAAAATTACTAGAATGTCCGGTGATTTGAAGGCGTTTTGCCCTCGTTGGTGTCATGTGATACAGTCGTGTATCGATGAATGAACGTGCTTCAGGTACAATAACGATCCTGCATGACCTTACTATTGGTAGTAGTAATGTTGTATACGTGTCATATATTAATCCAGTAAAGTATATAGCTGTTGTGTATTTCTCTTTTTTTTTTTCTTTTTTTTTTTTTCCTTTTTTTTTTCTTTCTTTTTTTTCTTCTTTTTGCTCTCACTTTTGTTTTCGATTCGGGTTCATTAAACGAGTTAGTAAGTATTAAATTACTAAAAGGAATCAAAAAACAATTTTTACTTCTGAAAAGATATTTGGACTGATTTAGGATCCATGTGTTTGTCATCATATAGTAGTTTAGTAGTTGGGTCACTTTTCCACTTCTTGAGATTTTAAGGCGCGATTGATTTTTCAAGCCGCTGTGGCTTTCTTCAATGACTTTGGGTTTCTTTACAGCCACATCTAAGTTTATTATTTTAAAATGAGGAAAAGGAACGATAAAAAGAAAGAAAGAAAGAAAGAAAGAAAGAAAGAAAGAAAGAAAGAAAGAAAGAAAGAAAGAAAGAAAGAAAGAAAGAAAGAAAGAAAGAAAGAAAGAAAGAAAGAAAGAAAGAAAGAAAGAAAGAAAGAAAGAAAGAAAGAAAGAAAGAAAGAAAGAAAGAAAGAAAGAAAGAAAGAAAGAAAGAAAGAAAGAAAGAAAGAAAGAAAGAAAGAAAGAAAGAAAGAAAGAAAAGAAAGAAAGAAAAGAAAATCGAAACTCATATACTCTGATGTTCGATTCTCATAGTACCGATTTTCTTTACGTAATTCACCTCGCCGATAGCTAAGGGTGTCCCAACACCACCCCTGACAGCTCATCTCAATCGAACGTTGAATGAGGATCAGCCGAACAGCCAATATATACTGTTAATATTCAGTATAATTATGTCCCATATCCTCAACAATGAAAATACGTGATGTGTTCTCTTTAATCCTAACAAAAACGTCGTTTACCCCATCCAATCATCTGTCAATGCCGAAGCTTGAGGCTTCAAAAATAATCAAGTCTTATTATTTCATCTAAAACGGAAAGATGAATAAAAGAATGTTTTGAATGTCTTCTAATCGTGATCAATATCAGCTCAGCTCATTGAATTGTGTGTATTCAGCTGCTCCAATAGTTATGGCACCCATTTGGTTTTCTTTTTCATTTAAACTTAGTTATTATAATCCTGGACTTGGGTCTTAGGTCTCTCCCTTGATTCAAACATTTTTGCTTCGGGTTCTCCAAGGCTTTTTTTCGGTTTTCCTTCCTCCTGCACAAATTTAACACCCTAAATTCCAATTCGACTCAATGAGTTAGTGGTGCTTGACTTAGATCAGTCCAGAGGTTATTTAAAGACATCGAGAAATATGATTGAAGGATCAAAATTTGTGTCGGTGTAAGAAAAGCATTCCTTCTTGTCTAGCCTTCCTGAAGTTTCGACTCTTCTCTTCTAAAAATACTAAATAACCTTAAAATAAATTGGATGAACAAATTCTAGCTCACTCAGCGACCACCATGTGCAATAGTTATAGGATAAAGGCGGGAATTGTTAGGTTGCTATGGCGACTGAGACGATAGGAGCGAACGAGGAAGAGTTACGTAAGAATATGATAAATTACTGATAACTAGAAGCACAATCATGACAAACTGGTTCACTGCCTTAAAAATTATCGTCCAGGTCAGTATTTCGACATATAGACAAACAAAAATTACACAATATTATATTCTTGACACTTTTTTTATTATTAAAAAATGTTCCCTTCTTAAATAAATACAAAATAGTGTTCTGTATTTACAAATTATTTGCTCGGAATTGTAAATTTTATTTATATTGTTTCCTCCTCAATTTTCGCGGAGAAATTTTAATAAAACATTATATCGGAAAATGAAAAAGTCTCAGTCAAAATTGCCCCAGGAAAAAAATAATTATTTCGAAGCAAATGATTAATACTTTTACGCCAATTACAACTCCTAAGAATAGATCAGTTAAGGCAGATGTTAGAATAAGATTCACGTAAAGTAGGGTAATGAAATTTGATGGAAAAAAAAACCCGAAGAGCATAATCCGTTAAGCTTTAAGATCAAAGCCATAACATATTATATCCATGCTATTCTATTTGTTGGTTTCAAATTTGCAATTGGAAAGTAATTTCTAGAAACTAGAATATTTCTAAAGCTATAGTTCCTGATTTTAACTGAGAGTTGCTGTTGCTCGATTCTCGTATGAGAGAATGAGGAAGTTCTTTAAATTCCGTATTCTTGATGTAACCAGTCAAGGACTTTTCTATCGATCTGTTCTTCGTCTTGGTGGATTTTCCCTCTTAAAATTTCTTGTTCTTCGGCGGCAGTTCTGAATGTGCCGTCACCACAAGACAAATATTCTGGCGGGAAAAAGTCTGGGAATTTCTCCATGGCATAGACAAGCTCGTCTTCACTGCAACTGTTAGGTCTTGTTGAATTTCTTGACCTACTTATTTTTGGAGAAGCTCGGTGAGTAAAGCTGTCAGAACAATTTTTGAGAAGTCCTAGACTTGTGAACGGTAAATCTAAGATTCTTTCTTTACTTTCTTGTCTTGTGGTTAGGCCTTTAAACTGTTCAATCTTTTCCTTGATGCACTTGTGTCCTTGCATTTTGCTCACGGGACTAACGTTATCACTTTTGAACCACTTTTGGCCAACTTTATCTTCTCTTTTCTTCCTTCTTGGATCAATTGTGATGCTTTGACGGGAGAGAGACTTGGATGCAGAATCAAATAAAATTTCTTCCAATTTTTCACTGTAGAAATCTCCACTAACTTAGGACTATATAGATTTGTTAGTACGTTTATCAGTGCTTTAAAACTTCTGCCCATATGGCAACATATTGACCTATATATACCAACCCATCCAGTCCAGCCAATCACGTCCCACTATTCTACATGGCACGAGCCCTTGTACTACCTCAATTACTTCTACGGCTAAGAACCCACAGAAAAAATTGCTTCATTTATTATGCAGGCAGGTCACGTTCAAGCAAAGACACCAGATTGTGCACCATTTCACAATAACACCCCATCAATCATTAAATTGTTTTAGTCTCGACACCTCAGGGCATTAACACTGATCCCCGTCCTAAATGAAAGTCATAATGACCTTATTTTCCATAAACATTTATTTGAAGTAAAACAGATAGGAAAATCCAAGTTGGAGTAGTTGACCAAATTGATGAATATTTGATTTCCGTTGGTTCCGAGTTTGCGTTGATGGGTAGCGAGTATTGTTTAAGTTCATGGGAGATCTTCAATACAAGGCGGCTTTGTTTGAATACCTCCCTTGTATTCACTATTGTTCCATTTCACACGGGTTCCAAGACTCCTTTGTGAAGAGACGATAAAGGTAACCAATTAGGATGATGGATGATGAGGTTACGCAGGGGAACCGATCGACTGAGGAGATTTTACTCCTGTTATTCAAGTACGAGTTTGTTTACCCTTCTAAAAACCATTGGAAATCAAACACCCGATGTTTGGAGCACACAAGCTGTTCAACAACGTCAAGGCAACTGTGTCGAGTCGATTCTAGAATAAAATGGAATAGTTTTACTACCTTTTCAAACACATCTCTCAACTCATGAAATATTCCATTCACAAAGACCTTGCAACACTTTTTAAAGTGTTAAAATGGTTTCTTGTTATAAGGTGTCGAAGATAATCAAAAAATTGATTACTATCACTGTATATAGTCAGTGTTTTCTTATTCAAATTTCTGCGGTTTGGTTATTGGTTGTCTAGGTGCAATTACATTACTTCAGTTTCGATGTCCGCGAACAAAAGGTAACTTTTCATGATATTTCTTCTTATGGATTCAAGAGCCATTATAACATTTTAGGAGAAGAATTAAGTTTTTATGAGGCCATTGGATGAAATGTTTTTAATTGTGCACTTTGAACCTCGAGTTAAGCTACACTTTCTAGAATTTAGATAAGAAAACCCACGCAAAACTCTTCAAGTTGAATTAGAATCTCGGGTTCCCTGTGGTGCTGTAGTTTAAAACTTACGCATGCGCAGAACGTAGGATTATTGCTTTTTAAAGGTTTCTCTATCCCAAGTTAAATTTAATGAATTTTAACCAATATTTACTACGTTAATACAAACAGAAACTTTATGAATAACAGAGAAAACGAATTTCGAAATGAATTATTTTTTTAACAACAGCTGTCAGTTGATGTCGATTGAGAAATAAAAAATTCACATGTATTGCTAAATTATAAAAAACTGCTAATGAAAGTTAGCGGTACATTTTATAATATCTGTCTGTAGATTGAATTACGAGCGAAAAATCCGAAAGAGAGGACAGAAAAAAGGAAGAAAAAAGAAAGAGAAAGAAAAGGAAAGGAGGAAAGAAGGAAGAAAGAAAGCAAAATAGCTGTCGCTAGCATTTATAGAAGCTAAGATTATAAGAAGAAAAAATAAGCAAAAAGTATACAGATAAAAAGTATGCTAACTTTTTGTTATTAATATTGAAACTAACTATTAGTTTCAATAGTTTAATTTTTCAAAATCTGTAGAACAACATGAATAGTTGTGGATATATTTTTTAATCGAAAGTGCTTCATATTTCAACATGTCTTTTCTTCTTGCCAACAGTTTTGCCATAACTGACCACTATTTTATTACTGGCGGTTGAGTCTGAATAAAGCTGTGCTGACATGTTTGACGGGCTTGACAGGTTTGACAAGTTTTGACAAAGAAATCTTCAGTGAGGATTGGAAGGTGAGAAAACGTTTGTCACTTGATTTTAATTGAAAACCAAATGATACAATTTGTCCTATAAGAATCACTAAGGGAAGATTTGCCAATATTTTTTACCTACTTTCTTATATCCTTTTCGTACAAAAAAAATTGTTGCGCAAAGTTTAGAAATCCAAGAAAAAATTCATAGCTTATAAAGGAATGACACTTATCACGCGCCAGTCTTCTTGCTTGGTCGGATCTGTCTGCGCAAACGACCGGTTGAAAACCCGACCAAATAATTGATCGCACCGGCCACGGTCAAGATTTCTGCTTCGATCTTTGGATGGATGACATATGAGTGTTAATGAAAATTGCATTTCGTGCTGACATTACAGGGAATCGAATTATATACGTAGATAAGTATACTGCTGATCATAGTTATTACCAGTGAATCTCGCTATACCAGGCGATCATCAAGGCTAATTCACTTATCAAACAGACCAAAGCAAAGTCTTTATTGCGACAGTGTAATATAAACACCTGCTAATAGCAGAAAGAATTTTAGCACGTATTCCCTGCACCTCTAAAGACCCTCTATAAACCAAACCCGACCACCTGTGTTATCCGACCACTCGATCAATTTGATCGACCAATTCAGCTAGTTTACTATAGTGTTCGTACAGACCAAGGAAATGTCTTT
>OZ025207.1:10317089-10564589 GCA_964019055.1 Anthopleura xanthogrammica | reverse complement strand
ATTTGCTTTCAGTTTTTCTCTGATACACAAACATAAAGGAAGTAGAAAGTTCGCTCACCAGAAAATCCTTCAGGCAAAGAATATTATTAGCAATGAGATCATTATGATCCAGAAAAGACCAGACTGATAAATCGGTGCGCTACTCGTACATGTGATCGAGCAGGACAGAGTTTTTTTTAGGTCTTTCCTTTGATTTTTGAGGGTTTTTCTCTGGGTTCTCCGGTTTTTCTCCCTGACTTTGATCCGCCCAGAGGTTGTTTCAGGGTTCGATCTGTGAGTTAGTCGTGCCCTGACTTTGATCAGCCCAGAGGTTGTTTCAGGGTTCGATCTGTGAGTTAATCGTGCCCTAACTTAGATCAGCCCAGAGGTTGTTTCAGGATTCGATCTGTGAGTTAGTCGTGCCCTGACTTTGATCAGCCCAGAGGTTGTTTCAGGATTCGATCTGTGAGTTAGTCGTGCCCTGACTTTGATCAGCCCAAACCGGAAGATTGTTTCAGGATTCGATTTGTGAGTTAGCCGTGCCTTGACTTTGATCAGCCCAAACCGGAAGATTGTTTCAGAATTCGATTTGTGAGTTAGCCGTGCCTTGACTTTGATCAGCCCAAACCGGGATATTGTTTTAGGGTTCGATTTGTGAGTAGGCTGTGCCTTGACTTTGATCAGACCAGAGGTTGTTCCAGGGTATAGATAAAATTTAAGCAGCAATATTATAATATATGGTAAACAAAACAATGAAGAGCGTTTTAATGTCAAACTGTGAGCATTGGCTTCCGTGCGTTGCCCGTGTTGTCACTACTACAGTTCATAGTCATAACCAAATAGAAAGCACGCGCGTGCTGTGCCTCACAACCAGAAAGAGAGATTCATGACATATATTTTATAAAACTTATCAATAGAGTTAGCAGCTGATTTTGGTGCACTCAACTGATCGCGTCTCAACGTAACATATAATATTTTTTGATGTCTAACACTTCTTATAAGAAAAATGTAGTAATTAATCTCGCGTTCTGATTGGTTGGGAGCCAGGGGTGGATCCAGGATTTTGTTCAGGGAAGGGTGCAACCCTCAGAATCAAAAAAAAAAGAAACATTATTTCGTATTTCGTATAGGGTATCTTCAAAATAGGGGACAAAGTTCCTCCATGGGGGGGGGGGGGGGGGTGGTGCGCACACCCTGCACCCATTCCCTGGATCCGCCCCTGGGAGCGCATGCATTATATATGAGAGCGCACAGCACGCTCGCACTTTCTATAGCATCATTCGTGTCCAAATTAACGGCTCCTCTAATTTGTATTTTATAAACAAAAGAAACAAAAAACTTGCTTGCTGTGCTGTGTGAAGTTATAAAGCACTTGGGGATTGTCAAAACACTTGAGAAGCATTGAGAAGCACTCTGCAATGCGTCGTACTCTCCTAACCTTTCTTCGCGTTCTGCCACCCCTGCTTTATAACTGTACACAGCACGCCCGCGCTTTTCCTATTTCTTCAAGTAAGTTTTAAAATTGGAACTCAGTAATCATCTCTTCCCATAACTTTTATACATCGTACTCTTATATTTTTCGAAAGAACTTTAAAATGTGCTGTTACATTATGGAATTTCTCACAACTTGTTTGCAATTTTGTATTACCTAGCGCTATTTTGATGCCGAGAAGTAAGTATTGACTCCTTACTTTTCACAATAAAATTGCGAGACAAAAACCTAGTGTAACACCACTCCTGCAACGATTTGTTATGACAGGCAATGATATTTACAGTGTGATGTATAACACAAGTTGCATCAAACATTGCCTGGTGTAACATACCCTGTCCCAGACCATTACAGTGTAATGTATAACACAAGTTGCATCAAACATTGCCTGGTGTAACATACCCTGTCCCAGACCATTACAGTCTGGTGTATGACACAAGTTGCATGAAACACTGCCTGGTGTAACATACACTGCCCCAGACCATTTCAGTGTGATGTATAACACAAGTTGCATCAAACATTGCCTGGTGTAACATACCCTGTCCCAGACCATTACAGTGTGATGTATGACACAAGTTGCATGAAACATTGACTGGTGTAACATACCCTGTCCCAGACCATTACAGTCTAATGTATGACACAAGTTGCATCAAACATTGCCTGGTGTAACATACCCTTTCCCAGACCATTACAGTGTGATGTATAACACAAGTTGCATCAAACATTGCCTGGTGTAACATACCCTGTCCCAGACCATTACAGTCTGATGTATGACACAAGTTGCATGAAACATTGACTGGTGTAACATACACTGTCCCAGACCATTACAGTCTGATGTATGACACAAGTTGCATCAAACATTGCCTGGTGTAACATACCCTGTCTCAGACCATTACAGTCTGATGTATGACACAAGGTGCATGAAACATTGCCTGGTGTAACATACACTGTCTCAGACCATTACAGTGTAATGTATAACACAAGTTGCATCAAACATTGCCTGGTGTAACATACCCTGTCCCAGACCATTACAGTCTGGTGTATGACACAAGTTGCATGAAACACTGCCTGGTGTAACATACACTGCCCCAGACCATTTCAGTGTGATGTATAACACAAGTTGCATCAAACATTGCCTGGTGTAACATACCCTGTCCCAGACCATTACAGTGTGATGTATGACACAAGTTGCATGAAACATTGACTGGTGTAACATACCCTGTCCCAGACCATTACAGTCTAATGTATGACACAAGTTGCATCAAACATTGCCTGGTGTAACATACCCTTTCCCAGACCATTACAGTGTGATGTATAACACAAGTTGCATCAAACATTGCCTGGTGTAACATACCCTGTCCCAGACCATTACAGTCTGATGTATGACACAAGTTGCATGAAACATTGACTGGTGTAACATACACTGTCCCAGACCATTACAGTCTGATGTATGACACAAGTTGCATCAAACATTGCCTGGTGTAACATACCCTGTCTCAGACCATTACAGTCTGATGTATGACACAAGGTGCATGAAACATTGCCTGGTGTAACATACACTGTCTCAGACCATTACAGTGTGATGTATGACACAAGGTGCATGAAACATTGCCTGGTGTAACATACACTGTCCCAGACCATTACAGTCTGATGTATGACACAAGTTGCATCAAACATTGCCTGGTGTAACATACCCTGTCCCAGACCATTACAGTCTGATGTATGACACAAGTAGCATGAAACATTGCCTGGTGTAACATACCCTGTCCCAGACCATTACAGTCTGATGTATGACACAAGTTGCACTAAACATTGCCTGGTGTAACATACCCTGTCCCAGACCATTACAGTGTGATGTATAACACAAGTTGCATGAAACATTGCCTGGTTTAACATACACTGTCGATGCAACTACAACGCACTGATTTTTATTGTGCAACAGAATTGAAAGAACAGTTTCAAGGAAAATTGCCTATTGTAGCAGCACCTTTACAAGTGGTCAATAGCATTTTTTCAAATAGCATTTTTGGCACTAGAAAAAATGTCATAAGTATATGAAGAATATTTACTCAAAATGGGTCTTATCGACTAAGACCCATTTGATGTCACGATTTAGCATTCAAGCCATTTCTTGAGCCGTGTTTGAATTATCAGCTTGCCAATTTTTTCGACCATAAAAAGACCACTCCCATTTCACCCTTACGACCCCTTTTATTAAGATATTCTTTATGATAGCTCAGAGATAAAGCTTTCTTCGTCACGAAGCCAATTCATTGTTGATATCACTTGTTCCGTGTGTAAACCGCGCGCACCAACTCCATGCAAAACCAGCGCGCCTTCTTCATTTCGAAACTTACCAAATATCGCACAGGTAAGCGCTAAGCTTCTTTCGCCTTTGATGACATTGAGTCCTTCGCCTACCTACCAAAGCCCGGGAGGTTCCATCTAAACTCCCTTGACGGCATTGGTATCTGCACAACTGAAAGAGAGAAAAACGAGATACATTTTATTTGGAATAGACCTCAAAAATACCTAAGCACCCTAGCGCACATCTAGAATCGACCAGAACAAGACAGATTATATTTAGAATAAATCGCAAAAATACCTAACAAAATATCACACATTGTTTTGCTTTTTTCTTCCGACTCCCGTTTTTGCCATTTTGATCAAATTGATAGCTCAGAGATAAAGCTTTCTTCGTCACGAAGACAATTCATTGTTGATATCACTTGTTCCGAAGTGTGTAAATGATCCGCGCACATCAGCTCCATGCAAAACCAGCGCGCCTTCTTTATTTCGAAACTTACCATTTATGTAGCACATATCTGGCGTCGAGCTCGTCCACTTATAATGACGGTGGACCAGTCCCTAAGCCCCCTAGCGCACACCTAGAATCGACCAGAACAAGACAGATTATATTTAGAATAAATCGCAAAAATACCTAACAAAATATCACACATAGTTTTGCATTTTTTTCCCCCGACTCCCGTTTTTGCCATTTTGATCATGAAGAATATTTACTCAAAATGGGTCTTATCGGCTAAGACCCATTTGATGTCACGATTTAGCATTCAAGCCATTTCTTGAGCCGTGTTTGAATTATCAGCTTGCCAATTTTTTCGACCATAAAAAGACCACGCCCATTTCACCTACCTACCTACCTACCTACCTACCTACCTACCTACCTACCTACCTACCTACCTACCTACCTACCTACCTACCTACCTACCTACCTACCTACCTACCTACCTACCTACCTACCTACCTACCTACCTACCTACCTACCTACCTACCTACCTACCTACCTACCTACCTACCTACCTACCTACCTACCTACCTACCTACCTACCTACCTACCTACCTACCTACCTACCTACCTACCTACCTACCTACCTACCTACCTACCTACCTACCTACCTACCTACCTACCTACCTACCTACCTACCTACCTACCTACCTACCTACCTACCTACCTACCTACCTACCTACCTACCTACCTACCTACCTACCTACCTACCTACCTACCTACCTACCTACCTACCTACCTACCTACCTACCTACCTACCTACCTACCTACCTACCTACCTACCTACCTACCTACCTACCTACCTACCTACCTACCTACCTACCTACCTACCTACCTACCTACCTACCTACCTACCTACCTACCTACCTACCTACCTACCTACCTACCTACCTACCTACCTACCTACCTACCTACCTACCTACCTACCTACCTACCTACCTACCTACCTACCTACCTACCTACCTACCTACCTACCTACCTACCTACCTACCTACCTACCCACCTACCTACCTACCTACCGACCTACCCACCTACCGACCTACCTACCTACCTACTTTCCTACCTACCTACCTATATACAAACATACATCCATACGTACATACATCAATTTTGCATATCCTTCGACTCTATCTTTAGCAACACTTTTTTCATTTGCAGCTGGCTCTGGCAGCGCTGAAAACAAAAAGACAAAGAAAAACAAAAAACATATAACAAGACCCCAAGGTAAGCCATAACATTAAGTTCTTGATTCACAACTGAATACCATAAAAAGTTGAAATCATAAGGGCCATAAATTTCCTTGGATATTAGTCAGACGTATTTATTGTAATCTGGTCAATAGATATTGCCTGTAATATTGAACCATTTATGTTCTGAGCCCCCACAATATCTTTGCGGACTCAGCGGTTGTTGGTTCCCATGGAAATATATAATTTCTTTCCACCTATGAATGTAGAAGCTAAAAACCTATAGGAATAATTACTTTACGTATACATAGAAGCCAAAAAATCCAAAGACAATTTTTTGACGTCAATATCTAGTTTAATAATCTCGGAAAAAATAACCGTCATGAGATTTGGAAGTGAAATGGCCGGCTTATGCGACCCCGGGAAGCTAGATACCAATGCGATGCTTGGTCTATTTTACTTAATCTTCCATGGATATGCTTGTTTTAGTAATCAAAAAAAAAACAAGGAGATAGTTTAAGTTTTACAGTTATTTACAGGGACGTCGGAGAACATTTTCAAGTGGGGAGGGGAGGGGGTTAAGTATGCAAATTAACCATCGTCCCTGCTGCTTTTAAAGGTAGCCTGGTCAGTTGCGTGACGCTTGTCACGTCGTCACGCAACTTTTTCTCTCGTCACGACCCTAAAGGCTCCGACACACGTTGAAACATTGCGTGCAACATCACACTAAAATATAAAAATTCGAACGTCTGTTTTATTATTTTTATGTAATTCGTATTATCCTTATAAATTAAGCAGAAAAATCGAGATTTTCACTGTTTTGGCTGCTGAAATAGTACTGTAATCATAATGTTGCATGGAAAGTTGCACCGTGTGTCGGAGCCTTAAGAACATCTTTGTAGGGGATTCGCTTTGTGTGGTTGCCGACTGCATAGACTTGACTAATAATCATTAGAAAAAACCTACTAATGGTCTATCACCAATCGAGCCCTGTGATTGGCTGAGCTACTAGGGGTCTATTAGTGATAGACCTCTAGTAGCGAAAAGCGCCGGTTTTGAAAACCAAAAAATATATATTTAAAGCAAAATCCAAAACTTTTTGCATCCTTTTATTGGACCGATTAGTAGGTTTTTACTAAAACAATTAGACCTCTCGCCCTCATGGCCTACGAGTCAATAGCCCATTCGGCCTTCGGCCTCATGGGCTATTGACTCGTAGACCATTCGGACTCGAGGACTAATTGTTAAATATCAGTATGAACCTACTAATGGTTTATCACAAATCCTGCGCTCTGATTGGCTGAGCTACTAGTAGTGATATATTAGTGATAGACCACTAGTACTGAGCGAAAAAGGCCGGTTTTGAAAGCTAAAAAAATGTCAAAAACAATTACTTAATGGCAAAAGCAATCATATATTTGGCCGATTAGTAGGTTTATACTAAAACAATTAAACCATTCGGGCTGCGGTTCTAATTCATTGTTGATTGGACATTTATAAAACGCAAATATCTGGTCACCAGAGTCAACCTGATACTTAACTCAATAACTAAAATAAAAATACATTTATCAACTACTGCAAATATTATCATTACATGACTTTACCAATATATTTGCCAATAATATTCGACCCAAAAATATGAAAATGTAAATTAAAAAAGTCAAATTCGCCAGACATGACGTCACCGGCGTCACCTAAGTGATTGAATACGGTGATAGTCATCTGAAAACATAGCAATATTACATTTCCGTTCGGTGAGCTTCATCTATCAAATATCCACTTTAAGCTTTAAAGTCTTTGCGCTTTTGATTAGGACTAAAGACTTGTCTTCGGGCGAGTTTTAAAACTACACAGATTGGTATTGAATGATATAATATAGTGATTCATTAATAGAGTGGAAATGTTTGACACTCGGAAACACGTATCCCAAATCGAATAGATTAATGAGAAACTCAGTTCAAATGAAAAAAAGTTAATGCTTTTTTCTAGCACTTTTCCCCCCCTTTTTTTTGTGTCGTTGCTTTTTTTTGTTTTTTTAGGGGGTTTGTGTTTCGGCGTCTCGTCTTGTGTGATCTTCCCTGCTAGCAGAGTCTCCCTTGTAGACGAATCATTTGATATACCGCCGTCCACAATCATGGACGAACCAAACAGGTTTTAAACCGGTTTTAACCAGAATAGGCAATAGGCATGAACAAAGTAGAACACCGCTTAATATTTTTGAGTCCACGGTACTTATTATGACAGGCTTGCTAAGTTACCAAATACACGCGCAACAAAAAGTCTCACACTTTCTCTGTCAGGATTCGTCTACAAGGGAGACTCTGCTAGCAGGGAAGGTGTGATCTGGTGTGTTGTGGTGTTATCTGGTGTGTTGTCTTGTGTTGTGGTGCTGTGTTTTGATGTAGTGTAGTGTGAAGTGATGTAATGTGGTGTAGTGTGGTGTGATGTAGTGTGTAGTGTGATGTGGTGTAGTGTTGTGATGTGTAGTGGAGTGTGGTGAATGTGATAGGGTGTAGTGAAGTGTGTGATGTGATGTGGTGTGGTGTTGTGTTGTGTGATGGGATGATGTGGTACAGTGTTTGGTGTGATGTGATGTGGTGTGGTGTTGTGTTGTGTGATGGGATGATGTGGTACAGTGTGTGGTGTGATTTGATGTGGTGTGGTATGGTGTTGTGTGATTGGATGATGTGGTACAGTGTGTGGTGTGATGTGGTGTGGTGTTGTGTTGTGTGATCGGATGATGTGGTACAGTGTGTGGTGTGCGGTGCACTTTGATTAGTGTTGTAATGGGTTGTGTGGTATTGTGATGTGATATCGATGTGATGTGGTGTGGTGTTTGGTGGTGTTTTTTCTCCTCCTTACTGTGTATTATACATCTGTTTCAAAAAACATTAGTGTGGAATTCAAATCTGAAATCTGAGACCGAGTAACACGCTGTAAAATGTAATATGTTCACAGCCAAACAACGTAGTCGGCTTTAAGATTGGAATATGAAACATGACCTTTGAGTTAAGAATGTAATTTTTCGTATCTTAGCCAGAAAACATAAAGCGCAAAAGTTATGTTTAGTTTCAGAACGCCCATTTCAGATCTCCCACCGAGAACGTTTTTTGAAATAGATATATATTCAGTTTTTATATCAATTACAGTACCACTCACGGCCATTTATTGTTATAATTGTTTTATTCTCATTATAGTTTTGAATAACCTATTTACAAGTCTCCATTGCTAAAAAATTCTCGGTTGAAACATTCAAGAATATTAGAAGAATATTTTATACAATACAATAACAAATCTATATTTATAACTATTTACACTGATACAACAGTGATTCTACTTTGAAATCTTGATATATTTATCGTCTGTGCACGTACGTTTTTACAATACTTTTTGAAAATCGTTGTGATTTTTTTTTACATTAATCGTTTGTTTTTACTTCATCATCGCTTTTATCGATATTTGTTAATCGGCTGACAGTCCAAACTCTTTACTAATCCAAGCAACTAGAGGTGAAAATTGGGTTTGCTTTTCTGTCTTAGTCTTTTCGAACCTCAAGTTCCTTCTCTCTCCATCTTTGTTAGATTCTTCAAAGAGAAATGCTGTTTTTTTCGTCGGATCTTTGGAAAAATATTCTGGAAAAAATGTTTTTGCGAATTCCAAGTCGTCTAGCGCTTGCGATGGAAGTTTCTTTCTCTTGTCAGAAATGGTGGCAGAAGAGGGATGACAATTGCTTCGGAAATCCCTTGACTGCCTTATGTACTCGATAACAAAGTCTCTTCCCTCTAACAAGGGAATTCCAGGTTTGAGAGAGGTCTCCATAATACTGGTATGCCAAAGTAAGGCAAAATATTGAGGTAGTAATTGATAGTGAGCTGAGAGATCGTACGCTGCTGGTGTTTGAGTGATCGATAGTCATACGTACCTATTTATATAGTCTATGTGTCTCTTAGCCACACAACGTGAGGGCAATGAAACGTTTCATAACAACAGCTTGCTGCACGTGTAGGAAATATAGATGCTGTGTGTGTTTGCAATGTGCTTAGACGAAATAACAGAATAAATGGATGGATGGATGGATGGATGGATGGAATAGATGGATGGATAGAATGGAATGGAATGGAATGGAATGGATGGATGGATGGATGGATGGATGGATGGATGGATGGATGGATGGATGGATGGATGGATAGATGGATGGATGGATTAATGAGAGAATGGATGAATGAATGAATAAATAAATAGATAAATATACCTTTATCATTATATTCCTTCATTCTTAAATAGCCTACAAGAAACGTTTGTAGGTAAACAAAAGATAAATGATAGGCTTTGGGCTTTTTTTCAGCGACAACGTTAATTGAATAAGCAATATATTATATTTCTCACATATATTGCCTTTGGTAGTATACTATTCCCCCCAAAAAAATCCATTTTTGATTATTGAAAAATCTCTTTTTTTCAATATCTATTCTGGATTATCGCGGTTCAAAATTAAAATTCTTAATTATTTACTTTCAAATCGCAAATTAAGTGACCCCTAATGTGACTATCGTATTTACTCAATTAAACGCAGGGTCCTAAATAAACACCGGGTTCAAATAAGCGTCGGGTAAACGAGGTCCAACTTTTGATAAACGCCGGGAGGGGGGGGGGGGGGCGTTAAATTCAGTAAATAATAACTTTTTTGTAAGATCTGTGCGGAAACCACTACTGTGGATTCCTAATTTAACATTGTCTGTAGCATTCTGGTTTACCTTATTTAGCAATCCATAGTTATCGTGATG
The DNA here is from genome assembly GCA_964019055.1 of Anthopleura xanthogrammica. Classification (NCBI taxonomy): domain Eukaryota; kingdom Metazoa; phylum Cnidaria; class Anthozoa; order Actiniaria; family Actiniidae; genus Anthopleura; species Anthopleura xanthogrammica. The sequence continues at coordinate 10,554,344 of OZ025207.1, read as the reverse complement.
AAATCGAATAAGAAAGCTTACCTACAATTAGAGTATTAGGGAATCAATCCATGATGTTAAAGCAGGAAACGCGTGCAATAGAAAAAAATTGAGTTTTTAGAAAAACACCGTTTTTCCGCAAATGTTTAAACGCGTTTTTGTTGTGCCAAAAACGAATGAATTATTCGTGTTATTCTATCAAAAGAGTAAAGAAAACAGGGCTATTGGCAAGGGAAAAGGCAGGAAGGAAGAAAAGAAGAGAAGTTAAATAGAAAACGAGATTGATAAAAGAGAAAAAAGAAGCTACACAAAACAGATGATAGCGATAAGAAAAATGAAAATAGAAGATTAGTGAAAATAACGAAAGAGAAGATGTAGTTAAAGATAGTCAGAGAAGGAAAGGAGAGAAAAGAATAGAAAATAGTGGAAGAGGGCAGATAGGAGAAGGACGTAAAACAGAGGGAATGGAACAGAGGAGAATAAAAAAGAGAAAGGAAAGAGAAGAGAAAAGAAAATGTCATTTACATCGTCAGAGTTTTCACTTTTTCCAATATTCTCATTTGAGAACACATCTCTCTCTCTCTCTCTTTTCCCTTTCACACAATACTTGCACAGTAAAGACTGTGTACGTGCCCGCAGCCAGTAAATAGGTCTGATAAAAGCATTTCTAAGGCTTACCAGTAACTTAATGGACCGATATCTAGTTGATAATACAAATACGGAGTAATACATGCAGCTCTTTCCGGACAATCTATTTTGAAGTCAAAGTACACGTGAAAATACTTTATGTAACGTTTTTAGCTCAGTATCACGTTGTGCGTTCGAGAGGATTGAATAAGATACGTATATATTTCACTTTACGCTGTATGAGGAATGGCACACCATGGAATATCTATCCCACTTGTCATCATCAGACAAGTGATTAGTGGGATATTCCATGAGTTGTCACGAGAAAGCGTTGTATAACTAGTATATATTATCCCACACCATTAAAAATTCCAAGTCATTTCATTATTTTCAAAACACTGCAAAGCCTGAAAAAAAACAGTGGTATATCGTCGAATATAAAACTGCTTTCGTGCATTCTGATTGGCTGTACTTTCAATGGTGTAGGATATTTGGGTTTCCAATTAAAATTATGTTAACTGGAAATTTCGAATGACATTAAAAAGATCCGCAGGTGGATTTGAAAAAGACCTTGGATTCATAGCAGGACTATATATAGAAACACTTTGACCAAAGGGGGAAAAAAATGATAAAGTGCTTGTTTTTCAAGTAAGGAACTCATTGAAAAACACCGCAATCTTTCAGTGATCTTCAGTGTTCATTTCGTGTTTGTAGTTTTTTTTTACAAGTTGAGGAGTTAAAAAAAAAACGCTTAAGTAAAATTTTGCGTGGCGTTTTTTTCATTTAAAACTGAACACGTCAGTTGACTATTAGGTTTTTAATTTAGTTATTTTACGGTTTTAAACAAAATAGATTATAGCAACAAAGCTAAACAGCACTACCACCCACATCAATAACACTAAAACCTCTTCCACTACCACTAACAACAGCAATATAACCATAGCAACCGAAACAACAACCAAACATAAAACAACAATAACAACAACAATAACACCAAAACATCTTCCATCACCATTAACAACAGCAATGTAACCATAGCAACCAAAACAACAACCAAACATAAAACAACAACGTATCGATCGATCAGTACTAAGACTAATGACGACAAAAATAAAAGACGATAAACCAAGCAAAACATACATGAAAAAACAAACAAACAATAAGCAATTATTGGACGAGTTTGAGCAAAATATCGTGATTTGTTAGTGGCGAGCAAGCAATTATTGCAAATCTCGATATTTTACGATTACCGAGCTCAATAATGGTTTTATCGTTCAAATTATTTTTTCTAATCTTTGAGGGGCAGTGCGCAAGAGTCAAACAATAACAAAGAAGAAGTCAGTTCATTTTTTCAGGGAAGCGAGCCTTTGTCAAATGCAACGTTACTGCGCACGAGCAGACCCTTATTTGCAGCAAAATGGTTTTGCACCGTAATGCGCATGAGCAGACCGTTATTTGTAGGCAGTTATTTGCAGTTCTCTCGGCCAATCAAAATGAGGGAAAAAATAATTTGAATGATAAATAAAATTCTTTGCTAAGGCGCATCGTTCATAGCAGCAGCCAATGAAAATAACAACAAAACACACAAAAACAAACTAGAATACTCACATAAACACATACACAGAATGTGCGAACAAAGAAACAAAATTCTTTGCAAAGCGCAATATGAAATATATAATAATAATAAATAATAATAAACTTTATTTATATAGCGCTTATTCACTAATTGCTCTAAGCACTTTACAAGAAAATATATGTATGCATAAGATTAACTATAGATATTAAATTACACAGTTAAAAATCCAAATATATATACAAAAAAGTATTTTATAAAATAACTTTGATATTACGCGCGCTCTGATTGGTCAAAAAGCCATGTTTTATGAGAGCATAATACATGCTCACGTCATTTTTTTTCTCTCTCGAAAAGTTAGTTATTTTATAAAAGCTCCGCTACGCGTCGTGGTTTCCTACGCTTCTCTCGTGTTCTCTCCACATCCCGCGTGTCTTTATCAGAGTATAATACACGGAAAACTGTTTTTTATTCCTTAAATATAACATATGACAAAAGAAATATGATTAAAAGAACTAATATAGGAGAGGTAGTGGAAAAAACTTGTTACGTAACAAGCAAGATCTAGACACGTGAATGTTTGTTTCTTGACATACTCAAAATGAAGTTTTCGAGTAACATCCTGATTCTGTAGTCCAGGCAAAATTAATTATGAAAAAAGATATAAATAGGACAGTCATTGAAATTGTCTTCGCAGTCATTTTTCATTTGAGGAAATCTAGTCAGAACTTTTCATTTTGGATGAGGTGTGAATTGACATACTCAAAATTAAATTAAATATTTTGAAAAAACTAAATAAAATATTTAATAAAAGAAATAAATAGGAAAGTCTGCCATGTCATAGAAGTTAACAATTGAAGGTGTTTTCGCAGTCATTTTTTTCATTTGAGGAAATCTACTTTGACCGGAACATACTCAAAATGAAATTAGATATTTTAAAAATCTAAGTAAAATATTTAATAAAAGACATAATAGGAAATTCTGCCTTGTCATAGAAGATAATAATTTAAGTCATTTCCGCGGTCATTTTTTTCATTTGAGAAAATCTACTTTGACCTTTGTCTCATTTAAGACTAGGTGTAAAATACACATGGTTCCTCGAAATACTCAAAATTAATTTTTCAGGTTACATCCTGCTAGTAGTCCAGTCAAAATGAAATATTTAAAATATAAATTGGAAAGCTTGCGTTGTCTCAGGAGAAATGTTTTTCATTTCCTGCCAGACACGTGGCCGGAAAAACGCCGAGAATCAAAAGCACTAATGCTGAAAAAAACTCGAAAAGATAAACGCACAATTTAGATAGAATCTAGCGAAGAACGAATCAATCTTGAGCCTGAAGTCCTCCGGCTTTTGGTCAGCGGGCTGGCGCCAGTCTTAACATGCGCTGACGACAAAGCAGGAAAGCGCTGGAGGACTCTAGGTACAAGGTTTGGGAAGGGTTGCATCCTAAAATTATGGGAGGGAAAAATATGGCAGACCAATATGAATAATAATAATAATAATAATAATAATAATAATAATAATAATAATAATAATAATAATAATAATATGTTTAATTCAACGTCAATTTGGGGGGGGGGGGGGGGACTGTAAGGGACAAGGTCAAAACAATTGTCCAAAATAGGGACCCGATTTTAATGATTTAGGTGGTGGGTACCGGTAGATACCCCCTCCCCCCTCAGAGACCTGTTGAAATGCTCGATACTGGGTGTCTCCAGTGACTATTTCTATCCACAAATACGTTGTTTAGCGTACATGTAAACAGACAGTACATTCATTTCTACGATTTGACTTTTAGTTTTGGAAATATTTGAGGACAAAATCCAGGATTTCACTTCCAGAGGTGGTGGGTACCGGGTAACACCACCCCTCCCCTCAAAATCAGGTCACGTAAGATGACAATTATTTTGACTTTGTCCCTAACCCCCCTCCCCTAGCCTATCCCTTGCCGCGGTAAACAAACTCGTTTGGCAATTACATTGCTAACCGTAAAGCACGCAATGTTGCAGGCAATCGATTTTGCAAGCCATGTCACACGGCGCAATTTGTTGTACCGCGCATTGTTGCTGAAGTAGAAATCGATCCTACTTCAGCAGTATTGCATGCAGTATTATGCGTAAAAATAAATAAAAAATTATATAATAAAAATAAAAATAAATTAATATTCGCCTTTCCAAAGTTCAGTGGAAGACTAGGAACGTCTTCATGGTGCAAACGATTGTCAGAAGGAATTTGGGTACGAATTGAAAAACAAATTTCTGCAGTCTCCAAGATCAGCCTTAAGGCCGGCACACACTAGGCGTCAAGTCACTGCAACACGACACGGGGACAATTCCCCTTGTGTGAACTGTGGAATTTCTGTGAAAAGTCTTGTCCCCGTGACAGAATGTTGTCCCTGCAACATGTCGCACAAATTCAAACTGGTTTGAACTCATGCAACATAATGAGTGAAAGTGGCGTTGTCGCATCGTGTGTACACACGGGGAGTATTGTCCCGCGTCGTGTTGCACTGAGCGACTTGACGCCTAGTGTGTGCCGGTCTTTACAATCACTGCATCATTTCCCAGCTTTGATGAGCTTTCCATAGCTATTCTGGGGCGTGAACGGTTACCTTTTATTCGTTAATTTATAATTTTTGTAATTTATCAATGCTTTTGTACTTGTTTGTGGTAATATATAAAAGATTGATTGAGGAGGAGTCTTCTCAAGAGCTTTGGCAAGAAAAGCATTGATTATTTAAGAATCTTATTGTTTCAAACTAGGTTATAGATGAAACAGAAGATGCGAGGATATAGACTACTGGGGCAAGTCAAGTCCATGCCATTACAAGAAAATCAACGATTCTGTAAGTTTTTTTTGCTATATGAAACCTGGTTATAATTTGTGACTTATTTACTTTAAATCTATAGTACAATTAGTTGTTATTTTTCCAACACTATCAACATATACATTATTTGATATAGTTTCGACGATGACGGCCATGTTGGATGACTTTGTTCTACCATCCAACATGGCTGCCTGCAGTTCTGCTATCCATATGTCTGCTGGCACGTGATCTTGCAAAACCTCTATAAAACACAAATATAAATCGCCATTATTTTTGCTAGACTTTATATCTTTCCAATCGACACATATATATATACATTATTATATATATATATGATATATGAACATCTAATTAGGCAGGTTGTGACGTATTTCCGGGTTTAAATCCACCATAAATGACCATTCTTTTTACTGGACTTCATATTTTTTCCAATCGACATTCACATTATTCGATAATATACAGTCATTGTCAAAAAGGTTGTCCTGTGAAAAAAGACTTAAAGACCAAAAGAAGTATCACGTGATGATTTGCTTATTTGTTTTAAACGATATATATTCTGGTTTCAAACTCTATAATGAGTAACAATGAACAAATAACAAATAACAAATAATTGTTATTAACTCTACTTATATAATGATTGCTGGTATCGAGAGCGAGTGTATTAGCTATCACGTGACATTTCTTTTGGTCTAAATGTCTTTTTTGGTGGACAACATTAAATCATGAGAACAAACCAGTAAAGCAGGTTGTGACGTATTTGCCTCCTCCCTTCAGTCTATGTTTTCTGTGGTTCAGAGGGAGTTTCCTCATGTCGTCGCGGCCACTTCTTTAGAAGATGCGTAGCAGCATCCCTCATATCTTCGATCCTCCAGCAATAAATGATTGGATTCAACACGCCATTGAACATGAAGAGAGTCTCCGTGACGATAATGCTGTTGTGGGTAACCTGTGTCATCCTCTTATCCACACCATACTTGATCGACACCACTGCATACGGGATATAACACATCAGGAACGCACCAATCATACTATACATGGTAAAAACGGATTTTTTGCGCCTTTTGATGGAGTGAAGTACTGATAGCTGTTGAGCTTGTATCTGTACTGAATGCCGGCGGATAACTCGAAACACCTTCCAAATAAAGTACACGTTCATTAGTAATAAGACGGCAAATATAACGATGCATACTGAAATAAAAGCGGGCCCCACATTGAATAAACTGAGGATAGTCAAGGTGATGCCAACAGCCCATATTATGGCAAGAAGTATTCCGTATCGTCTGGTAGTAACGAGTTCTTGGTATCGGAGGTGCAGTTGTACTGCTAGAAATCGATCAGCAGTGATGGCGGTTAGGGTAGCAATAGAGATAGCTAGCAACAACACACAGGAATGGAGGTACACTTGACTGCATGTGCAAAACACTTCGATATTACGGCTGTACTCGAAGTATCTAAAGACGCAGTAACTAGGCTGAACGAACATGCCGACGCAGAAATCCGAAATAGCAAGACCAAGGACGAGAATATTACAGGGAGTTTGTAGAGAAGGCGTTCTTGAAATGGTGTAGATGACCACAGCATTACTGCAGCTGGCTACAGCAGCCATAAACGCGTTGATAACAATCATTAGGAGTAGAAATATTTTCGTTTCATGGCTTGGTGGTTTGTGGAACAAGTGTGTTTCAAATAAACGACAAGTGAAGTTGATGACCGGGCTACTAATGTTGCTCATTACGCTTGAAGGATTCTTACACCAAGTGAGAAAAAAACCACTGCTTACTTAGCTTTACTTAGCTCGATTTTCACTTCTATTGATTATACAGTCGTCAGGAAATAAGACGACAGCTGGTACGAAAGGCCCTCAAGAGGTCCCAAAACCGATCACTGACCAATCACGCATATTCATTCATCTTAGGAAAAAGTTACAAAACCTATTATATGTTTACACTCAGTGATCAAACTATACAATGAGTTCCTTATAATATTGAACGATTTCTTACGGTGAACTGTAGTGGGCTTTTATTCTTAGGACAATGAAGACTATAAACAAATGTTTTTTTGTGACAGTTCAGTTACATCTGTAATTACTAATTTTTTTAAGAACCGGAAAACAATTTTAAAACATGCAAAAAGAAATTAGCATAGCTTTTTTTTCCGTTTTCATTTGGAATCACGATTTGTCTATAAAATTTCTTTATTTTTTTTCCTAATTGCACTCATTTTAGAGACAATTATTAGCGGGGGAAAATAATCTAAGAATTCATTATCGATCCCATTTTTTATTTCTTTTTTTATTTTCATCTGGTTTCTCGCATTGTCCATTCAAATTTCAATTTAGCCTTCATGTGCCTTACTTCTTATCGATCCCATTTTTGCACTGAAAATTTTGAATAATGATAAAAAATATATATAAAAAGTTGAAGTATACGTGATGTGTATAAAGTTGAAGGAAACCTTTACCAACCTTTTTTGACTGCGAAACGCCTTTGTGACGGCTTGGCGATACCCTTTGAACCCTTTGAACCAATCGCTACAGCACTCGAGAAATGAAAATTCGTACCGTGAATATTTCACAATGCCGTGTTCTGTAAGGAAAAATCTAGACAAAGTATTTTTTTAAATATCTGCGTTCTAATGCACGCTCTAATTGGTCAAATACCATATATAGCTTTTAAGTGTGACGTCGATCGAATGAAAAAACGACTTCCGGGTCCAAAGCGAAAAGCAGTTTTATAAAGATTTTTCTTACATTTTCTTCATTACAGGATTTGTTGTCCAAAGTTCTAACTGCTTCAGGTGGAGGTTAATTCATTGAGAACATTTTTCGCTTTATTTTAACACCCGTTTTTGTGAGCAATTGGACCCGGAAATACGTCACAACTTAACAGCTCTATTAGATGATGTTATATATTTAAACTAACGCGCGCTCTGATTGGTCAAATACCATATTAGATGAGATTTTATTTAACTGAGTTCTAACGCGCTCTCTGATTGATCGAAATGCCATTTCAGATGAGAAAATATGAAATGCTCGGGTCATTTAATTTTGTACGCCATCTGAGTTTGCACTTCAAATATTTCAAATCAAACATTGTTCGTTGCTTCGTGTGCGGAAACGCTTATTTCAATGATACTCGACTCACTTCAAAAAAGAGGAAAGTTCCAGATAGTCTTGACAGTTTTGATAATCGATAGTAACTGTCATTTGACGAGGAGCTGTCAGAAATACATGTCCATTAAGACCTTACAAATTTGAAAATAACTTCATCTTGGTGAAACTAATATTGATTGTACGGCTTGATAATCGGTACCTTGGTGTTGACAGGGGTTAATTCTTTCCCCGGAGGAAACTATCAAATAGAACTATGAAGTCAAGTCTTTGAATAAGGTTTATTAATGTCACTCAAAAATCAAGTTATCGAGATGAAAGCGCTAAAGCATATTATGCATATGAACAGTTTTTGTGTGTGTGTGTGTGTGTGTCTCTCTCTCTCTCTCTCTTTTTTTCTCTCCGTATGAAAGCGGTTAAAGCAAGCAGATGTCTAGACAAACCATCAAAAACCATCCAACTCAAAGCAACACCGTTTACCACTCTTTATTCTAGCTGCCTTCGTAATGCGCACCCTTGATCTTCTCTTTTTCTCTTTCTCTTTCTCTCTCTAAAGAATTATGGTAGCCGTTAAAACAGGTGTCTAGACAAGGCATCAAAAACTATCCCACTCAAAGACCCTTTGACACTCTTTCTTCTAGTTGCCTTCGTTATGCGCACCCTTGATCTTCCTCTCTTTCTCTTCCTCTCTCTCTCGAGATGTGTAATAACCGTTAAAACAGGTGTCTAGACAAGGCGACCATCCAACTCAACGCAAGACCCTTTACTACTCTTTATTAATGCGCACTCTTGACTGATTTGCGTCTGTATACAGGCGTATACTATTGATAAACCAACACTGGAAAATGTTTCGTTCGGAAAAAGCGCATTTCTTTCGAACCATGAATGAATTGCGCATGCATGAACGAAGATGTTCAGACAAGAGGCTCAAGTAACTGGGAAAAAAACTATCATGGGTTCAGTAAAACGTTTCGCAAAGATCCATGATAAGTGGATAAAGGCTGGCGTAGCGGTAGACAAGTAAAGACCCGCCTCTCATCTCTGGGTTCTCGGGTTCGATTATTGTACTCTTCATCACACGTGCGTAGAGTTTTTTTAGGTCTCTTCCTTTATTAGAGGGTTTTTCTTCGGGTTCTCCGCCTCTCCTCCCTCCGCAAAACCTAACACGCTAAATACGAATTCGATCTGTGTGTTAAGTGCACTGACTTTCATCAGAGTATCGATAAAATTTGACGGTTCTTGATATCGGCAACGTTAAGAATCATGCTTGTTAAGTGGCTTTACATGCTCTTCATCTTAATCGCAATAGTCTTTTGGCTGCGTTTCTTATATCTTCAATTCTCCAGCAATAAATGATCGGGTTCAGTACTCCATTCATCATCACAAGGGTCTGGGAAACAAGTAACACGAAATGTATATACTGGTTGTAGTAGTTCGTGATTACTAATGCAAGCCATACTCCAATAAAGGGAGCATAAGAAACTACAAACGCTCCAATCACTACAGACATTGTTTTGACGGATTTTCTATACTTAGGTATGTTCATGTTTTGACCCAATGAAATCGCGTGGATCTGAGCTGAATGCCTGCGAATGGCTCGATAAACTGTTAAGATAAAATATCCATTCATCGTTGTCAAAGTAAAGAATAAAATGCCTAAAATTATGCGGATCGTTAGATTTGTGCGCAACCCGTTATATATACCAAGACAAGGACATACAATCCATATAAGACCGAGGAGGATGATATAACGTTTGGTTGTGATGTGTTCTTGGTATCTTAGATGCAGGTGTACAGCCAGGAATCTATCTGCAGTGACAGTAGTTAAAGTTGAAAATGACACCGATGCAAGAGTCCATGTACTAGCCAGCTGTATCTTGCTGGCCCAGTAATATAGATTAAAATCGATCTTCGTTTCTGCAAAAAGAACAACACATAGGCATGGCTGTGCGAAGACACCAACACACAGATCAGAGATGGCGAGACCAAGAATAAGAATATTGGAGGGACTTTGTAGAGAAGGAGTTCTTGAAATGGTGTAAATGACCACAGCATTACTGCAGATGGCTACAGCAGCCATAACAGCGTTGATAACAATCATGGCAAGTAAAAAGTTATTGCTGTGATGGTTTTGAGGGAAGGATAGGTTAACGAGTAGCCGCAATGCTAAGGCTTGATTGGTATTTGATGTGTTAACCATTACTTAACTGTGGCGTAAGACTGATTTTTCGACTTAAAAAGCACGGCTGATCCTGACGCCCTTTTTCAGACCACTAGAAGAAGAAGGGTCTAGAATTTCGTGAACGTTCTAGCGAAAAACAACTATGATATTGGCAGTTCAATTGTATCATTCTGCGCTTTTCTTCAATAACCTTAACACAAGATATTTTGTAGGAGGTTTTCCGGTTTGATTGTTCACAGTATTGGGCTTGCAACTGGTCTCAAAGTTGAGTTAGATCAACTACAGATGCTGGTATCAAATATTTGATTCACTTTCAGAAAATGTTTTTCTCCTGTCATTCCATGTACTCCTGTAGGCAAACGCCGGACGTTGTAAATAAAAGCATCCACTGAGCTGACATTTGAAGTATCATCTAGTGTCTACTCAAAAAACCCGTACGCAAATTGCATTTTAGGTCCATGAATCAAGTAAACTGAAGTACGTACCGGATCAATGTTTCTTTTATTTGAGCCGACTTTTTAAAATGGCACTCAGTGATTGACTCCCACATATACTAAGCATTTATCCCAAGAACTCAGACTCGATTATCTATGCTTATTGAGTTGAGTCATATATTTGTCAATTATATTTCATGTATTTGTCTCCGAGTTTCTTTCTTTTAGTTTCCTTTGAATTTTGCGCAGTTCAGTTTTACATTCACTCGTAAAAGTCTACCATAGCTTTTAGTACTTGACAAAACTTTTTAAACTTAATCCAAAGAGCTTAATCTAAAATGAGAATCGGTGCTTTAGGAGGCGTAGGACGTTCCAATCTTATACTAAGCATTTGTCACAAGAACTTATAGTCAAAGACTCGACTATTTGCATGTCTTATTTTATTTATTTTTTATTTAAGTCAATATTTATCCAGGAATGTCCAGTTTAGCAAGGCTAGTTTAAATGGAGTCCTGATATAACATAATAGAAAAAGTAATTACAATATACATCAATAACTTACATACATCTAAGACATCTAAATAATTAATTAAACACTGAATCCTCCCCCCCCCCCCCCCCCCCCAAGTTATAAGCCCTATAACTGCTTGAAATGTTTCTTGATCTTACTTTTAAATTTAGGGAGAACTTCTAAAGTCTAAAGTTACGCGGCAGAGAATTAAAGGCACGCGCACCATTTATGCGGAAACTACCCTGGTACTTAGTCGTTCTTGCAAATGGAGGACGCAACAGGTCACGATTTCTGGTGTTAAAGCTGTGAAAATCATAAGCATGTTTGAATTCTGATAGTAGATATGAAGGCGCCAAATTATGCAGACATTTGAAAACTAGCACACACTTAAGGTAGTCTCTACGACACTGTAGGCTGGGCCAACTGAGTACTGACCTGTCTATTGAGTTGAGTCATAGTTTAAACTTTATCCAAAGGGCTTAACTAAAATAGACGCATCAAGAGTTCCGCGCTGCTGCTCAATGCGCATGCTCAGGGGATTAAAAAGTGGGATAATATTTTGTATAATATGCAATTTTTCGGTATATTTGATTCAGAATTCGCTTAACGGTACGCGATCTTGAATATTTAGTGAAAATTGTACTTGACAAGAAAGATACAACTAAAATATATCCAAACTTGTCGAGTTGCCTGCTTCTAGAATTTTATTTTCTAATATTTTCTAGTGCTTTTTGCACCAGGTGGACACTGACCATAACATGACTGCTAGAAACCTCCAAATAAAATTTAAGCTCGATCAGTATTTTAGTCCAGTATTTTAATATCAAAATGCGGGTTATCGATCAGTTAAGTCCAGTATTTTAATATCAAAATGCGGCTTATCGATCAGTTAAGTCCAGTATTTTAATATCAAAATGCGGCTTATCGATCAGTTAAGTCCAGTATTTTAATATCAAAATGCGGCTTATCGATCAGTTAAGTCCAGTATTTTAATATCAAAATGTTTAAAAATAGACAGGAAAAAACTCTGCGGCAACTCGCGAGATACCCGACACAAGATTCGATCTTTTTTTGGTTCGGCGTTTTATCGGGCAGGTGTCCCTACAACGCTGCACCCCTCCCTGAACAAAATCCTGGATCAGCTTCTGAGGCTGTACTATCAGGGACGGCGGACTATACTACAAATATCGTTGAAAATGACGAATTGGACATCTGAAATGTATTATATTAGAAATTGGAGTCTAATTAAGGACAGCCCATGGAGAATTCATTAAACTTTTCTCACTTTCTTCAGTAATTAATCAATCCAAGGTTTGACTGTATATCCCCAATTCTCTCAGTAGCCAATCAAATTCTCTCTTTTACTCTAAGGATAAAAAAGGCATAAAAACTGCTTTGATGAAATCAAGTGCACTATATATTACTGGCAGTACACCTGACACTGTATGTTCTAGAACATTAGCATAACCTCTTTCAATCCTTTTCATTAACAAAGTCCATGACAAGAGGCTCAGTAACGTTATTCCTAAAATAAGGGTTTGACAGAATAGTTGTAGTTTTTACATATTTACAGCATTTGTTATAGTATTACAATAGCTTGTAGTTTTTACATATTTACAGCATTTGTTATAGTATTACAATAGCTTGTAGTTTTTAATAATAATAATAATAATTTATTAATTTATATTGCGCAGATTACATAAAAATGATCAAATGCGCACTACAACTCTTACATAATAAAACTATCTAATATATATATATAATATGATGAATATAAATTTAGTAATGAAAATAATATTTGAATAAGATAAGAAGTAGTTATTAATAATAAGCTAATTTAAAAAGATAAGTTTTCAGATGTCGCTTAAAAATATCAATGCACTGGATTTCACGCAGTGCAACAGGCAGGGAATTCCAAAGCTTTGGAGCAGCAAAAAGAAAAGCTCGATCTCAAAGGGTAACTTTAGATTTAATGGCAGGCACACTAAGGACAAGACTGCCGGAAGATCTTAGATTATATTTTACATATTTACAGCATGTGTTATAGTGTTACAATAGCTTGTTTAATTTCGACTTCTCTTTATTCCGTGTTTACTTATTTCAGTTTTAAGTACTTGATGGTCAGAGTAGATATACACCAACTTTCAAATTCTTGATGAGATTCTTTAATTTGACATGTTTCAACGTACTCATATTATTTTCAATACAATTCACAGATAATACGTTCTAACGATAATGCATAAGTTATACTAAAAATGATGCAAGTACGTCGAACATGTCTACACAATTAAAGAGTGTCATCATCTGAAACTCTTATTACCTTAAAGGGGCACTTGGATGAAAACGTCCCCATTTTCGAAAGTCCGAATAATTAAAATATTTGAGGATAATATTACTCAATTATGATCAGGAAAACCAGATTTGCAAAAATCTTAGCCTGGGAGCCACTTGCACTTGAGAAATTTTGGTTCAAAAGGTAAAAGAACAATAGGGTTGAGTAAATGACGTCATTTACTCACAATTTAGATGCTAAAAAAAGTGAACAATTTTTACCCACCACTTTTAACTGTGAAGAAAATATGTTGCTTGGATACTATTAAAGCCATATAGATAGGTTTAACCAAGTTTCAAGTCATTTCCAATTTTCATCGATTTTCGTCCAAGTGCCCCTGTAATGGGCAGAGAAAACGCGCAGTCGGTTTCGTTGCCAGGCCAGTTTCGTCGGCTGGCAAACGGAATTAAATTTGTTCAAACTTCAGTTCAACCACGGAGCAAGGGTTTCTCTCAAAGTTCTCCAGTTTTCCTCTCTCCTCAAAATTTTGAAGTTAAATTAAAATAAGTCAAATTCCAATTTGTTCTGTGAGTTAGCCCTGCTTTGACTTTGATCGGCTCGACCAGAGGTTGTTTTCAGGGTATAAATCTGTCAGTTAACCATACCCTGGATTCAGTGATCAGTACAGAGGTTGTTTCAGGCTATCGATAAAGGTACCACAGGTTTCTAGGGTGCTGGACTGTTTAGTCTTCTCTTGAGCTGTTTAATTTATGTGCCCACATCGCTGGATCTTCTGCAGTGATAACCGCGCAGCATTTCGCATCTCTTTAATTCTCCAGAAATATATTATTGGGTTCAACACGCTATTGAACATCAGGAGGGTCGTAAAGCCAACAAAACAGAAATGAAAGATCAGAGTCGTATATGATATTAACTGCCTGGCAACCATGATTGCAGAATAAGGTCCATAGCACAACACAAATGAACCAATTACAAAATACATGATTTTCACAGATTTTTTATGCCTTAGCATGTCCTGGCCGATCGTATTTACTTGGATCTGAAGTGAGTGCCTGCGAATAGCTTGATGAATCTTAAAGATAAAATATCCATTCACTGTTGTTAGCATAAGCATTGAAGCAATGTATGCATAACGGATCTCCTTGTCTGTATCTTGTATCCCATTATATGCGCCAAACCATGGTGACACAAGCCAGATGATTCCGATAACGATCATGTAGCGTTTGGTTGTCACCAGTTCCTGGTATCGCAAGTGCAAGTGAATAGCGAGGAATCGATCTGCAATCACCATGGTCAATGTCAAGATGGAAACCACAGAAACAGTCCATCCACTTGACAGGAAAAATAATTTACTCCAGTGATGAAGTATTTGGTTGTATTCCAACTCAGCAAACAGAAGAACGCAAAAACAAGGCTGAACAAAGAGACCGAGACTAAAATCCGACACTGCGAGACCAAGAATGAGAATATTGGAGGGAGTTTGTAGAGAAGGCGTTCTTGAAATGGTGTAAATAACCACAGCATTACTGCAGCTAGCTACAGCAGCAATAACAGCGTTGATAACAATCATGGCAAGGAGAAAGTTATGTCCATGGTGATTGCGAGGAAGCCGGAAAAGTCCGTCCTCAACCAACGGCAGAAGAACCGAGGAAAGATTGGTAGCATTAATACTAGTCATCATTAATATGAACTCGTGAACGCGGCGCGCCTTATGCCATGGATTTAAGAAGAACTCATGGATTTAACAATTCTAACTTTGAACATCTTGCGACCCCAAATTTGAATATATTCTTATTCAATCAAAAATGTAATGAAGACACATCACCAGGTGGTATTTGCTAGAATAAGACTCGGTGGTGATTGCTTATCGATCAAATGATATCCATTTAAAATACTGAAATGTCACGTTTGCGAAACTGTGTGAGTGCAAACGTGGAATTACTCATCTGATATCAAAAGTCAAAGTATTTATATATATTCTTGAGTCAATAACAATAAAGGTTTCATCATCTCAATGCTGGCGCTTTATCAAAAGTGTCAATGTTTCTTGAAAGGTGATCTAAATTGCATCAGGGTCTTGGGCATTGATTTCGCTTCATGTATTTCTAGTAGCTCCTTATGGATTATAGAAGTAACAATATTTGTCGAAGAAACAATATTTGTATTATGATCATCCGGGTGAATGTAGTCCAATGTAATACAAATATTGTTTCTTCGACAAATATTGTTACTTCGATAAATATCCATTCACCTGGGTTCAGACCATTCTTTACAATTATGGATTATAGTTATATCAAGGTTTAAGAAGCCCAGTCTGCTGTTGGATTTTGCAGTAATGATGATGATGGTGGTGGTGATGATGATGATGATGGTGGTGGTGATGATGATGATGATGGTGGTGGTGATGATGATGATGATGATGATGATGATGATGGTGGTGGTGGTGATGATGATGATGATGATGGTGGTGGTGATGATGATGATGATGGTGGTGGTGATGATGATGATGATGATGATGGTGGTGGTGGTGGTGATGATGATGATGATGATGATGATGGTGGTGGTGGTAATGATGATGATGGTGGTGGTGATGATGATGATGATGGTGGTGGTGATGATGATGATGATGATGATGATGGTGGTGGTGGTGATGATGATGATGATGATGATGATGATGGTGGTGGTGATGATGATGATGATGGTGGTGGTGATGATGATGATGATGATGGTGGTGGTGGTGGTGGTGATGATGATGATGATGATGATGATGATGATGGTGGTGGTGGTGATGATGATGATGGTGGTGGTGATGATGATGATGATGATGATGATGGTGGTGGTGATGATGATGATGATGATGGTGGTGGTGATGATGATGATGATGATGATGATGGTGGTGGTGATGATGATGATGATGGTGGTGGTGATGATGATGATGATGGTGGTGGTGGTGATGATGATGATAGTTAAGATGATGATGATAGTGGTGGTGATGGGGTGGTGATGATAATAATGATGATAATAATAGTGCTATGAAAATGAAAATGATATAGCCAGTCTTGTTTTGATAGAACTCCCTAAATTTGAGTTTTGGCAAGAAACTGTATCATAAATAATTTTAAGATATAAAATTATACCTTAGAAATGATACTTATTCATCTGTTTCTCGATTGAGGGTGATTGGTAAAGAAGCGCAACATTTTGACTGCAAGCTGCTATCTTCATCCAGCGATGATGTAGACTGGAATGGTTGCCTGATGAAGACTAACAGCTTGCAGTCAAAACGTTGTGCTTCTCTACAAATGACCCTCAATCGTGAGACAAACGAATAAGTATCATTTCTTTACTACTATTCCATGATTAATAATATTTTTCATTCTATTCCTGCGAAATTTAAACATTTGGATATAACTCAAACAAACTAAGACATGTCTAATATTAGAAAACAAGAGACCCAAGCTACAAAGGTCTATTGACTAATAATGATAACAAAAACAACAACATCAGATGTCCTTATTAATGATATGGTACCAAAACTGCCAAGAAGTATTTTTGTTCAAATAGACTACCTAATATTCTGTAAATCCTCTATTAGGCCCCCCGGGGGGCTTATTTATTTCAGGCACGTTTGAGGGGGGGCTTATTGGAGAGGGGGTGGCTTATGATTTTTAGCCGAAATGCACGACACAACACAGTAAACTCAGGATTAAACTGAAGCATTACTATGGGGGAGGGGGGGGGGTTAATAAATTTCTTCCTTTAAAAAAGGGGGGATTTATTTGAGAGGGAGGGCTTAATAGAGGATTTACGGTATAAGGTGATTAACTGAATAGTAATATTGATATACCCCTCCCTAGCCCCTCTGGGAAAAACTATTTTCCAATTAAATTTTAAAAAACTAACCTATTTATTTGGTGTTATAGAATGGAGACCCCTGGTATTTGACTGCACTTGTTACTGAGATGGATGGTAGAAGAGGGGTGACTGACAGATATTGCAGATTATGTACCAAATATTACAAGGTAACTTTTGATTTCAAATAACCAGTAGGGAGGAGAGGGAAGGTTTTGATCCTCTGAGGCACTCTTCCACCCGAAGAACCCTAAGTATCAAATGAATATCCAGTAGGGAGGAGAGGGGAGTGTCTGATCTACTTAGGGTCCTTTGGCTGGAGTAGTGCCTCAGTGGATCAGACATTCCCCCTCCTCCCTACAGGATATTCATTTTATACTTAGGGTCCTTTGAGTGGAGCAGTGTCTCAGTAGATCCGACACTCATTCATTTTATACTTAGGGTCTTTTGGGTGGAACAGTGTCTCAGTGGATCAGACACTCCCCTATCCTCCCTACTGGATATTCATTACATACTTAAGGTCCTTTGGGTGGAGTAGCGCCTCAGTGGATCAGACACTCCCCTATCCTCCCTACTGGATATTCATTACATACTTAGGTCCTTTGGGTGGAGTAGCACTTCAGTGGATCAGACACTCCCCTATCCTCCCTACTGGATATTCATTACATACTTAAGGTCCTTTGGGTGGAGTAGCACCTCAGTGGATCAGAATTCCCCCTATCCTCCCTACTGGATATTCATTACATACTTAGGGTCCTTTGGGTGGAGAAGCGCCTCAGTGGATCAGACACTCCCCTATCCTCCCTACTGGATATTCATTACATACTTAGGGTCCTTTGGGTGGAGTAGCGCCTCAGTGGATCAGACATTCCCCTCTCCTCCCTAATGGATATTCATTACATACTTAGAGTACTTTGGGTGGAGTAGCGCCTCAGTGGATCAGAATTCCCCCTATCCTCCCTACTGGATATTGATTTTATACTTAGGGTCCTTTGGGTGGAGAAGCGCCTCAGTGGATCAGACATTCCCCTATCCTCCCTACTGGATATTGATTTTACACTTAGGGTCCTTTGGGTGGAGTAGCGCCTCAGTGGATCAGACATTCCCCTATCCTCCCTACTGAATATTCATTACATACTTAGAGTACTTTGGGTGGAGTAGTGCCTCAGTGGATCAGACACTCCCCTATCCTCCCTACTGGATATTCATTACATACTTAGAGTCCTTTGGGTGGAGTAGTGCCTCAGTGGATCAGAAACTCCCCTATCCTCCCTACTGGATATTCATTATATACTTTATGTGGAGTAGCACCTCAGTGGATCAGACACTCCTCTCTTCTCCCTACTGGATATTCATTACATACTTAGGGTCCTTTGGGTGGAGTAGCGCCTCAGTGGATCAGACACTCCCCTATCCTCCCTACTGCATATTCATTATATACACACTGAGACGCTACTCCACCCGAAGGACCCTAAGTATATAATGAATATCCAGTAGGGAGGAGAGAGGAGTCTCTGATCCACTGCTTTAATTCACTTAGCATCTCGGACTATTTCTTTTACCTTTCGTGATCTTTCATCCCCATCACCATACGAAAAACTCGCCCATTGCATTAGAAACATGGATTTTAATGTTTTGCTTTGTATTTCTCATATCTATATGTGTTTGTCTATAGATATCCTGAAAGCTGAAAATCAATGGAATATCATGCCCTCGGTAACAGCCAAGTCCAATAACAACTGTGACGGCTATATTCAAACACTCATCCCGGTAGCTATGAACAATCAATTTAGATTCCAGCTGATAGTAAGATAATACCTATTTGTTAGGAAAGTTGATTGCAGATTTTATAGTTTTAGGTATGGTAAAGAATTTGTATATACAATGGACACACACTTATTTCTACTGCGTATTCGGTAAGCTGCATGCAAACCGCATTTCCTGGTTAAAAAGCCTTGTTTCCATGATGTCGGCGACACAACTGCGGTACTACCTGGCCGGGACGTCTTTCCGAAGATGGAAACATTTTGTCGCCGGCATCGCAGACTGTCCAGGTTGGTCACTGGCATGCCTGCGAAAGTTGAGTTGAGTTCACGTCTTACGGCATGTCGGCGGTGGAATGGCGTCCCAGGTAGTTATAAGTTACCTGCGGTGACATCACACGCTTGTCGCCGATATATGGAAACCAAACTTAAAGGACGACATCCTTTGAACCAATCACAGCGCCGAAGATCAGGAATATAGAAGGAATAAGATATACTTCAAAAAAATACAATACAAAAAAAAACCAAAAGCAGTGAACCTAACAAAACTTGTGCGGCTGTTACCAGAAGTTGCACTTGCGCAGAAATTGAAAGCCGCTGTTGCGGGGTTGTTTATTTCGCTTACATGTGCACGTATTTAACTAATATCACGGGATCTTTATAGATTATCGTAGTTTGCCAAGCTAACTAGTGTTGCTTTTAGATAGATTAATACTACATAGAAATAGCAAAGAAAACAAAGCCTGATAAAGGGCGAGTACATACGTTTCGCACAAAGTAGAAGGACGTTTTCAGTTCAGGTAGGGCGATATGCATTACGATTATTTTCATAATTACGCGACTCCTCAGACATCTATTTTTTTGTCTTCCGTCAATCAAATCAGTTTCAACGGTGGGAGTTAATAAAGTCTTGATTAACGAAAGCCAAAAATCTAAATGTCTTGACTCGCTCTGTTATTGGTCGCGTAATAATGTTATAAAAATGAGTAAAACTTTGAACAATTACGTACTCTTAGAAAAATCGTACTTCCTTTCGCAGCCTTGAGGGTTGGATGGTTGTGATGTGAGTGTACATCCTTCCTACTGGATTCTTTCTTTCAGTAAGAAGAATACGAATAAAAACCTAAAAAATGACGTTTTTTGGGTTGTCTTTGAGCAGAGTGCATAATCATCCGTTCTTCCAAACCACCATTCACTTCACGTACAATTATTCTCCATCATTCAGGGCCGCCTTCCCCCCCCCTTCCTTTTCCCTGCTCCCCCCCCCCCCCCCCCCCCCCCCCGCCCCAATCACTACATCTCTCCTCCTCCTGCACACTTCCGTTCGCAAGGAAAACAAAGGATGAAAAAGGGATCCCAGAGCAGGTTTGTATAAATATGAGCAAGAATACGCATGTAAATATTTAATGTTTTACCGTGTTTAGATATTGATTATTGGTATTTCAAGGCAATAACGTACATATATAACAAAAATTATGCTTCACGGTATTTTGTAATTACCAAATAACAATGACCTTCAAACAAAAGGCTTTTTATTGAAATCCATTTTCGCGTGACATGTTTTAACGTGACATGTTTTAACGCGCAACTATTTTGGTCTCAAGGGAAGCGCGTTGTGTACAAACGAACGAGCGCGTCATTTGTCTGATACGCTGAAGACCATCTAAACAGCTTCAAGAAGCAGTGAAAACCAAATGTTTTCTGGTTCGTACAAGACAAGAACAAAGGTAATGTGGATTCTAAACCTCATGTGTTAGTGTGTAGATGAATGATGTAGTCTTCTTGTAGCTTTCTTGAAAGGACTGAGATACTCTAGTTGTATTTCAGTCCTTGTCAGTTCTAAATGATTATTTTCAGGGTACGTTCTCGGAGATCGAATCAGTTTTTTTTCACCGTTTAACAAAAGTTTACCTTTGGTTTCGATCGATTGTTTCTTTTTGATTTGTTTTGTTTTGTTTTTGACGATTTCTTCGTTGACGAGGTTATACTTTTAGTTGTGCTGGGCTTCCTGTGTTATTTAGTCACGAGACACAAGCCACAGGAACCCCAAACATGGTACAAATTATACGTAGGTTTTTCGTCAGTTTTTAGAACCTTCTTGACACTTTCATATACGTTTTCATAAATTTGTTTCCAAATACTCACAAATTCCTTTTAAAACCCACTAGTTCCTTGGTTTTTACTTTAGCTTATACTTGAATACTTATTCCAGTCATTCATTATTGATCAGAATCAATAGGCGCTAGTACTTGGTTAACGTTCTCATCTTTTATCTTTTATCCATGCTTTTGAATGGTCATTAAATTTCTTACTTTCTCGAAAATGGAGGGTCACTTAATTTTTGCGTCATTATATTTTCGCGACACATTTTTCGGGACACTTTAATTTTTCGATTTTTTCGAAATCGTGAAAATCGCGAAATTAAAGTGTCGCGAAAATTACATGTAATAAGGTATCTCAGATTACTCGGCAAAATGTTAGCAAAACCACAAATATTTTAATAAGAAAAATTGCAAATCCTTCCACTACATCTGTCCATATTTTTTTCGAAAAAACAAGCATCAATTTTACGACGATTTTCATATCACACCACACTGAGGAATCCCAAAGATCGTTTTTGAATTGTTTTTCAACTGATACTATTTAGGTTTTTATGATCTGGGGAGTATCGCGCGAGTAAATAAGCTAGAAAATTACTTAAATGTCATTATCTATCACCTGTGAATGGGGATGGGGAGGGGGGTGTGGGGAAGGAAATTCTTAAGGCCCTCGCTTTAGGCACAAACTGTTTTTTTTATTAATTTCGGACATGTCTTCATTGCTCGAACTATGTACACTTATCAACGACCCCCTTGAATATTCCTTCCTTATGACGAAAAAATAGCTATAGTTACCCTTCCCTTATTCAAGCTTTGATTTGTCTTTTTAAGTTAGATTTATGATCAGTACTAATTCTTTCTTATTCTTTGGGTGGAACCACATCATCAAAATCATTTTCGATATAAATAACTTAAACCGCCCGCTACGTTGGTAGTCTTGACATAACAAGAGAACGCACCCTTAATTTTTGACCATGAGCCCCAAAAGATCGGTCAATCGTTTATCATTTTAAAACCATTTCACCACAGGGAGCCCAAACGCTTTCCCTTGTCAAAAAATGCCCGATGAAAATAAATAAAAACCCTTAATACAAAATCTTCTACGTTTTCTAGAAAGATTAAAATACGATTTAAATCCTTGCATAAAAATATTTTGACATTTTGCTTTATTTCACAGAAAACAAGCCGCTTGAAGCTGGAAACCCAAAAATAGCGTTTTTTCGGTAAGTCCAAAATTTCATAAATCGTAATATTACGTTTATTCAAGCAATATATACCTCGTCGAAAAGCTAATGATTGTGCCAATATGATTCTGAAGTTATTTGCGTGATTAGACTCAGTTTAGAAATTTTATGGGGGAGAGAAAATTGGAGAAAAATGGCTCTTGGTCAGCGGTATAGCGTTTTTAGACTTTTCTTCATTTTATGTACTTTTTTGTTTCAATTTTGAACGAAACTGGTAGACGTTATAGCACATTAGGTGCTTAATATGCTAGCATAATGCCATTTTATATTGTATTTCAAAGTTAAAAGAAAATAGAGAATAAAAATTATCTTTTTGGGGATTCCTGTTGCTTGTTGGCAAATAACACAGGTACCCCAACCTACTCCAACACTTCGACAATAAAACAATAAGGTCTTTAATAATAGAATTTTTTCACTTCGAAAAACAATTAGCGCAATACAAATTCCTCTTGTTTCACGATTTTTTTTAGATCCCTAGGGACTCTTAGAATTCGAAAACGGCCGTAGCTTGCTTCGTCCGCCATGTTGAAGAGTTGAAGCAAGAACGGACATCAAAACCGTCGAAAAAGTCAAGAAACTCGCCGTATCGACGCTCCTAGACATCTACGACAAAGGTATCGTACATTGTACAGATTAATTTAGCCTTGAGAGCACTAAAGAGCTGAAATATCGTGCGAAATAGTGCGTTTTTGGTTGTCATGAGTTAAACCATGTTAAAGAATTTATTAAGACCGTACATTCAGCTGCCGGACTGCTATATAGACTCGTACGTTTCATATTTATTCTTAATTACTTCCCTTCTATATTTTGCGGTAAAGGGAGAAAGACGCCAGTAAATAGCAGTTTTGCAAAGAGCAATGTATATAACAATATGTGCATAACTAATCAGGAAGCGCAAAGGTGGTCGCTTCAAGTATGCGCATTTAGCGTTTATTTAGTTATTTTTAATTTTTTTCCCAAAAAATAATGCATTTATTAGTTGTTTTTCCTAATAAGTTGCCTTAAGTTGTATTTTTTTGTTTTTGTTTTGTAAGGAAAATGATATACACAGCGCTATTTTCGCGCTGTTTGTTTGTTTTTCTTTTAAAGGGGGACTAGTACGAAAATCGCTCCAAGTTTAATTCGGCTGAAACTTTCTTGGAATGATCTCTAAGGGTCTAATAAACACTAGATCATTTTTTTTCTTGATATTCTGATAGGAAGTATTATATTTTTACGAATGTTTGACAGAGTCTGTGACGTCATTTACTCAACACTAACCACCGCTCCATACATTTCTTTGTAAATAACTTCTTGATTTATTTTATTTCTATAAAGCCCAAAGGTTGGCTGAGAGACTTTACTGACGTTTATTGTGATTACAATTGATTTTTAAGTCTCTTTTTCAGTATTGAGTATGGAACGAGTGAATATTTTGATCACAAAATACAGGGAAATGTATAGAGCGATGTATGGTGTTGAGTAAATGACGTCACTGACTTCTTTAAAAATTCGTAAAAATATAATACTTCCCTTCGGAATATCAAGAAAAAACTTTAACCAGTGTTTATTAGACCCTTAGAGATTATTCTAGGAAAGTTTCAGCCGAATTAAATTTTGAACGATTTTCGTACTAGTCCCCCTTTAACTTTTATATAACCTTAGCTTTATATTTCGTTATTATTTCGTTGATCGAAGTCGACGTCTCAGTTTTTTGTTTTTTTTGCGTAAACGTTTTAAAAGCCTGCTATTTCATTCTCTATTTAACGTTGTCTTTTTTTTATTTTTTATTTGCAGATAGAGACAGTGGAAGAACTCTAAATACAAGACAAGACTACAAATATAAGAAGAATACAGCTGCAAATACAATGGAAGACAAACAAGAAAATAGCCCAGTTGGTCGAACTGTCAATCATTGGTCATATAGGAAAGGAAAATTCAGCAAACGTAAAATACTGTTTGAGAAATTATACCAAGTTTCGTCTTATTGTACTTTCTGTTTGACAATAAATGATTACGTATAATTTTTTGCCTGATTTTTTAAAGGTAACTAAACCCTTTTTCAATTTCACACATTTTTCCCGCCAAAAAACTTAGAAATTTTTCGACGCTTTCTCTTCATACAATACTCAATTTTAGTTCGCGAATTTTTCCGTCAAAATCTTAGAAATTTCAAGCGCTCCCTTTGGAATTTATAACTTTTACCGCGAAATTTTTTTTTTTGGCCTATTCGTCTTGGCACCCTTAGCCACGCCTAGACCACTTGCACCTCATGGTCACTTTACCACTTGTCAATATTCCTCTCGTGCCTCGTGCATATCTTAGCACCTTTACCCACCCACCTAATCCCCTCCCTTTGTCCTGTCAATTATCCCATTGTTTCGGACAGACAATAAACAAGACATTAATTATTCATAAGAATTTTTATTAGGTCATTAATATGCCAACTATTACAAGCGCTATGTTTTAAGGAATTTCAATACCTTTACCCTCAACAAACACATCGACAGTCTACAGCACAGATCGCCGGACTACAGAGCCAAAGGTAAGTTGAGGGTTCAGGTTCAAATCCAGGTAAGGTCAAGATTCTCTGATGAAAAATTGGACAAGCAAAAAGACAGCCACCCACAAGCCAGGATCAAGGTAAGTCAGGTAACCATAGAAAAGGTAAGGAAGATTGGCTCACAAATTGGCAAAGAAACTCAGAAATTGGCTTTAAAAAATAAAAAAATTCAAATTGGCAAGCAAAAAAATAAAAAAAATTCAAATTAGCAAGTAAAAAAATAAGAAAAAAAAGGAAAAAAGCCCTAAAATTTTTGAAAAATGTATACTAAGTCTTTTTGTAAATTTTTTTGCCCCTAGGGTAATTAGACGAAGGTCCTGGAGATCAAAAGTTCAAACCTACCCTCCCCTTAAGAAAAAGTGCCCCCCAACAAAGTGTTGAGGGGTACCCTTAAGGGTTTTGAATAGGATGAACTAAAGACCTCCAGGACAGTCCATTTGATTGGGATTCTAAAGACATAGGTTTTGCTTGAGTAAAAGGACTAGTACGAAATACTGAAACAAGGCATAAAACTAGTGTTGTCCTTTGATGCAATGTTTGAAAATATCTGCCAAGACTAGCCGTTTTCTTGGCAACTATCTTCAATGCCATTGGTTCATTCATTAGGGATTTCATAGGATCTAATTTGAGACAGCTCTTGCAATAGACAACACCAGTTTTATGCCTCATTAACAGCATCCTCAGTAGGTAAGACAGGTTAAGACATTGAAATTTTCCTGTGCTTCATGCAATTTGGTTAGAAATAAAGCGGCTTCAATCAATCAAGTCCCGATTCTATGGTACATGAAAAGTTCAATGTCTTAACTGCATGATCCTTACTAGTACTAGCAGAAGTACAGTAGCACAGTTTTAGTAGAAGTATGATAAACCATGGCACATGACAAAACGCTGGTATAGTCCAGATGAGAGTAATGAAAGCCGATAAATACACTGTAATTTGTTCCAGCAGGACATGTATGTACCACAAATTATCACAATCCTACGAGAACTGTTCTACATTACAGCAAGAATGACAAATGGCATTATCTGATTCAATAACTTTTATGAATTGAAATAGGAATTTAGAGAACATATTGAATTTCATTCATTTTGTATTGATGACGCAGGGAGTTATTGCTTGTTCTCCTGAGCCAGAGGCTCATAATTATGCGTCTTAAGATACCAGTTTGAATAGGAATTAAGAGCAATCCATTGAATATTTTAAGTTAAATCAAAGCCAGTTAGATGGCTAAGAGATGCCAATAATTTGTTTTTCAAAGTTCCCAGTATATGTAAATAAGCCAATTTTTTTGATGCATTTTAGAATACCATTTATCACACTTGTGTACTTTTACTCAAGCAATACCTATGTCAGACAATGATATGAACACACCAAGCCCTATCAATAACCACAACCAAAATACCGGTACCGTTAATTATAACTGAAAGGAGATTTTGAATTTTGATCTCATAATATTGAATGAAATCACATTAATTAAATGCAATTTTGAAGGGTATGTCAGCTAAAGAAACTGTGCACTAAGGTACCACATCAATCCTCATAAACCAAAATATGTAAAGATCAAATCAAATAGCCAGAAGTCACTTGGTATTAAGATCATGACAACTTTCGCATTATACTTTTTAGTAATTGGAGAAATTTAGAAACAGCCAATGTTGACACAAATAAGACGGATCAAAAGAATAGGCAACAAGATATTGTATAGGATTGATGTGGTAGCTCAAGCCAAAATATACATACAAAGATGTAAACAGAATTATGTGCACAGACCCCTATCTGACCATTGGTGTGTTCAATCATAGTCACTAAAGTTAAAATTTCACCACTTTAAGAGCACATGAAATAGTTTCTGGAGAAATACTTCATGTTGAATAATGCACAAACATGGAAAGCTATTGCAACAGATAGACCAAGTAGTCTTTTCTTATAGTACAAATATTGTCCAAAGTAAATTCAATTTTTATCTTTGATTCCAATTAATGCATTCTTTTTATTGAAACCTAGTTTTGAGATTCAAAATTACAAAACCTTACACCACAGTACTGATAATATACTGTAATATCACAAAGATTTGGTGCAACTTTGAATTTCTCATTACCACAAATCAAACGTATTTGTTTCTGCCAATGTTTTGATAACCACAAAAATGTATGATTATAATAATAATCTCAAAAAATCAAAATATCTGTTGCAATGCTTTTATGCTTGTGGACATCAAAAGTTACCATATTTGACAAGCATGCAGAATT
Organism: Anthopleura xanthogrammica; assembly: GCA_964019055.1. NCBI lineage: Eukaryota > Metazoa > Cnidaria > Anthozoa > Actiniaria > Actiniidae > Anthopleura > Anthopleura xanthogrammica. The sequence goes on along the minus strand of OZ025207.1, from coordinate 10,527,058 downwards.
TGTAATCATCAAAATTTGATTTTTAAAATTTAGCTTGAAAGAACAAATGTGTCAAATATATAACAATTGTCGTTATTAGTTTTTTGACATGGAAATATGTCAATATGCTTGCTAACGTTGCCAAATACAGTAATCAATCAGAGTAAGGAAAATACTTTCCATGATTCTTGGGGTGCAATTATTTTCAAAAGAAAAAAATGACCAAAAGGAAGTTTCACAAGCTTCTCTTTATACTAACACGAAAATTCTTCAATTCTTTAGTGAAATTGACCAGTCAATTGTGCCGTCACCTGCACCCCAAGAATCACAGCTTCAAAACATTTTATGAAATTTAGAACCAGCATCTTCCAGCTAATATCCTCAATAACTGTGTAATAAATCAAAACAATCTAATTCAAACAGCAAAACTTTTCATGAGCAAGTTGTAAACCAACTTTTATGGAAATGGGAGAACCGAATGGGAGAGGATAATAAGTGGAAAAATAACCAGTGAACTGAATGTTGATAAACCATGCACTTTGACTTACTGTGAAGTTGGATGGAAACCAGGAAGCAGCCAGAAGATCATCATAGCAACATTATAACAACACATAGTAATCAAAGGCATCAATGAACATTCATAATCACATACAGTAGACTCTCACTAAATATGATTAGAAAACAAATTGAAGATGAAAGATTAAATGAAAGTAGGAACAAAATCAATGCCAAACAACCAAAACAATACCATATAATTCTGTTGCCAGAAAATAGGCAAACTAACCATAAAAAGTGAAAGTTTACTGAAACAATTGCAAAAATAATCATGAAACTGTGAAAAAGCTTTTTTCTTAATTTTGTGTATTGACCAAAAGTGATACATGTAACTTAACTTTGAGTCGAATTCTGAATGCTTAATTTTGAAATACCAGAAAAAAAGTAAATAAACTGCCTCAATGAATTCTAGAAATAATTGTTGCCAAAATTTCAGGGGAGGGGGGGAGGAATTCTGAAACATTTTGAACAAAATTTAGAAAGAAACTTTTTCATGTGCATCCATAATATCATCAAAACAATGCATGTCAATATAAATGAAGTCAATCAATAAATCAATGGGGGGAAAAGACAAGCAATTCAATGTCAATCAATCAATAAAATGGGAAGAAAAATATATCAATGTTAATCAAATGCATAAATTAAACAATAATAATGCCATGAAGCCATGTAGAGTCGAGCCAGCTAGTACTTGTGTCCAATGGATATGTGCATAATTTACCAACATTCAGTCAATAAATATACCAAACAAGTCAAGTCAATAAAGGTTGTGGTCACTTTTCAATAATAAAAAGATGCCACACCCTTTACAATATACTGCTTAAAGTGGTGAAAATGATCTACATACAATGAGTCATTCTATGTAGATAATATTATATAACTAACAATAATAATTCTCCATAACAGACAAAGTGAATATATGTGAATATTTACCCAAGACAAAGTCAGAGCAAGTATTAACTAATATTCACTGAGCCCAAGGAGAATTATTACTTTAGTAGAATTACACAGGTGAAAAACAAAGAAACTAAAATCACAGTAACTTTGTATTCACCTGGGTGATTTTACTAACAATTAACTCTACCACATAAACATTATATCTAGGAGGTTCTTCTTCTGGTTTTCTCAGGAGTCTTGGTGGTCTTGATGCTGATCTGAATAAGAAATAATAACACCAATGTCAGTATAATGGTTTTCAAGACACACAAGTACACAAAGTACTAGGGGTACCCCACAGAGGAAACTTGTCAACCACAACCTTATACGGTAAAGCCAATGTTTAAGGTGGCCCGCACCTTATATTGATTTGTTTGACGGGCATGAATTTCAATTGCGTCTTTTTGCATCAAAACCTTGTTTGATTTCTGAAAAATTTTCAGTCATGAGTCTTCAAGCCTTGAACTATGTACCAGTAATTGTTTTTCTCCGAATCGCATCTTTTTGTCAGCCAATCACAATGTAACACTAGAAAAGGTAACCAATCAGATTACAACAAATAAGGAACATAAAATGTAGCTTTTTTCAAGTTTGACTGCAATTTTTTGTTACAAAAAGAAACAAAATGGATGATTTTAACAGCTACTTATTAATAAATACTTTTGTACTTATCACAAATTTAGTGTCTATCTAATATGATTTCCAAATGGATATAATAAAGTGATAATTGAACTTCGTGTCGTACAATTTTGGGTCTGATATCAAACTTGCGATTACAAATCATGATTTTGTTATCGCGCGTTTGATATCAGACCAAATTGCACTCCACTTAGTTCAATTACCATTATAAATTAGGTAAAATATTTCGAGATATTGACAATTTTAAGAAGTGGCTTTTTGAGAAAAAATGCTTATAAATCCAAAAATCCAAGAAGATTTTTTTCATATTTCATACTATGAGCCAGTGTGAAGGCATAGAGGAATACATACAGCAAGTTTTGCGCCATTTTGGTCCTTAGAAGTTTTTGCATAGGATGTGAAATTCATGCCCGTCAAACAAATCAATAGGTGTGGGCCAACTTAACAAAATACTAAACCCCAAGAATTCTTCGTTTTCAATAAAAGAAAATAATGGTAGTAGAGTGGACAGCTAAATTGCAAAATTTTTTACAGTTGTGATGGGGGAGGGGAGGGTCAGGAAGACAAATTTCATTAAAATGAAAAAAAAAACTTCGCATCGATTCAATGAAATCATAAATTTCAAATAACGTTTAAAAAAACTTTCTATAGTTCTTTTCTGGTGTTTTGAGTGATACAAGAGGGTCTTTGAAGCTTTTTCTCTTTGCCAAGTTTAGCACGTGCAACAACCGAGACGAGAGTTTGAAAAGAAATGCGATTTTACTCTATGAAAAACCAAACAGAATGCCAAATTTCTCTCCAAAGCGAAAGAGGAACCCCTTTCCTTTATACTTCGACAGTTAAGTGTAGTTAAAGAGCATTTCTTACCGTGTAAATGGTGATTTTTCTGACCACAGCTTCGACCTTCGCCTTCTTCAACGCACGTCTTCTTCTTCTTGACAAAGGTGACCATGAAGCATGATGGGAGCACGTGAGAATGGTACACAGGAATCCCAACAAGGGTGAATATAGAATATTGAACAAACAACAACAAAATACAAATAAATTCATAATATTACAAAAATAATGTAAACGAAACAGATGAAATAATAGGAACTTAGAGAGAAATAAAGAGAGTCTATTTGTTGTCATTAATTTTTACCATCAAAGCCTGATCAATCGGACTATATTTTATTTCACATTCCATTCTTTAATCTAAGAATTTTTCTTAAATTATCGGATGCTCATGGTTTCTGGTTTAACCTCCGTAATTCCTATAGAGTTGTGTATTCTTTCATCTCTTAGCTTACCTGATTAGTATTGTCTGCGCTTTAGTTTCAAAAGAAACCCAAAGCAAAATTGGAATAACATTAGTGGAGGAGCAGGGAGTGATGACTAGAGTTTCAAATCTGTATGTTGTGAGGGTGGGGGGTTGGGTGGGGACCAAAGTGTACATGAACTGGAGCGCGAATGCCTAGCGCTGAACGGAAACAAGGGAAGCATTTCTTTCATGTCTTAAAAAAATAAAAGCGAAAAGACAAAGTATCATGGAAAAGAAAACGAGAAAAAAATTAATAGACCGGATGAAATTTATTGACAGAATGGTACACCTGTTTATCATGATATTGCTTTTCTTGTGTTAGCAGATGATCCTTTTCATTATAAATTAAAGTTTTTGATGCGCTGTTTTCATTTGTTTTTCTATCCTTGGGTCTTATTTATCTTTCTTTCTTTTTTTTTCATCTTTTTGGAAAAATTTTTTTCAAATAAGACCAATCATAAGACATGGATCGATATTTCATTCGCGCTCTCAAACTGCGCCAATAACCTTGAACAGCGGCATAGATGTTATTCTAGAGGTTGATGATAAGTAAATTCATTATCACCGAGTCGGAACTCAAATAATGACAATATTTACTCAGTGACTGATGAACTCTCATTCAGTCCTAGAAATAATTTCTTTTTCTTTATAACTTTGGCTTTCCAGATCAAATGAAAGGACATTTGATTCTGTTTCTATGGTAACGCATGTTTTGGGGATTTGAAAGTTCTTCAGGGTGCTTTTCAGTCGTCTGTGTAATTTTCAGCTTTAAAATTGGAAGTTCAGTTCTTATCTCAATAAGTCAGTGAAGAAGGCTTTGCCATAATGAATAGTGACCAAGCTGCACCAGACAACAATTTGACTTTAGATTGTGGACCATTCACTGCCTACTTTCTAGATGTTCCTCGTAATATTCACTTCGATAACTTTTTACTTGCCATGATTGTTATCAACGCTGTTATGGCTGTTGTAGCCAGCTGCAGTAATGCTGTGGTCATTTACACCATTTCAAGAACGCCTTCTCTACAAACTCCCTCCAATATTCTCATTCTTGGTCTCGCCATCTCTGATCTGTGTGTTGGTATCTTTGCACAGCCCTTGTATTGCTTATTCAAGTTTTTCGAGCTTTCTCGTAACCTTCATCTCTACTGTTTTCTTGGTAAGATGTTTATGTACAGTATTTTACCGCTGGCAGCAATATCTTTCCTAACACTGACTGCCATCACTGCTGATCAATTCCTGGCCGTACACCTGCACTTGCGATACAAAGACATCATCACAACCAAACGTGCTGGAATAGTTCTTGGTTTCATCTGGATCCTTGGTACTTGTTTTGCCCTCTATGCTGCAATATTTCCCAACATAACGGCTGTCGTTTTTTGTGGCTTTTGTTTCTTTGCAATCTTACTCTTTCTTAACGTCTATTTCATCATCCGGGTGTGTCTAGTGATTCGCAGACACTCGTTGCAGATACAATCTCAACAGTTAGCCCAACAACCTACGAACATGGTAGGATTTTAAAAAAAGGCAATGGTTATGTTTCTGGTGATTGGTGCGTTTATTCTATGCTATGTTCCTAATGGAACTTCCGCCTTCATGTTAGGTCTAATTGGTAACTTGTCAAACGGAAGCTTTCAGTTCATTATCTCTGAGACTCTTGTGATGTTGAATGGAGTGCTGAATCCTATCATTTATTGCTGGAGAATTGAAAGTATTCGCACCGCTGCGATACTTTTGCTGCGCAAGATCTCAACATCAAATGGAAACAATACTATCTTTGTAATGAATAATAATAATAATAATAATAATAATAATAATGATGATGATGATGATAATAATAATAACAATAATAATAATGATAATAATAATGATAATAATAATAACAATAATAATGATGATGATGATGATAATAATAATAATGATAATGATAATAATAATAATAATGATAATAATAATAATAATGATGATGATAACAATAATAATAATGATAATAATAATAATAATGATAATAATAATAATAATAATGATAATAATAATAATAATAATGATAATAATAATAATAATAATGATAATAATAATAATAATAATGATAATAATAATAATAATAATGATAATAATAATAATAATAATAATAATAATAATGATAATAATAATAATAATAATAATGATAATAATAATAATAATAATAATGATAATAATAATAATAATAATAATAATGATAATAATAATAATAATAATAATAATAATGATGATGATAACAATTAAAAAATAATAATAATACTAGTAATGATAATGATGATAACAATAATAATGATAACAATATGATGATAACAATAATAATAATATTAGTTATAATAATAATAATAATAATTAACTTTAACATTTTAAGAACTATCCATCTGTGCATAAGAGGGTCAAGAACCCCTTTTCGAAATAAAAAACATTTTAGAGGATTTTAGATTAAACAACCATGAAGCAAATATTTTATAAATAGTCAGTATATCATTGTTTTAGTAATTTATTATATTATTATTATTATATAAATAATAATATAAACAGTGATATAAATTTTTCTTTTTATACAATTTTTTCCTTTTTTTTAAATTCTATATAAAATATATATTAGTAATAAGTTTCAGTTTTAAGCATTAGTATTGGGATTAAGTATTAGTTTTTCAGTATTCAGTATTAAGTACCATGTTTCTAATATTTTGTAAAAGCATTGAGATTTTTATAATGATAATTATAATAATAATGATAATAATAATAATAGTTATAATAATAATTATGATAATAATAATAATAATAATAATAATAATAATAATAATAATAATAGAAGTACTAGTAGTATTATGAGCTATACAATAGGACGTTTTTTTAAAAAAACGTTCAGTATTCCTAGTTAGTATTTTTGTGCCTAGCCATAGATGAGAAATCTCTTGACTATAAATGCATTTGTACAAATCGTCTTGACAATAGAAAGCGCAGTATTATCTTTGTGACCGTTTCTTTATGTATATAATCGATGTGTTATCAATATTGATCTTTTTTGAGAATTGAGAGGGATTGCCTTGCATTACTGCAAAGGCTAGTGTGATGTACAAAAATATTTTTTAGTTCACAGCGTCCAGCGCATATTTAATAGTGAAAGTTGTAAGCTGGTGATGGTGGTGGTTTGTCAATAAAAGTGTTATCAATATTGAAAATTGAAGGGGAGGGGGGGGGGAGTACCAAGGTTAAAAAACTAATGAGTGTGGGAAAGACGAATGAGTCAAGTTAAAAAGCAAACCGAGAAATACAAGATTAACCAAAAAGGAAAGTAACTAATACCATATGGAAACGAAAATAGAGAAAAGGAAAGGCCGAAAAAATTTGATTGGCAGAATGGTACACCTAGTATTTATTATCAACTTCCTTAGATCTTGTCTTTAGCTCGTTTTCATTTTAAAATAAAGTTCATTCGCACGGTTTATTACATCTTATTTTTGTACTCTTGGGACATATTTTGTCTCTTATCTTTTCATTTTCGAAAAGAAAATTATTAAGTATAACCAATCAAAAGACAGATCTTTATATTTCATTCGCGCTTCAAACCGCGTGTCAATAACTACCTGGGACGACTGCGTCCAGCACGCATAGATGTTAGTCTATAGAGGTGGATTGATCGATTGGTGGATTTCCAAATGTAACTCAAATAATAACATTTGAAACTCAGTAAACTGAGTTTTATTCATTTTGTCTTGGAAATTATTACTTCTTACTTATTAAGTTTGTTTTGTCAGATAAAATTAAATAACCTGATTTTGTTTTCATGGTAACGCGGTGTTGTGGGTTTCAAAAACTTCCTGAGAGTTTCTTAGTCGTCTGTGTGATTGGAAGTTCATTTCTAATCTCAACGAGGCAGTGAATAAGGCTTTGCCATAATGAACGGTGACCAAGCTGCACAAGACAACAACTTGACTTTCGATTGCCCACTATTTTTTGTCTACTTTCTTCACGTTCCTCGTAGTATTCACTTCGATAACTTTTTACTTGCCATGATTGTTATCAACGCTGTTATGGCTGCTGTAGCCAGCTGCAGTAATGCTGTGGTCATTTACACCATTTCAAGAACTCCTTCTCTACAAACTCCCTCCAATATTCTCATTCTTGGTCTCGCCATCTCTGATCTGTGTGTTGGTGTCTTTGCACAGCCCTCGTTTTGCCTATTCACGTTTTCCGAGCTTAAACGTAACTTTGACTTTTATTGTTTGATTGGTAAAGTCTACACATTTAGTACCTTGCCGCTGGCAGGAATATCTTTCTTTACACTGACTGCCATCACTGCTGATCGATTCCTTGCCGTACACCTGCACTTACGATACCAAGACATCATCACAACCAAACGTGCTGGAATCGTTCTTGGCTTCATCTGGATCCTTGGTATGGGTATTACTGTATGTTCTGTAATATTTCACGATAAAGCTTCGCTTCTGATTTTCAACATCTGCTTCTGCACTATTTTACTCTCTCTAAGCATTTATTTCATATTCAGAGTGAGTCTCGTCATTCGCAGACACTCATTGCAGATACAATCTCAACAGTTAGCCCAACAACCCATGAACATGGTAAAATTCAGAAAATCGGCAATGGTCATGTTTTTGGTGATCGGTGCGTTCATATTGTGCTATGTGCCTTTTGGTGTTGCTAAGGCGATGTCGGGTTTAGGCGATGGCTATTCCTACGGAATAAGAACTTGGGTAGGTACCTCGGTTACACTCGTAATGCTGAATGGAGTGTTGAATCCAATCATTTATTGCTGGAGAATCGAAGGTATTCGCACCGCTGCGATGCTGTTGCTGCGGACGATATGGAGATCAAATGGGAACTAAACTGACTACCGACTTTGCAGTTCTATTCAATGAATTCTGCGCCTGTAGGCGCACGTGCACATAAGGCAAAAACATCATGCATTAAATGAATTATTATTTGAAAAAGAACCTACCAATATATGAAAGGACAGAGGGATAATTTTACAATATGATTCTCGTGAAAGATACATTTTTTAATGTCTAGAATTCATGTATAAGAATGAAAGTTATTAATAGTGCCTTGACTTCAATTCCAACGTTGTTGATGATTTGAATTTGAATTTTATTTCGCCATAAGATAAATTTAACAAATCAGTATTAAAATGAAGAATCATAGAAAATGATTTACATCAAATGTAACTATAACTAAATTATTAATAATAATTAAATATTAGTACGAAAAGCCAGATGTAGGCTTCCTAGGTAATAAATAATAGAATAATAATTTACATTGTTATTATTAATAACGATAATTATGGTTCATAGAAATCACATATTGGCTTCTGAGGGTGAACTACAACGTGCTCACAGTAATAAGATTAATAAAAGTTAATTATTAATTCAACTTAGCTGCCATGGGACTGGGATTACATGGTTTATTAAATAGAAATACAAATTACAAGCGTTACTTGAAAAGGAAAAATACTTCATATTAAAATTTATTTAATCCAAAAATTTAAAAGAACATTGCTGGAATAAAACTCTTCTTTAAACTTTCGGTCCGACACTTTGGCAAACCGAAATTGTGCTTATTGCGCAAATTGCACGGCTGGCAGTGAGCGTGCAAGGGAGGGAGCACATGATGCAACCGAGATTCTGTTTCCACACACGCGAGCACATTTTTAGTGTCTAAACGAGTAGATTTAATTATTGTGAGGGCGTCACAGTAATGGACATCTGCTGGATAAACGATAAATAGTGCTCGTCTTTGAACTTTATCTTGTCGCTAAGGTAACAATGAAGGCTTCTTGCCCAAGTAGTACAACAGTACTCTAGAATTGAACGTACTAGGGCATAATAGACGTTCACAAGATGAACGGAAGGGATTCCGGTGCGTTTCAGTACTCTTAAGATATAGAGACCCATTAACGCTTTAGTGACAATCTCATTAACACTGTCATTCCACTTTAACGTGTCACATAATGCAAGGCCAAGTACTTTATGGGATGACACGAGGTCAAGGGCTCATTTATCAATCAACAATGGTGAAAATTCTGGTTTAGCTCTAAGTGAAGAGAACACCATTTCTTTACATTTATATTTCTTTGAGTTGATCGGTATGGCATATTATTACTTGAAGCCCACTGTGAAATGATATTAAGGTTCTCTTGCAAGGAAAACGTGTCACCTGATTTGACGACCTCACATATAGTTATATCATCAACGTATTTCCAGTGACTAGAGTGCAGGGGAGATTGTGTTGCCAGGTCATTTATCATGAGTAAAAACAGAATGGGACCCACCTTAGGTTAAAAAGAACAGAGAGAAAAACAGGATCAACAAAAATAAATAAGTAAATACTGCATGTATGGAAAAGAAAACGAGAGTAAAAAATGAGAAAATATGAATTCGATTGGCGGAATGGTACACCTGTTTATTATAATCTTGCTTTTCTTGTCATAGCAGATCCTTTTATTTTAAAGTAAAGTTTTTATCCACAGTTTTCTGGGTCTTATTCTTGCTTCTTTTCTTTTAGAAAAAATAACTTTTCATTCTTAAAACCAATCATGAAGCATATCCTTATACTTCATTTGAACCTCTAACTGAGCCAATACAATAACCTCTCGAACAGCGCCATAGATATTCTTCCGGTCTTGAGGAGTATTGGTAGGTTGATTACCAGCTGGAGCTCTAATAACAACTGAACTCAGTGTATGGACTCTTATTTTGTCTTATAAATTATTTTTTATTCCTGATTAAGTTTGTTTTCTAGATCGAATGGAATTTCGTTCACTTTCAAGTAACGCGTGCGGTGTTCGGGATTTCAGAAACTTCTTGGGATTTTCGTAGTCGTCTACGTAATTTTCAGCTTCGAAATTGAAAGCTCAGCTCTTATCTCAAAAAGTTGAAAAAGCCTTTGCTATAATGAAAGGTGACCAAGCTGCACAAGACAGCAACTTGACGTTCAATTGTACACCATACGTAGCGTACTTTCTTCATGTTCCTCGTGATATTCACTTCGATAACTTTTTACTTGCCATGATTGTTATCAACGCTGTTATGGCTGCTGTACCCAGCTGCAGTAATGCTGTGGTCATTTACACCATTTCAAGAACACCTTCTCTACAAACTCCCTCCAATATTCTCATTCTTGGTCTCGCCATCTCTGATCTGTGTGTTGGAATCTTTTCACAGCCCCTGTTTTGTTTATCTACGTTTTCCGAACTTATCCGTAACTTTGATCTGTATTGCTCCACTAGTAGGATGTACACTTACAGTATTTTACCGTTTGCAGCAATATCTCTCCTAACAATGTCTGCCATCACTGCTGATCGATTCCTGGCTGTACACCTACACTTGCGATACCAAGACATCATCACAACCAAACGTGTTAAATTCGCTCTTGGTTTCATCTGGATCCTCGGCGCGTGTTTTGGTGTTTCTACTGGGATATTTTGGAACATGATGACAGTTGCTTTAAATATGTGTTTCTTTACCATATTAATCTGTGTAGACGTCTATTTCATCGTCCGAGTGTGTCTCGTCATTCGCAGACACTCATTGCAGATACAATCTCAACAGTTAGCCCAACAACCCATGAACATGGCAAGATACAGAAAATCCGTGATAGTCATGTTTCTGGTGATTGGTGCGTTTATTTTATGCTATGTTCCTCTTGCTGTTTCCAAGATCATTTTGGATTTTACATTTGGCCATTCCTACGGAACACGCGTTGGATCAATTCTATCTGAGACCCTTGTGATGCTGAATGGAATACTGAATCCTATCATTTATTGCTGGAGAATTGAAGACATTCGCACCGCTGCGATGCTGTTGCTGCGGAAGATGCGTAGATCATATGGGAACTAAATACCTTTATTTTAGCGATAGTCAAGTTTTCTAGAGCTTTATAGGATACTCAATGGAGGCTTAAACTGGTATTCCTTGATTCGGTGATGATGAAGTATGTCAGTTGGTGATGGTGAAGGTTGTCAGTTGGTGATGGTGAAGGATGTCAGTTGGTGATGGTAAAGGTTGTCATTTGGTGATGGTGAAGGATGTCTGTTAGTGATGGTGAAGGATGTCAGTTAGTGATGGTGAAGGTTGTCAGTTGGTGACGGTGAAGGATGTCAGTTGGTGATGGTGATGGCGGTCATTTGGTGATGGTGAAGGATGTCAGTTGGTGATGGTGAAGGTTGTCAGTTAGTGATGGTGAAGGTTGTCAGTTGGTGACGGTGAAGGATGTCAGTTGGTGACGGTGAAGGATGTCAGTTGGTGATGGTGAAGGATGTCAGTTAGTGATGGTGAAGGTTGTCAGTTGGTGACGGTGAAGGATGTCAGTTGGTGATGGTGAAGGTTGTCAGTTGGTGATGGTGAAGGATGTCAGTTGGTGATGGTGAAGGTTGTCAGTTGGTGATGGGGAAGGTTGTCATTTGGTGACGGTGAAGGATGTCAGTTGGTGATGGTGAAGGATGTCAGTTGGTGATGGTGAAAGATGTCAGTTGGTGATGGTAAACGAAGTCAGTTGGTGATGGTGAAGGATGTCAGTTGGTGATGGTGAAGGATGTCAGTTGGTGATGGTGAAGGCTTTCAGTTGTTGATGGTGAAGGATGTCATTTGGTGATGGTGAAGGATGTCAGTTGGTGATGGTGAAGGATGTCATTTCGTGATGGTGAAGGATGTCAGTTGGTGATGGTGAAGGATGTCTGTTGGTGATGGTGAAGGATGTCAGTTGGTGATGGTGAAGGATGTCTGTTAGTGATGGTGAAGGATGTCAGTTGGTGATGGTGAAGGATGTCAGTTGGTGATGGTGAAGGATGTCAGTTGGTGATGGTGAAAGATGTCACGTGGTGATGGTAAACGAAGTCAGTTGGTGATGGTGAAGGATGTCAGTTGGTGATGGTGAAGGTTGTCAGTTGGTGACGGTGAAGGATGTCAGTTGGTGATGGTGAAGGTTGTCATTTGGTGATGGTGAAGGATGTCAGTTGGTGATGGTGAAGGTTGTCAGTTAGCGATGGTGAAGGTTGTCAGTTGGTGACGGTGAAGGATGTCAGTTGGTGACGGTGAAGGATGTCAGTTGGTGATGGTGAAGGATGTCAGTTAGTGATGGTGAAGGTTGTCAGTTGGTGACGGTGAAGGAAGTCAGTTGGTGATGGTGAAGGTTGTCAGTTGGTGATGGTGAAGGATGTCAGTTGGTGATGGTGAAGGTTGTCAGTTGGTGATGGGGAAGGTTGTCATTTGGTGACGGTGAAGGATGTCAGTTGGTGATGGTGAAGGATGTCAGTTGGTGATGGTGAAAGATGTCAGTTGGTGATGGTATACGAAGTCAGTTGGTGATGGTGAAGGATGTCAGTTGGTGATGGTGAAGGATGTCAGTTGGTGATGGTATACGAAGTCAGTTTGTGATGGTGAAGGATGTCAGTTGGTGATGGTGAAGGATGTCAGTTGGTGATGGTGAAAGATGTCACGTGGTGATGGTAAACGAAGTCAGTTGGTGATGGTGAAGGATGTCAGTTGGTGATGGTGAAGGTTGTCAGTTGGTGACGGTGAAGGATGTCAGTTGGTGATGGTGAAGGTTGTCATTTGGTGATGGTGAAGGATGTCAGTTGGTGATGGTGAAGGTTGTCAGTTAGCGATGGTGAAGGTTGTCAGTTGGTGACGGTGAAGGATGTCAGTTGGTGACGGTGAAGGATGTCAGTTGGTGATGGTGAAGGATGTCAGTTAGTGATGGTGAAGGTTGTCAGTTGGTGACGGTGAAGGAAGTCAGTTGGTGATGGTGAAGGTTGTCAGTTGGTGATGGTGAAGGATGTCAGTTGGTGATGGTGAAGGTTGTCAGTTGGTGATGGGGAAGGTTGTCATTTGGTGACGGTGAAGGATGTCAGTTGGTGATGGTGAAGGATGTCAGTTGGTGATGGTGAAAGATGTCAGTTGGTGATGGTATACGAAGTCAGTTGGTGATGGTGAAGGATGTCAGTTGGTGATGGTGAAGGATGTCAGTTGGTGATGGTATACGAAGTCAGTTTGTGATGGTGAAGGATGTCTGTTGGTGATGGAGAAGGATGTCAGTTGGTGATGGTGAAGAATGTCAGTTGGTGATTGTGAAGGATGTCATTTGGTGATGGTGAAGGATGTCAGTTGGTGATGGTGAAGGATGTCATTTCGTGATGGTGAAGGATGTCAGTTGGTGATGGTGAAGGATGTCTGTTGGTGATGGTGAAGGATGTCAGTTGGTGATGGTGAAGGATGTCTGTTAGTGATGGTGAAGGATGTCAGTTGGTGATGGTGAAGGATGTCAGTTGGTGATGGTGAAGGATGTCAGTTGGTGATGGTGAAAGATGTCACGTGGTGATGGTAAACGAAGTCAGTTGGTGATGGTGAAGGATGTCAGTTGGTGATGGTGAAGGTTGTCAGTTGGTGACGGTGAAGGATGTCAGTTTGTGATGGTGAAGGTTGTCATTTGGTGATGGTGAAGGATGTCAGTTGGTGATGGTGAAGGATGTCATTTGGTGATGTTGAAGGATGTCAGTTGGTGATGGTGAAGGATGTCATTTCGTGATGGTGAAGGATGTCAGTTGGTGATGGTGAAGGATGTCTGTTGGTGATGGTGAAGGATGTCAGTTGGTGATGGTGAAGGATGTCTGTTAGTGATGGTGAAGGATGTCAGTTGGTGATGGTGAAGGATGTCAGTTGGTGATGGTGAAGGATGTCAGTTGGTGATGGTGAAAGATGTCACGTGGTGATGGTAAACGAAGTCAGTTGGTGATGGTGAAGGATGTCAATTGGTGATGGTGAAGGATGTCAGTTGGTGATGGTGAAGGATGTCAGTTGGTGATGATGAAGGATTTCATTTGGTGATGGTGAAGAATGTCAGATGGTGATGGTGAAGGATGTCAGTTGGTGGTGGTGAAAGATGTCACGTGGTGATGGTAAACGAAGTCAGTTGGTGATGGTGAAGGATGTCAGTTGGTGATGGTGAAGGTTGTCAGTTGGTGACGGTGAAGGATGTCAGTTGGTGATGGTGAAGGTTGTCATTTGGTGATGGTGAAGGATGTCAGTTGGTGATGGTGAAGGTTGTCAGTTAGCGATGGTGAAGGTTGTCAGTTGGTGACGGTGAAGGATGTCAGTTGGTGACGGTGAAGGATGTCAGTTGGTGATGGTGAAGGATGTCAGTTAGTGATGGTGAAGGTTGTCAGTTGGTGACGGTGAAGGAAGTCAGTTGGTGATGGTGAAGGTTGTCAGTTGGTGATGGTGAAGGATGTCAGTTGGTGATGGTGAAGGTTGTCAGTTGGTGATGGGGAAGGTTGTCATTTGGTGACGGTGAAGGATGTCAGTTGGTGATGGTGAAGGATGTCAGTTGGTGATGGTGAAAGATGTCAGTTGGTGATGGTATACGAAGTCAGTTGGTGATGGTGAAGGATGTCAGTTGGTGATGGTGAAGGATGTCAGTTGGTGATGGTATACGAAGTCAGTTTGTGATGGTGAAGGATGTCTGTTGGTGATGGAGAAGGATGTCAGTTGGTGATGGTGAAGAATGTCAGTTGGTGATTGTGAAGGATGTCATTTGGTGATGGTGAAGGATGTCAGTTGGTGATGGTGAAGGATGTCATTTCGTGATGGTGAAGGATGTCAGTTGGTGATGGTGAAGGATGTCTGTTGGTGATGGTGAAGGATGTCAGTTGGTGATGGTGAAGGATGTCTGTTAGTGATGGTGAAGGATGTCAGTTGGTGATGGTGAAGGATGTCAGTTGGTGATGGTGAAGGATGTCAGTTGGTGATGGTGAAAGATGTCACGTGGTGATGGTAAACGAAGTCAGTTGGTGATGGTGAAGGATGTCAGTTGGTGATGGTGAAGGTTGTCAGTTGGTGACGGTGAAGGATGTCAGTTGGTGATGGTGAAGGTTGTCATTTGGTGATGGTGAAGGATGTCAGTTGGTGATGGTGAAGGTTGTCAGTTAGTGATGGTGAAGGTTGTCAGTTGGTGACGGTGAAGGATGTCAGTTGGTGACGGTGAAGGATGTCAGTTGGTGATGGTGAAGGATGTCATTTGGTGATGTTGAAGGATGTCAGTTGGTGATGGTGAAGGATGTCATTTCGTGATGGTGAAGGATGTCAGTTGGTGATGGTGAAGGATGTCTGTTGGTGATGGTGAAGGATGTCAGTTGGTGATGGTGAAGGATGTCTGTTAGTGATGGTGAAGGATGTCAGTTGGTGATGGTGAAGGATGTCAGTTGGTGATGGTGAAGGATGTCAGTTGGTGATGGTGAAAGATGTCACGTGGTGATGGTAAACGAAGTCAGTTGGTGATGGTGAAGGATGTCAATTGGTGATGGTGAAGGATGTCAGTTGGTGATGGTGAAGGATGTCAGTTGTTGATGGTTAAGGATGTCATTTGGTGATGGTGAAGGATGTCAGTTGGTGATGGTGAGGGATGTCATTTCGTGATGGTGAAGGATGTCAGTTGGTGATGGTTAAGGATGTCTGTTGGTGATGGTTAAGGATGTCTGTTGGTGATGGTGAAGGATGCCTGTTGGTGATGGTGAAGGATGTCAGTTGGTGATGGTGAAGGATGTCAGTTGGTGATGGTGAAGGATGTCAGTTGGTGACGGTGAAGGATGTCAGTCGCGAGGGCCTGCTACGCAGGCTAGTTATGTCTATAATACGAGTTCATTCGTTACTATTTGATGACCTATTCAAATATGAATGTTGTAAATAAAATGTTCGTTTTGTAATGATGAACCTGAAGTATGCAGCTGATATCTAAGAGTTTAAATTTTATTTTATTGATTCACACGTACGTTAGTAAAATAATTAAATGCATATTACAAAGTTAAGTACAAATTAATAAAGAAATAATGATAAATGTAAGCTTATGGAAATTAATTGTAAAGCGCGGTGGCCAAAGTTGTTAGAAACTTTCGAATTCGCACCGCTGGGATGCTGTTGCTGCGCAAGATGTGGAGATCAAATGAAAACTAAACCATTCTCTGGTTGTTACTCAAAAGAGGATCAATTCCAAGAAATCTCAATATTGATTCACACGTACGTTAGTAAATTAGTTAAATGCATATTACAAAGTTATGTACAAATTAATAAAGAAATAATGATAAATGTAAGCTTATGGAAATTAATTGTAAAGCGAGGTGGCCAAAGTTGTTAGAAACTTTCGAATTGGCCGTAACCGAAGTCATAGATTTTCGTGACTAAACAAATTAGAATAGACAGATGGACATACTAACGAGGAATATATCTAACGAGTATAAGCGACGAGAGTATGGCCGGTAAACACTTAGAAATAATGAGAAAGCGTGAAAAGGTCTGTATAGTTTACTTTCTGGAACATGTGATCATTGGCTTGTATTCTTCTACATGAAGTTTCCTTATTAAAAAAGCGTTTTGAATTTATCGTGATATCTCGAACAATGTTTGACCGCTAAAAGTCAGGGTAAAGCTGACTTAGGGGTCGAATTGGAATTTATGTTTTATATAATAATAATAATTTAATAATTTATATAGCACCTAAATTATAAAATATTCTAAGGCGCTTTACAATTGTGAGAAAATATAGATAAAAATAAATATTTATATATATAATATACATACATACATACATACACCCAACCAAAAAACCCCTCAACCCCAGATACACACATGTTCCCCGTCTCTAAAAGTTCCGGCTCTCGAGAACAAAGGACATATATACATCTAAAGCGGCAGAATCCCTCCGGTCCGGCATATATACATATATACATACATATATGTAAACTCACAACATAATAAAATAGAATAATAATAAATAATAAATAATACATAAAAATGTAAAATAGATTAGGAAGAGTTCCAACGTTAATGCAATGCCGGGTTCTGAGATAAAAACTGTTTGTAATATTCGTTGCATTTATATATATGTAGGTTATATAGAAAACTAATAAACACTACTTAAAAGCTAAATTAAACAAGAAAGTTTTGAGTCTAGACTTAAAACAGTCCACAGTGTCACTCTCGCGGACAGCGAGCGGAAGGGCATTCCAGATCTTTGGTGCAGCGGAGGCGAAGGCCCGTTTTCACAAGGAATTGAGAAATAACAACCTCAACTCACACTTGATGGCTAGTCAAGGAACCGAAAGCAACTTCGAAAAAGGAATCGAAATTAAAGCTTATAAATAATATTCTGGCGAAAGATGTGGTGTGTTACGAAGTTGTTTTTCTATATTTGCGTCTTGAGTATTTGCTTTTAGAGCAGCTGCATGTTCATAATATTAAAAATTAAGAGAATAAAGAATAAGCAAGAATATAAAGGAAACCGGGGAAAAGCAATGATCAAAATCAAAAATATAAATAGTATGAAAAAGAAAACAAATCAAAAAGATAAGCCCAGAAGAATCTCCTTTTCCTGCGTTTCAGCTAGCTCTTCATGTTTTATCTTGTATTCAGTGCAGGTTATTGGGCATTGTTTATTGTAAGTCACTTTTTATGCTTGGTTCAGAGTATTTTCTTTTCTTTTCTTTTGAACCAAAAAAATTAATATACAAATCCAATCAAAAAGCAGATCTTTATACTTCGTTTGCGACTCAAACTGTTCCACTGACAATGTCGAACAGAGGCATCAATATTATTCCATAGGTGGATTCATAAGTTTATTACCAGCTGGGACTCCAATAATAGCAATTGAAACTCAGTCAATGGACTTTTATTATGTCCTGTAAATTATTTCTTAGTTTTCATATAGTTTGTTCTAGGTCGAATAAAAAACATGTGGTTCTATTTCCATGGTAACGCGGTGTTGTGGGTTTCGGAAACTTCCTGAGAGTTTCTTAGACGTCTGCGAAATTTTCAGCTTCGAAATTGGAAGTTAAGTTCTAATGTAGTGATAAGTTGAATGCGGCTTTGCTATGATGAACGGTGACAAAGCTGCACAAGACAACAACTTCACTTTGAATTGCGGACTATACTTTCCTCACGTTCCTCGTGATATTCATTATGATAACTTTCTACTTGCCATGATTGTTATCAACGCTGTTATGGCTGCTGTATCAAGCTGCAGTAATGCTGTGGTTATTTACACCATTTCAAAAACGCCTTCTTTACGAACTCCCTCCAATATTCTCATTCTTGGTCTCGCCATCTCTGATCTGTGTGTTGGGATCTTTTCACAGCCCTTGTTTTGCTTATTCAAGTTTTTCGAGCTTTCTCGTAACTTACATTTCTATTGTTTTCTTTGTGAGATGTACATGTACAGTATTTTACCGCTAGCAGCAATATCTTTCTTAACCTTGACTGCTATCACTGCTGATCGATTCCTTGCCGTACACCTGCACTTGCGATACCAAGACATCATCACAACCAAACGTGTTGGAATGGCTCTTGGTTTCATCTGGATCCTTGGCGCGTGTTTTGCTGTTTATACAGTGTTGTTTTACGATAAGAATGCACTTTTTGTCTTCAATGGCTCCGTCTTTGCTATTGTATTCTGTTTAAACGCCTATTTCATTTCTCGGGTGAGTGTAGTAATTCGCAGACACTCATTGCAGATACAATCTCAACAGTTAGCCCAACAACCCATGAACATGGTAACATTCAGAAAATCCGTGACAGTCATGTTTCTGGTGATTGGTGGCTTTATATTGTGCTATATTCCTTTTGCTATTACCCAGATAAGGACGGGTGTGGTGGTCGATGCCCATTCCTACGGGAAACGCATTGGGACAATCATATCTGAGACCCTTGTGATGTTGAATGGAGTACTGAATCCTATAATTTATTGCTGGAGAATTGAAGACATTCGCACCGCTGCGATGCTGTTGCTGCGAAAGATGTTGAGATCAAATGGGAACTAAACTGATTATCTTTGCAATAAAACTGAAATTTCTATGTAAACATTTGTAATATTTCTCCTGTTAGCAGAAAATAGACTTCATTACTATCTAAGGAACAGTATGAAGCCTATCATCTCTTCATTTACGTATAGGATTTAGAGGTGAAAACTGTTCGTTGCTTATAGAGAAAGGTTTAATTGTTATGCAGCGATGGTGAAGATTTTCAGTTTGTGATGGTGAAGGATGTCTGTTGGTGATGGAGAAGGATGTCAGTTGGTGATGGTGAAGAATGTCAGTTGGTGATTGTGAAGGATGTAAGTTGGTGATGGTGAAGGATGTCAGTTGGTGATGGTGAAGGATGTCAGTTGGTGACGGTGAAGGATGTCAGTCGCGAGGGCCTGCTACGCAGGCTAGTTATGTCTATAATACGAGTTCATTCGTTACTATTTGATGACCTATTCAAATATGAATGTTGTAAATAAAATGTTCGTTTTGTAATGATGAACCTGAAGTATGCAGCTGATATCTAAGAGTTTAAATTTTATTTTATTGATTCACACGTACGTTAGTAAAATAATTAAATGCATATTACAAAGTTAAGTACAAATTAATAAAGAAATAATGATAAATGTAAGCTTATGGAAATTAATTGTAAAGCGCGGTGGCCAAAGTTGTTAGAAACTTTCGAATTGGCCGTAACCTAAGTCATAGATTTTACTAAACAATTTAGAATAGATAGATGGACATACTAACGAGGAATATATCTAACGAGTATAAGCGACGAGAGTATGGACGGTAAACACTTAGAAATAATGAGAAAGCGTGAAAAGGTCTGTATAGTTTACTTTCTGGAACATGTGATCATTGGCTTGTATTCTTCTACATGAAGTTTCCTTATTAAAAAAAGCGTTTTTAATTGATCGTGATATCTCGAACAATGTTTGGGCCGCTAAAAGTCAGGGTAAAGCTAACTTAAGGGTCGAATTGGAATTTACGTTTTCACAAGGAATTGAGAAATAACAACCTCCACTCACACTTGATGTCTTGTCAAGGAACCGAAAGCAATTTGTATAGGAAATTAAAGCTTATAAATAATATTCTGGCGAAAGATGTGGTGTGTTACGAAGTTGTTTTTCTATATTTGCGTCTTGAGTATTTGCTTTTAGAGCAGCTGCATGTTCACAATATTCAAAATTAAAAGAATAAAGAATAAGCAAGAATATAAAGGAAACCGGGGAAAAGCAATGATCAAAATCAAAAATATAAATAGTATGAAAAAGAAAACAAATGAAAAAAATAAACCCAGACGAATCTCCTTTTCCTGCGTTTCAGCTAGCTCTTCATATTTTATCTTGTATTCAGGTTATTGGGCATTGTTTATTGTAAGTCACTTTTTATGCTATGTTCAGAGTATTTTCTTTTCTTTTCTTTTGAACCAAAAATATTAATATACAAATCCAATCATAAAGCAGATCTTTATACTTCGTTTGCGACTCAAACTGTTCCACTGACAATGTCGAACAGAGGCATCAATATTATTCCATAGGTGGATTCATAAGTTTATTACCAGCTGGGACTCCAATAATAGCAATTGAAACTCAGTCAATGGACTCTTATTATGTCCTGTAAATTATTTCTTAGTTTTCATATAAATTGTTCTAGGTCGAATAAAAATACATTTGGTTCTATTTCCATGGTAACGCGGTGTTGTTGGTTCCCGAATCTTCCTGAGAGTTTCTTAGACGTCTGCGAAATTTTCAGCTTCGAAATTGGAAGTTAGGTTCTACTGAGTGATAAGTTGAATGAGGCTTTGCTATAATGAACGGTGACAAAGCTGCACAAGACAACACTTCACTTTGAATTGCGGACTATGCATTTCTTACTTTCCTCACGTTCCTCGTGATATTCATTATGATAACTTTCTACTTGCCATGATTGTTATCAACGCTATTATGGCTGCTGTATCAAGCTGCAGTAATGCTGTGGTCATTTACACCATTTCAAAAACGCCTTCTCTACGAACTCCCTCCAATATTCTCATTCTTGGTCTCGCCATCTCTGATCTGTGTGTTGGGATCTTTTCACGGCCTATGTTTTGCTTATTCAAGTTTTTCGAGCTTTCTCGTAACTTACATATCTATTGTTTTCTTGGTGAGATGTACACGTACAGTTTTTTTCCGCTAACAGGAATATCTTTCTTAACACTGACTGCCATCACTGCTGATCGATTCCTGGCCGTACACCTGCACTTGCGATACCAAGACATCATCACAACCAAACGTGTTGGAATCGTTCTCTGTTTCATGTGGATCCTTGGCGCGTGTTCTGCTTCTTATACAGTGTTGTTTTACGATAAGAATGAACTTTTTGTCTTCAATGTCTCCGTCTTTGCTATTGTATTCTCTTTAAACGTCTATTTAATTTCTCGGGTGAGTGTAGTAATTCGAAGACACTCATTGCAGATACAATCTCAACAGTTAGCCCAACAACCCATGAACATAGTAAAATTCAGAAAATCCGTGATAGTCATGTTTCTGGTGATCGGTGGCTTTATATTGTGCTATATTCCTTTTTCTATTACCCAGATAAGGACGGGTGTGGTGGTCGATGCCCATTCCTACGGGACACGCATTGGGACAATCATATCTGAGACCCTTGTGATGTTAAATGGAGTGCTGAATCCTATAATTTATTGCTGGAGAATTGAAGACATTCGCACCGCTGCGATGCTGTTGCTGCGCAAAATGTGCAGATTAAATGGAAACTAAACCATTCTCTGGTTGTGACTCAAAAGAGGATCAAGTCCAAGAAATCTCAATTCTATAAAACTCTTTCTAACTAAAAACTTAACATTATGTAACGGACAATTGATGCCGAAATAATCGATGTAAAGTCATTTGTCGAGTAAACTTATAATTGAGAGTAAATTTATAATAGTAGAGATTTTAGTGATAGTGATAGATAATAAAGGATGTCAGTTGGTGATGGTGAAAGAAGTCAGTTGCTGATGGTGAAGGAAGTCAGTTGGTGATGGTGAAGGAAGTCAGTTGGTGATGATGAAGGATTTCATTTGGTGATGGTGAAGAATGTCAAATGGTGATGGTGAAGGATGTCAGTTGGTGATGGTGAAGGATGTCAGTTGGTGATGGTGAAGGATGTCAGTTGGTGATGGTGAAGGAAGTCAGTTAGTGATGATGAAGGATTTCATTTGGTGATGGTGAAGAATGTCAGATGGTGATGGTGAAGGATGTCAGTTGGTGATGGTGAAGGATGTCAGTTGGTGATGGTGAAGGATGTCAGTTGGTGGTGGTGAAGGATGTCAGTTGGTGATGGTGAAGGATGTCAGTTGGTGATGGTGAAGGATGTCAATTGGTGATGGTGAAGGATGTCAGTTGGTGATGGTGAAGGATATCAGTTGGTGATGGTGAAGGATGTCAGTTGGTGATTGTGAAGGATGTCAGTCGCGAGGGCCTGCTATGCAGGCTAGTTATGCCTATAATACAATTTCATTCGTTACTATTTGATGACCTATTCAAATATGAATGTTGTAAATAAAATGTTCGGTTTGTAATGATAAACCTGAAGTATGCAGCTGATATCGAAAACTTTAATTTTTTTTATTGATTCACACGTACGTTAGTAAAATAATTAAATGCATATTACAAAGTTATGTACAAATTAATAAAGAAATAATGATAAATGTAAGCTTATGGAAATTAATTGTAAAGCGCGGTGGCCAAAGTTGTTAGAAACTTTCGAATTGGCCGTAACCTAAGTCATAGATTATACTAAACAAATTACAATAGACAGATGGACATACTAACGAGAAATATATCTAGCGCGGAGTATAAGCGGCGAGAGTATGGACTGTAAACACTTAGAAAAGCGTGAAAAGGTCTGTATAGTTTACTTTCTGGAACATGTGATCATTGACTTGTATTCTTTTACATGAAGTTTCCTTATTAAAAATGCGTTTTTAATTGATCGTGATATCTCGAACAATGTTTGGGCCGCTAAAAGTTAGGGTAAAGCTAACTTAAGGCTTGAATTGGAATTTACATTTTCACAAGGAATTGAGAACTAACAACCTCCACTCACACTTGATGTCTTGTCAAGGATCCGAAAGCAATTTGGAATCGAAATTAAAGCTTAGAAATATAATAATCTGACGAAAGATGTGGTGTGTTACGAAGTTGTTTTTCTATCTTTGCGTCTTGAGTATTTGCTTTTAGAGCAGCTGCATGTTCATAATATTCAAAATTAAGAGAATAAAGAATAAGCAAGAATATAAAGGAAACCGGGGAAAAAGCAATGATCAAAATCAAAAATATAAATAGTATGAAAAAGAAAACAAATCAAAAAGATAAACCCAGAAGAATCTTCTTTTCCTGCGTTTCAGCTAGCTTTTTATGTTTTATCTTGTATTCAGGTTATCGGGCATTGTTTATTGTAAGTCACTTTTTATGCTTGGTTCAGAGTTTTTTCTTTTCTTTTCTTTTCTTTTGAACCAAAAATATTAATATATAAATCCAATCATAAAGCAGATCTTTATACTTCGTTTGCGACTCAAACTGTTCCACTGACAATGTCGAACAGAGGCATCAATATTATTCCATAGGTGGATTCATAAGTTTATTACCAGCTGGGACTCCGATAATAGCAATTGAAACTCAGTCAATAGACTCTTATTATGTCCTTTAAATTATTTCTTAGTTTTCATATAGTTTGTTTTAGGTCGAATAAAAAGGTATTTTGTTCTATTTCCATGGTAACGCGGTGTTGTGGGTTTCGGAAACTTCCTGAGAGTTTCTTAGACGTCTGAGAAATTTTCAGCTTCGAAATTTGAAGTTAAGTTCTAATGTAGCAATAAGTTGAATGAGGCTCAGTTTGCTATAATGATCAGTGACCAAGCTGCACAAGTCAACAACTTCACTTTCAATTGCGGACTATACACTCCTTACTTTCCTCACGTTCCTCGTGATATTCATTATGATAACTTTCTACTTGCCATGATTGTTATCAACGCTGTTATGGCTGTTGTATCAAGCTGCAGTAATGCTGTGGTTATTTACACCATTTCAAAAACGCCTTCTTTACGAACTCCCTCCAATATTCTCATTCTTGGTCTCGCCATCTCTGATCTGTGTGTTGGGATCTTTTCACAGCCCTTGTTTTGCTTATTCAAGTTTTTCGAGCTTTCTCGTAACTTACATATCCATTGTTTACTTGGTGAGATGTACACGTACAGTATTTTACCGCTAGCAGCAATATCTTTCTTAACACTGACTGCCATCGCTGCTGATCGATTCCTGGCCGTACACCTGCACTTGCGATACCAAGACATCATCACAACCAAACGTGTTGGAATGGCTCTTGGTTTCATCTGGATCCTTGGCGCGTGTTCTGCGGTTTATACAGTGTTGTTTTACGATAAGAGTGCACTTTTTGTCTTCAATGGCTCCGTCTTTGCTATTGTATTCTCTCTAAACGTCTATTTCATTTTTCAGGTGAGTGTAGTAATTCGCAGACACTCATTGCAGATACAATCTCAACAGTTAGCCCAACAACCCATGAACATAGTACGATACAGAAAATCCGTGATAGTCATGTTTCTGGTGATTGGTGGGTTTATATTGTGCTATATTCCTTTTGCTATTACCCAGATGATGACTGGTGTGGTGGCCGATGACCATTCCTACGGGACACGCATTGGGACAATCATATCTGAGACCCTTGTGATGTTGAATGGAGTGCTGAATCCTATAATTTATTGCTGGAGAATTGAAGACATTCGCACCGCTGGGATGCTGTTGCTGCGCAAGATGTGGAGATCAAATGAAAACTAAACCATTCTCTGGTTGTTACTCAAAAGAGGATCAATTCCAAGAAATCTCAATTCTATAAAACTCTTTCTAACTAAAAACTTAACATTATGTAAAGGACAATTGATGCCGTAATAATCGATGTAAAGTCATTTGTCGAGTAAACTTATAATTGAGAGTAAATTTATAATAGTAGAGATTTTAGTGATAGTGATAGATGTTGAAGGATGTCAGTTGGGGATGGTGAAAGATGTCAGTTTTTAATGGTGAAGGATGTCATTTGGTGATGGTAAAGGATGTCAGTGGTGATGGTGAAGGATGTCACGTGGTGATGGTGAAGGATGTCACGTGATGATAGTAAAGGATGTCAGTGGTGATGGTGAAGGATGTCACGTGGTGATGGTGAAGGATGTCACTTGTGTATACTGATGGATGTCACGTGATGATATTAAAGGATGTCAGTTGGTGATGGTGAAGGATGTCAGTTGGTGATGGTGAAGGATGTCAGTTAGTGATGGTGAAGGTTGTCAGTTGGTGATGGTGAAGGATGTCAGTTGGTGATGGTGAAGGATGTCAGTTGGTGATGGTAAATTTAAGGTTGTCAGTTGGTGATGGTGAAGGATGTCAGTTGGTGATGGTGAAGGATGTCAGTTGGTGATGGTGAAGAATGTCAGTTGGTGATGGTGAAGGATGTCAGTTGGTGGTGGTGAAGGATGTCAGTTGGTGATGGTGAAGGATTTTAGTCGCGAGGGCGTGCTACGCAGGGTAGTTATGTCTATAATACAAATTCATTCGTTACTATTTGATGAGCTATTCAAATTTGAATGTTGTAAATAAAATGTTCGGTTTGTAATGATAAACCTGAAGTATGCAGCTGATATCTAAGACTTTAAATTTTATTTTATTGATTCACACGTACGTTAGTAAATTAGTTAAATGCATATTACAAAGTTATGTACAAATTAATAAAGAAATAATGATAAATGTAAGCTTATGGAAATTAATTGTAAAGCGAGGTGGCCAAAGTTGTTAGAAACTTTCGAATTGGCCGTAACCTAAGTCATAGATTATACTAAACAAATTAGAATAGACAGATGGACATACTAACGAGGAATATATCTAACGAGTATAAGCGACGAGAGTATGGCCGGTAAACACTTAGAAATAATGAGAAAGCGTGAGAAAGGTCTGTATAGTTTACTTTCTGGAACATGTGATCATTGGCTTGTATTCTTCTACATGAAGTTTCCTTATTAAAAAAAGCGTTTTTAATTGATCGTGATATCTCGAACAATGTTTGGGCCGCTAAAAGTCAGGGTAAAGCTAACTTAGGAGTCGAATTGGAATTTACGTTTTCACAAGGAATTGAGAAATAACAACCTCCACTCACACTTGATGGCTAGTCAAGGAACCGAAAGTAACTTCGAAAAAGGAATCGAAATTAAAGCTTAAAAATAATATTCTGGCGAAAGATGTGGTGTGTTACGAAGTTGTTTTTCTATATTTGCGTCTTGAGTATTTGCTTTTAGAGCAGCTGCATGTTCATATTGCTAGAAATTAAAATGAAAAAAGAATGAGCTAAATTATAAAGGAAACCAAGAGAAAATGAATGATCTAAATCAAAAAATATAACTGAACAGTATGAAAAAGAAAACAAATAAATGAAAAAATTAAACCAGAAGAATCTCCTTGCCTGCGTTTTCAGCTAGCTCTTCATGTTTTATCTTGTGAGTATTCGGATTATTGGGCATTGCTTATTGTAAGTCACTTTTTATGCTTGGTTCAGAGTTTTTTCTTTTCTTTTCTTTTCTTTCCTTTTGAACAAAAAAAAATTAATATATAAATCCAATCATAAAGGAAATCTTTATACTTTGTTTGCGACTCAAACCATGTCGAACAGAGGCATACATATTATTCCATAGGTGGATTCATAAGTTTATTACCAGCTGGGACGCTAATAATAGCAATAGAAACTCAGTCAATGGACTCTTATTACATCCTATAAATTATTTCTTAGTTTTCATATAGTTTGTCGTAGATCGAATGAAAAGGCGTTTGGTTCTATTTCCATGGTAACGTGGTGTTGTGGGTTTCCGAAACTTGCTGAGAGTTTCTTAGTCGTCTGCGGGATTTTCAGCTTTAAAATTGGAAGTTAAGTTCTTACGTAGTAATAAGTTGAATGAGGCTTTGCTATGATGAGCGGTGACCAAGATGCACAAAACAACAACTTCACTTTCAATTGCGCATCATTCAAAGCGTACTTTCCTCACGTTCCCGATATTCACTTCGATAATCTTTTACTTGCATTGATTGTTATCAACGCTGTTATTGCTGTTTTAGCAAGCTGCAGTAATGCTGTGGTCATTTACACCATTTCAAGAACGCCTTCTCTACAAACTCCCTCCAATATTCTCATTCTTGGTCTCGCCATCTCTGATCTTTGTGTTGGTGTCTTTGCACAGCCCTGTTTTTGCTTATTGATGTTTTCCGAACTTAACCGTAATTTTGATTTGTATTGTTCCGTTGCTAAGATTTACATGTATAGTATAATACCGCTTGCAGCAATATCTTTCTTAACACTGACTGCCATCGCTGCTGATCGATTCCTGGCCGTACACCTGCACTTGCGATACCAAGACATCATCACAACCAAACGTGCTGGAATCGCTCTTGGTTTCATCTGGATCCTTGGCGCGTGTTTTGCTGTTTATACAGTGATGTTTTACGATAAGAATGCACTTTTTGTCTTCAATGGCTCCGTCTTTGCTATTGTATTCTCTCTAAACGTCTATTTCATTTTTCAGGTGAGTGTAGTAATTCGCAGACACTCATTGCAGATACAATCTCAACAGTTAGCCCAACAACCCATGAACATGGTAAAATTCAGAAAATCCGTGACAGTCATGTTTCTGGTGATTGGTGGCTTTATATTGTGCTATATTCCTTTTGCTATTACCCAGATAATGACGGGTGTGGTGATCGATGCCCATTCCTACGGGACACGCATTGGGACAATCATATCTGAGACCCTTGTGATGTTGAATGGAGTGCTGAATCCTATAATTTATTGCTGGAGAATTGAAGACATTCGCACCGCTGCGATGCTGTTGCTGCGAAAGATGTTGAGATCAAATGGGAACTAAACTGATTATCTTGGCAATAAAACAGAAATATCTATGAATACAATTGTATTTTTTCTCCTGTTAGCGAACAAAACACTTCATTGCTATCTAAGGAACAGTATGAAGCTTATTATCTCTGGATTTATGAATAGAATTTAGAGGTGAAAACGGTTCGTTGCTGATATAGAAAGGTTTAATTGTTATGCAGCAATGGTGAAGATTTTCAGTTGCTGATGGTGAAGGATGTCAGTTGGTGATGGTGAAGGCTGCAGTTGGTGATGGTGAAGGATGTCAGTTGGTGATGGTGAAGGATGTCAGTTGGTGATGGTGAAGGATGTTAGTTGGTGATGGTGAAGGTTGTCAGTTGGTGATGGTGAAGGATGTCAGTTGGTGATAGTGAAGGATGTCAGTTGGTGATGGTGAAGGATGTCAGTTGGTGATGGTAAAGGATGTCAGTTTGCGATGGTGAAGGAAGTCAGTTGGTGATGGTGAAGGATGTCAGTCGGTGATGGTGAAGGATATCAGTTGGTGATGGTGAAGGATGTCAGTTGGTGATGGTGAAGGATGTCAGTTGGTGATGGTGAAGGATGTCAGTTGGTGATGGTGAAGGATGTCAGTTGGTGATGGTGAAGGTTGTCAGTTGGTGATGGTGAAGGATGTCAGTTGGTGATAGTGAAGGATGTCAGTTGGTGATGGTGAAGGATGTCAGTTGGTGATGGTAAAGGATGTCAGTTTGCGATGGTGAAGGAAGTCAGTTGGTGATGGTGAAGGATGTCAGTCGGTGATGGTGAAGGATATCAGTTGGTGATGGTGAAGGATGTCAGTTGGTGATGGTGAAGGATGTCAGTTGGTGATGGTGAAGGATGTCAGTTGGTGATGGTGAAGGATGTCAGTTGTTGATGGTGAAGGATGTCAGTTGGTGATGATATGAAGGATGTCAGTTGGTGATGGTGAAGGATGTCAGTTGGTGTTGGTGAAGGATGTCAGTTGGTGATGATGAAGGATGTCAGTTGGTGATGGTGAAGGATGTCAGTTGGTGATGGTGAAGGATGTCAGTTGGTGATGGTGAAGGATGTCAGTTGGTGATGGTTAAGACTGTTGTTTGGCTATGCTCCATATTTTAAGATAGTAAACCAGAAAAGATTCCTAATTCAAGAAAAAGAACTATGGCGAAGAAACCTTTTCGGTGTGTGCGAAACTTTTGTAAAACCGATTTATTTAACTAACAAGAGCCTACGTCATTTAAAATCAGTAGTTTTTTTTTCAAACGGGGACTCCGACCTTATTGATTAAGTTTGTTTCTTCCTCAAAATAAGTAGTTTAACTCAAAATCTGTTATCAGGCTTTTAGGCATTTTTTGCTTTCCATTAAGTTTTTTCTGTACGCCATAGCCCTTATGTAATGTATTTATTATCATTAAATATTTCTGTGAAATATTCAGGGTGTAATAAAAGTTGTTGTTGTTGTTGTTGTTGTCTTTGTTAAGAACTCTTTTACAAACTTTTATGTTTTCGTAAATTAGTCGTTATTATTAATTATTAATTGGTTAATTTGATTTTAAAATTTTACTTAACTAGCTGTTATAGTGAGGTTTTCAGGACTTATCTGTGATGTCCTAGAACTGTACTTGTCATAAAGATCATCATCATCCTTATTATCAAATTCAATGCAATTTGTACGAAGAAATGACGGGTAGCAATGAAAAATTGGATCTCCAGCTTTCAATACATCTGAACATCTGTAGCTACTCAACACCAAGTAAGGCACTATGGTGTAGGCTTGGAGATGTTGAACCTCTCATTCGAGTGAATAATTGTAGATTGTATTTGTTTACGCAATGAATATTATTTTAACGTCATAACTACTTAATGAAATTGAAACCGGGCGATTTTTTCCTACTAATAAAAGAAAAGAGAAAAAGGTAAAAAAAAAAACATTTCAAGTGTACTTCCGCGTCCTTGAATTTCTCTTGTTAATTTTCGTTGTTATATCATGTTGTCAATCGAGTGTACTAACATTATCCATTCATTTCATTTAACCCCTGTGTCCAAAGCCGAATTGTATGAATAGCTTGTGGATATCACTTTGAACAGAGAGTATTGAAGTTTCTGTCAAGTCAGCTATTGGTTGACATTATTATTTGTATTGATATTGATATTGATGTCTATGTTAGCTGTAACATCCTTTTAACACCGACTGCCATCACTGCTGATCGATTTCCGGCCGTACACCTGCACTTGCGATTCCAAGGCATCATCACAACCAAACGTGTTGGCGTTAATCTTGGTTTCATCTGGATCTTTGGTGCATGTTTTGCTCTTCATTCTAGAATATTTTCCAACCGATTACAGCTGCGATATAACACGACCGTTGCTTCTACAAAAACCTGTTCTGTTCATATACGTTCTCGATCATTGCTTGATTTCTATGTGAGTGCATGACCACCAAGTTTTCTTTATTACTTTGCCATCTGTCTTTCCCTCAGTTTAATCTCGCAAACAAGAGGAAGTTGTTTGTTAAATTTTAATTGAAATTCGCCTATGGTCACAGTATGATGTGAAATCAGCCAGAGCTGAGATTCCTAGGGTACGGATAAGATTGGGAACAAAATAAGATTGTTCAAGGCGTGACCTTGGCGCAATTACCTAGAGTGCGATATGATTCGTTAGGAACTAATCAAAGCGAGGGTTTCAATATCTAGATTTGTATACCAGAGCAGAGCCGTGGTTGGAATTAGCGCAAGTACCTAGAGTGCTATAGGAGTTGTTTGTTAGGAGTTAAACAATACGAGGTCATCAATGCCTAGAAATATTTATAGGAATATCCTATAAGTGATTACAAAATACTACGATTGTTCTTCAAAGTTCTACGCACACCTACATCAAATCTGTTTGATCTTCCGACTCCTTTTCTTTAATTTTCAATAGAAGTTATCGACTGATATTAATGGATATTTCCTATGTAATTATGCCACCGTGTGGTACTTTCCTGGAACTTAGCAACGGGGGATTGATACTTATATAAGGCAGTGCACGTTTCGATAAGGGGTAAACACATTCATTGCCAGCACACTTAAACCAAGTCAGTCGATTTTTGCGAAGATGATCAATATAACACAGGAGAAGAACGTAACTTTCGATTGCGAACCATTCGTTGCGTACTTTCTGGACGTTCCTAGCGATATTCGTTATGATAACTTTTTACTTGCCATGATTGTTATCAACGCTGTTATGGCTGTTGTAGCCAGCTGCAGTAATGCTGTGGTCATTTACACCATTTCAAGAACACCTTCTCTACAAACTCCCTCCAATATTCTCATTCTCGGTCTCGCCATCTCTGACTTCAGTATTGGTGTCGTTTCACAGCCCACATATTGCTTGTTCAAGTTTTCTGAGTTCAGTCGCTATTTGAGTTTGTATTGTGCTACAGGCAAAACTTATTTTTACACTACATTTTTGTTGGCAGCAATATCTTTCTTAACACTGACTACCATCACTGCTGATCGATTCCTGGCCGTACACCTGCACTTGCGATACCAAGACATCATCACAACCAAACGTGCTGGAATCGCTCTTGGTTTCATCTGGATCCTTGGTGCATGTTTTGCCCTCTATTCTGCAATATATCCCCAAATAGCCGTCATTATTTGTAACTGTTGTATTTTCGCAACCTTGCTCTTTCTTGACATCTATTTCATCTTCCGGGTGTGTCTCGTGATTCGCAGACACTCATTGCAGATACAATCTCAACAGTTAGCCCAACAACCCATGAACATGATAGGATTTAAAAAAAAGGCAATGGTCATGTTTATGGTGATTGCTGCGTATATTTTGTGCTACGTTCCTTATGGCGTTTCCAGCATCTTGATGCGTATGGTTGGCGAACATTCCTACGGAATACGCATTGGATTCAACATCTCTGAAACCCTTGTGATGTTGAATGGAATACTGAATCCTATCATCTATTGCT
This sequence comes from Anthopleura xanthogrammica, assembly GCA_964019055.1. Lineage (NCBI taxonomy): Eukaryota > Metazoa > Cnidaria > Anthozoa > Actiniaria > Actiniidae > Anthopleura > Anthopleura xanthogrammica. The sequence goes on along the minus strand of OZ025207.1, from coordinate 10,494,913 downwards.
GGAGACTTGAAGGAATTCGTAATGCCGCAATGGTGTTACTAAGAAAGATGTGGACACAAAACTTGAACAATTAATCACATACAATTTGTTTTACCCTGATGCATAGGTTATCGTGTCTCGCTTTCAGCTTTTCAAACTTGAAAACGAAACAAAGCTACAAAAAGCTTGACTGAGGAAAAAAAGATTATCTAGCTACGATGAAGGTTATCAATTGGTAATAGTGAAGGTTGTCAGTTGGTGATGGTGAAGGATGTCATTAGGTGATGGTGATGGTTGTCAGTTGGTGATGGTGAAATATATCAGTTGGTGATGCTGAAGGATGTCATTTGGTGATGGTGAAGGATGTTAGTTGGTGATGGTGAAGGATGTCATTAGGTGATGGTGAAGGTTGTCAGTTGGTGATAGTGATGGATGTCAGTTGGTGATGGTGAAGAATGTCAGTTGGTGATGGTGAAGGATATCATTTGGGGATGGTGAAGGTTGTCAGTTGGTGATTGTGAAGGATTTCAGTTGGTGATGATGAAGGATGTCAGTTGGTGATGGTGAAGGATGTCAGTTGGTGAAAGTGAAGGATGTTGGTGTGAGCAAAGGATATTATTACTTGGTAATGTTCAAGGATAGGTTTTTATTTACACTATGTCAAGGAGGTCCTCTCTACAAATTACTTGCTATATTCTATATTTTGGCCTCGCCCTTTCTGATATTTTTGTTGGTATCTTAGGACAGCCTTCTTTTCAATTGTTCAGTGTGCTCGAGCTTCATCGTAACTTCGATCTCTATTGTTCCCTTGGTAAGATGTACACTTATAATATTTTACCGCTAGCACCAATATCTTTCCTAACTGCCATCACTGCTGATCGATTCCTGGCCGTACACCTGCACTTGCGATACCAAGACATCATCACAACCAAACGTGCTGGAATCGCTCTTGATTCTAGCTTACTAGGTGGTTGCCTGGATGAAATATTTTCCAAATTCACAGCTGCGACAAAACATGACCGTTCATCTATAAACATCTGTTCATACTCATTGCTTGATTCCTTATAGTGAGGGACCACCAAGTTCCCTTTCTTATTATGTCATCTGTCTTTCTCTCAATTCAATCTTACAAACTAAAAAGTGATTAATATTTAAATTTCTTAAACTTAACAAACGTTTGCTTAAATTTTAAACTGCAACTCGCCTGTGGTCACAGTGCCATGGAGTGACTCCAATTATAGCTGCGATTCTTTTCCTTAGTACGGGTGATAACGAAATAAGACTTCAAGGTGTGAAATATGCACAATTACCTAGAGTGCAATATGATTACTTAGCATCAGAACAAAGCTTGGACTTCAAGAGCAAGTTTAAAATATCTACAGGTCAGTGATTTCAAGAAAACATTTGGTGTTATCATATTGTTTTTATTTTAGAAATACCTACTACCGACTAGATGTTTGATCATTCGATTCCTTTTCTTTAATTTTCAAAAGAAGGTTATCGACTGATTTTTAGTTAATGGATATTTCCTAACGGTAATAATAGCACCGTACGTAAGGTGCTTTCCTGTAACTTAGCAACGAGAGATTGATACTTATATAAGGCAGTGCACGTTTCGATAAGGGGTAAACTCATTCATTGTCATGATCAGCACACTTAAACCAGGTCAGTCACTTTTTGCGGAGATGATCAATATAACACAGGAGAAGAACGTAACTTTCGATTGCGAACCATTCATTGCGTACTTTCTGGACGTTCCTCGTGATATTCATTATGATAACTTTTTACTTGCCATGATCGTTATCAACGCTGTTATGGCTACTGTAGCAAGCTGCAGTAATGCTGTGGTCATTTACACCATTTTAAGAACGCCTTCTCTACAAACTCCCTCCAATATTCTCATTCTTGGTCTCGCCATCTCTGATCTGTGTGTTGGTATCTTTGCACAGCCCTTGTTTTGCTTATTCAAGTTTTTCGAGCTTTGTCGTAACCTTCATCTCTTTTGTTTTCTTGGAAAGATGTTCATGTACAGTATTTTACCGCCTGCAGCAATATCTTTCTTAACACTGACTGCCATCACTGCTGATCGATTCCTGGCTGTACATCTACACTTGCGATACCAAGAAATCATCACAACCAAACGTGCTGGAATAGTTCTTGGTTCCATTTTGATCCTTGGTACTTGGTTTACTGTCTATAATTCAGTATTATTTCCTAAAATAATGGCTGTTCTTATTTGTAACTGTTGTATTGTCGCAACCTTACTCTTTCTTGACATCTATTTCATCTTCCGAGTGTGTCTCGTGATTCGCAGACACTCATTGCAGATACAATCTCAACAGTTAGCCCAACAACCCATGAACATGATAGGATTTAAAAAAAAGGCAATGGTCATGTTTATGGTGATTGCTGCGTATATTTTGTGCTACGTTCCTTATGGCGCTACCATCATCTTGATAGGTAAGGTTGGTGAGAATTCCTACGGAATACGCATTGGATTCAACATCTCTGAAACTTTTGTGATGTTAAATGGAATACTAAATCCTATCATCTATTGCTGGAGAATTGAAGGAATTCGCAATGCCGCAATGGTGTTACTAAGAAAGATGTGGACACAAAACTTGAACAATTAATCCTGTACAATTTGATGTTGATTCAGTAGAATGCCTTTCTTTTGTAACTTTTCAACCATAGAACGAAAACCACACTACAAACTTAAATATCTAATCTGAGATAAGAAGATTTTCCAGCTACAATTTTAAATGATACTAAATACTTTTTACTTGCTGTCCTGAAGGGATGGACCACTTTTCATGTCAGTGTATAATTAGTTTTCTCAATGATAACTTAGCTGTACGTATGCACCAAATCAACCCCAGCAGTCGCAAGTTTTACCAACCAGGAACAGAAACATGAGATACTTTGTTCATGACATGAGTCAATGTGCTCATTCCAAGAAAAGATGCAATCAAAATAGACACCGAAAAGCTACCTAGCTACCTTTCTGAGCTTTTTCAATATACACACGAAATTCACACCCATAACTTGCGTAGCTCCCAAAATGGTCTTTTTATTCCGAGACCCAGCACAGAAGCAATGAAATGAAGCATTTCATATAGGGGAGCCAATTCATGGAATAATCTAACAGAATATCAGAGATGTGCATCTAGTTATAGTCAATTTGTTAATAGACTATGATACACTTACAATATTCATAATTAGTTTTAATTAAGGGCTGGGGGATACGTTGTTTAAGTATTATATAAATAAATTTATTGTATGTATTATTTTTTATTCACGGCTCTCTGGAAGAGCATTAGTTGTATGAATGAGATTCCGTGTTGAAATAAAGTGATTATTAAAGATTTAGTTATAAGTTTCGACACTCTCAATAATAAGACCTTGGGTCAATAGTCGTTGATTGGCTAAACTATACACTTTGTCTATAAACACCTTAATTTAATGGGTAAGAACGAAAACAATGTTGGCCCTTAGATCTACTGGCCTCAAGAAATATTTTTCAAATGATAACCTTGTGCGTCTCGGCGTCAATGTATTTGTTACTCCTCACTTGGACTATAGTAATAGTATTCTCTATAGGCTTCCTAAATATAAAAAAGGAAAACTTTAACGCGTCCAAAACGCTGTGGCACGTCTAGTCACAGAAATAAACAAATATGAGCACATCACACCTGTTTTGCAAGATCTACATTGCTTTCAAATAGTAACGAATAGATCACAAGATCCTACTTTTGGTCTACAAGAAACTGGTTTTTATCCAGTTAACTTATAAGGCTTAATAAAAAACACTATTGTACTCGTCAACGTAGTTCTTCAAATGTTCTCGAACCATCCCAAATATCATGCAAGATCTCGCTACTTATGGGCAGCGTTCCTCTTCGTATCCTGCATCTAAACTCTAGAACACTCTAGCTAAAAAAATCAAGTCGACCCGCAACTAATTGTATTATGACATTCAAGTCATTTTTTAAAGACTTACTTTAAGAAAACCTATTCATAAAACTTTGTCTCAATCTTGATTTTTTCTTATGATTGTCAGCGGATTGAGCTTGCCGAGTTAATTGCGGATTGAGTTAGATGCACTCTAAGAGTGTCCTATTAATCTTAATGAAAGAAGAAGGCCGAAAAACATTTCAAGTGTACTTCCGTGTCCTTGAAGGCTGTGAAGGAGCACATAAAGTTCAAACGAAAATAAATCTTGTCACTTTAATTCAGCTCCTGTGATTAGAGCAATTGTATATATAACTTGTAAATATTATATCATGATAAAAGGACAGCTGTGCAGTTTCTATTGAATATTATGGAAATTTTCTTCCGGTAAGTTAGTAACGGTAGATTTCTACTTATATCAAGCAGTGCACGTTTCGATATAAGGAGTGATGTACTTCATGTTATGCGTCAGTACATTTAACATAGGTTAGTCGAGTTTTGCTCAAATAACTTGAAATGATGAACATTACTCAGAGCAAAAACGTAACTGTGGATGTCAGTTGGTGATGGTGAAGGATGTCAGTTGGTGATGGTGAAGGATGTCAGTTGGTGATGGTGAAGGATGTCAGTTGGTGATGGTGAAGGATGTCAGTTGGTGATGGTGAAGGATGCCAGTTGGTGATGGTGAAGGATGTCAGTTGGTGATGGTGAAGGATGTCAGTTGGTGATGGTAAAGGATGTCAGTTGGTGATGGTGAAGGATGTCAGTTGGTGATGGTGAAGGATGTCATTTGGTGATGGTGAAGGATGTCAGTTGGTGATGGTGAAGGATGTCACGTGGTGACGGTGAAGGATGTCAGTTGGTGATGGTGAAGGATGTCAGTTGGTGATGGTGAAGGATGTCAGTTGGTGATGGTGAAGGATGTCAGTTTGTGATGGTGAAGGATGTCAGTTGGTGATGGTGAAGGATGTCATTTGGTGATGGTGAAGGATGTCATTTGGTGATGGTGATGGTGAAGGTTGTCAGTTGGTGATGGTGAAGGATGTCAGTTGGTGATGGTGAATGATGTCAGTTGGTGATGGTGAAGGATGTCAGTTGGTGATGGTGAAGGGTGTCAGTTGGTGATGGTGAAGGATGTCATTTGGTGATGGTGAAGGATGTTAGTTGGTGATGGAGAAGGATGTCAGTTTGTGATGGTGAAGGATGTCAGTTGGTGATGGTGAAGGATGTCAGTTGGTGATGGTGAAGGATGTCAGTTGGTGATAGTGAAGGTTGTCATTTGGTGATGGTGAAGTATGTCAGTTGGTGAAGATGAAGGAAGTCAGTTGTTGATAGTGAAGGTTGTGAGTTGGTGATGGTGAAGGATGTTACGTGGTGATGGTGAAGGATGTCAGTTGGTGATTCATCTATATAGGACAGTCCATGGTGAAGTTGATATTTGTGTATGCATAATGATTGTGAGTGAAATTAAAGTCTAGTTTGCTTTCCAAAATATGCTCTAAGATTTTTATTATAATTCTGTACTTTACACGAAGACTTTTCTTTAAAGAAACATTCCAATGTTATCGATATCCGGAAACAACCCCTGGGCTGATCAGAGTCAGGGCAATCCGTGGAAAGTGCTATTAAAATAAAGTTAGCGTGTTAGTTTTTGCAGAGGGAGGAGAACTCATCGAAACTGACGCCAGAGAAAATCCCTCGTAACAAGAGAGAGGCAGCTAGACTAAACTCTTAAGGTCTTAAGGTTGCTGCCTACTATAGAAAATGAAGCTACTGCGCACACTACTACGCAATCACAATGACGCCATGCATGAAGCAGGCTATCTGGCGCCACTATGTGCGCGATCACGAATAACCTTCAAACTTTTATTGTAGAACCATACACGTTTTGTATTTAAACAGGGAAAACACCTCGAATTATATATGCACGGGACTGTATGAATTTTTTCCGGATTTCCGAAAGAGTGTATCAAAAAGAAACTTTTGACAAAGTATGAAAAAATGACATGGGTTTTACTTAGAGCAAAAGCGGTAACTGTACATTTTTTGCACTCGTTTTAGACAAAATTGCCAAGATTGAAACGAATAAAACAATTAATTTTGACTATATTTCTCAATATTTTCGAAACCTTTTGACTTGTGATTCAAAAACTTTTCTTATGGATTTTTTCTATAGTAGGCAGCCACCTGGCGAAATATGTTGTGTGTTTTTTAAGTTTTTTATCTTTGCACGGTCTATTGTAACGTATAGCATTATTTTGGGTCTTATGGATCGAGTGATATCGGTGCATATATAGAAGATTATCATCTATTAGAATGTGTGGAGCATTTCATCGATTAGGCATCTTTTGATAAAAAGGTTTCCATAGTGTAAAGTAGGAGGATAAAAAGAATGAGCCAACTTTGAACGAATGAAGAAAGTCACTCAATAAAAATACAAATACACAAAAAAAAAATCCAAAAAAGAAAGGGTTAAAAAAAGGAGTAAAACCGTATGGAAATGATAAAAGCGTTTGCTAACTAAAAAAAGATTTATTTGCAACAAAGGCTTTCTTTCAAATTAATTATAATTTGTAGTATATGATTTTAAGTACATTTTTGCAATTATTGCACAAAATAAAGAAATCTATCTTTCTCTTTTCTATCATTCGGTCTTGTTTTTTCTCTTTTTCATTTCGTCCTTTTCTTACTTTTATTAAAAGATCCTTTCATACATAAAACCAAATGATGGAATAGTACACATATTTATCATTATTAATTTGCTTTTCCTGCGTTAACAAGTACGTAACTTCCAATTTTTAAAAAAGTGACAAAGTTAAAAAGGTTTATTTTAATTAAAATTTTTTATCCTTGTTTCTAGATTTTTGTTTTCCTTTCTCTTTTTGATTATTACTTTTTTGAAAAACATTTTATTATTTCCAAAACCAATCATAAAGGATATCTTCATATTTCACTGGCGCCTCAAACCGTGCAAATAACCTTAATTCAACAGCGACGGTTGATTACCAGGTGGACCTTGAATAATAACGATTGAAACTTGGTATAAATCCTATTATGTCCTGAAAATGTTTATTATAAAGCTGGTTTCCACTGATCAAATAATATTATTTGATTCTGTTTTCATGGTAACGCGATGTTGTGGGTTTCCGAAACTTCCTTAGAGTTTCTTAGTCGTATGCGTGATTTTCAGCTTCAAAATTGAAATTGAAAGTTCAGTTCTAATCTCATAAAGTCAGTGAAAAAGCCTTTGCCATAATGAACGGTGACAAAGCTGCACAAGTCAACAACTTCACTTTGAATTGCGGACTATACACTCCTTACTTTCTTCACGTTCCTCGTGATATTCATTATGATAACTTTTTGCTTGCCATGATTGTTATCAACGCTGTTATGGCTGCTGTAGCCAGCTGCAGTAATGCTGTGGTCATTTACACCATTTCAAGAACGCCTTCTCTACAAACTTCTTCCAATATTCTCATTCTTGGTCTCGCCATCTCTGATCTGTGTGTTGGTGTCTTCGCACAGCCCTGCTTTTGCTTTCTCATGTATACTGAGTTTAGAAGAAACGCTAGCTTTTACTGCTCAGTAGTTGACGTTAAAACGTACAGTACAATACTACTAGTAGCAATATCTTTCTTAACACTGACTGCCATCACTGCTGATCGATTCCTGGCCGTATACCTGCACTTGCGATACAAAGACATCATCACAATCAAACGTGTTAGAATCGCTCTTGGTTTCATCTGGATCCTCGGTCCGTGTTTTGCTGTTTATACTGGAATATTTTACGACAAGATGACAGTTATTGTACTTAATTTCTGCATTGCTACAGCATTACTCTTCCTAAACGTCTTTTTCATCTTCCGGGTGTGTCGCGAGATTCGCAGACACTCATTGCAGATACAATCTCAACAGTCAGCTCAACAACCTATGAACATGGCAAGTTTCAAAAAATCTGTGAAGGTCATCTTTTTAGTGATTGGTGCGTTTATTTTGTGCTATGCTCCTTATGGTGTTACAAAAGTAGTGTCGGGTTTAGTCGATGGCAATTCCTACGGAATGAGAACTGGGTTATATATCTCGGTAACACTCGTAATGTTGAATGGAGTGCTGAATCCAATCATTTATTGCTGGAGAATCGAAGACATTCGCACCGCTGCGATGCTGTTGCTGCGCAAGATGTGGACACGAGATGTTAACTAAGCGGCGTTTGCTGCTAGAAAAAGGATAGAAAAGTAAAGAAACTTAGTTCAAGAACGGTGGTCCCTTTAGCTCACGCTTATCTCGAAAGGTCGCCCCTTTCGCTCTTTTTACCACATTACTTCTGTAGAATAATCTGTTTAACTCTGTAAAATTCTTGATCAAATATGTGAACGATGTTTGAATGGTAGGACTGAAGGCAATGTAATGCAACTCTGATATCTGCTACTGCCACACATCACCTGCAGTGTATAAAACCACATTTTATGTTATTCATTTCGCTTCCTGCTTTAACAAGCAGCAGAGCCTACTACCAACCTTGTCATTTGCAAACATCACTATAACAGTCACAGTCAGTTGATAACCAAGCCAACCCGAGTTACCAAGAATTCTAATACACTTATCGATTTATGTATAAATAATTCCCCAGATAAAATCATAAACTCTGGTGTCATCACGTTGGGGATTAGTGATCACTCGCTTGTCTATATGAGTAGGAAAATTCATTATTCCAGTAGAAATAGCAAAAGGGGAATCAAAAAGCGATCATTTAAAAATTTCAACTCGGAAGAATTTATCAGTGACCTAAATCAGCAAAAATGGTACAATATTGCAATGTTGACCGATCCTAACAAAATGTGGGATACATGGAAAAGTTACTTTATGAGTTGCTTAGATAAACATGCCCCGCTACGAAATAAGAGAATAGGCAATAGAAGATCCCCATGGATTACCAATGAAGTGAAGAGAAAAATGTATGAGCGCGATTTTCTAAAGAAAAAGGCTGAAAAAACAGGAGATGATGAGATTTGGAAGAAGTATAAAAAAGTAAGGAACTCGGTCAACAATGCGACGACAGTTGCCAAACGAGATTACTTTACGAATAATTTAGATAAAAGCAAGGGTAACATACGTAAGACCTGGAAGCTTATTAATGAGCTAAGTTCTCGCCAATACAAAACCACAGACATTTCGGAAGTAAAAATCGAGGAACAGAGCATAACCTCTGCGGTGGAAATTGCAGAGGCATTCAATCCTCATTTTACAAGTATCGGCGAAAAATTGGCCAATGAGATACCTAGAATTGATATTAAACCAGAGTGGTATATGAAACCTACAGATAAAAAGTTTTCTTTTCTTTTCGAAGTATACAAGTTAATAAGTGAATTAGACTCAAATAAGGCCACTGGTTTGGATAAAATCTCATGTAAAATTTTGAAATTGGCAGTTGATGTTGTTGTGCCTAGCCTTACATTGATCTTTAATAAATCAATTGAAATGGGCATATTTCCCAATGAATGGAAATCTGCTAAAGTTTCACCCATTTTTAAGAAAGGCACTAAAACAGAACCGGAAAACTATAGACCAATTTCTGTTTTATCAGTGATAGCAAAAATATTCGAAAAAGTAGTCTATAACCAGTTCTATGAGTATCTCAATAGTAATAATCTGTTGGTCAATTGTCAGTCGGGCTTTAGATCACTCCACAGCACACTTAGCGCACTGCTCGAAACTACAAATAATTGGTCTGTAAACATCGATAATGGCCTTTTAAATGGTGTAATATTCATTGATCTAAAGAAGGCTTTTGACACAATAAATCATGAAATCCTTCTGCGTAAACTAAGTTACTATGGAGTTGACCATGCTGCCCTCACATGGTTTGAGTCCTACCTAAGCAATAGGATACAGAGATGTTATGTTAACGGTGAGCTCTCTAGTGCGAGTCCAATTACACACGGCGTTCCGCAAGGATCAATAATTGGCCCACTCCTTTTCCTGATTTACGTCAATGACCTGCCTAATTGCTTGTGTAAGGCAAAACCGAGAATGTATGCTGACGACACAAATATAACTGTGTCATCAGAAAATACGACCGATCTTAAGCATAAGTTAAATACTGAATTGGCAAATTTAAACCAATGGCTGAGAGTTAATAAGCTCAGTCTTAATATAACTAAAACTGAATATATGATAATTGGGTCAAGGCAGCGATTAAAAGCCACGACTGATGACCAAGCTATTAAAATAAGTATAGAGGCAAAGGAGATATCGAGAGTTAATGAAACGAAATCTCTGGGGGTTTTCATAGATGATAAACCAGCACATATTAGAAAGTTGTCTAAAAGAAACTTTAAACAAGAAGTCATGTCAGCCCTTTTTAATAATCTAATGGCAAACGGTTATGATGTCGATATTTCAAAACTATTTAAGTAAATCTTATTGTCGTTGTCCTTATAGTTAGCTGTTTTTTTTTCTTTTCTATTACCTTTTTTTTTTCTTTCTCCTTTTACTATTTAAATATTTAGATAAAATATACATTCGTAATATCTAATAATATATGAGTAAACTAATTTCAACTATTGTAAAGAAATTTAATTTAACTTGCCTAGACTAGCTATTAAGCTAAATGCAAGTTAAATACATATTTGTAAATTATTTCTTCCTCAAGAAAATTGAATTGAATTGAATTGAATTGAATTGAATTGAATTGAATTGAATTGAATTGAATTGAATTGAATTGAATTGAATTGAATTGAATTGAACTATCTTGGAAAAAACATATCGATGAAACATCTAAGAAAATCTCATCTGGCATTGGAGCACTAAAACGACTAATGCCGTTCATCTCATAAAATACTGCAGTAAAAATATATGTCTCTGATAGAGTCGCATTTTGATTACTGCAGTGGAGTATGGTACGGCATTGGTAATACACTGAGTAATAAATTACAAAAGCTCCAAAACCGTGCTGCCAGAGTCATCACTAAGTCAAGTTTTGATGCAAACGCAAGTTCCTTATTGAAATTACTTGGCTGGGATGACTTAGGTACCCGGAGAAAAAAGCAGTTAGCAATGTCCATGTTTAAATCATTACATGGTACCTTTCCCTCATATCTACAAGATATGTTTGTTTCCTGCGACCCAGTATACAACCTCAGAAACATGGAAAACAAGCTGTCTCTACCAAAACCGCGAACGGACTATTTGAAACGTAGTTTCAGTTACGGTGGAGCAGCTTTGTGGAACAGCCTTCCGTCTGATGTAAGAAGTGCTGATTCCCTTCCTTTGTTTAGACGTAAACTAAATGAACATTTTTAATTATACAGGCTTACACGGCAATTATGGAAAACAGTTTTTTACTCATTGTGATGTATACTTGTACTGATGATTTTACCGTGTTAAAATAAACTTTATCTATCTATCTAGATGAGGCTCGTAATGCAGGAGTATCGTATGATAAACGTTACTTATAATCTATAAACGTTAACATCTTAATTTAATGGGTAAGAACGAAATTTAGCCATGTTATCCCTTAGATCTACTGGCCACAAGAAATATTTTTCAAATGATAACCTTGTGCGTCTCGTCAATGTATTTGTTACTCCTCATTTGGACTATTGTATTAATAGTATTCTCTATGGGCTTCCTAAGTATGAAATAGAAAAACTTTAACGCGTCCAAAACGCTGTGGCACGTCTAGTCACAGAAATAAACAAATATGAGCACATCACACCTGTTTTGCAAGATCTACATTGCTTTCAAATAGTAACGAATAGATCACAAGATCCTTCTTTTGGTCTACAAGAAACTGGTTTTTATCCCGTTAACTTATAAGGCTAAATAAAAAATACTATTGTACTCGTCAACGTAGTTCTTCAAACGTTCTCGAACCATCCCAATTATCATGCAAGATCTCGCTACTTATGGGCAGCGTTCCTCTTCATATCCTGCATCTAAACTCTAGAACACTCTAGCTAAAAACATCAAGTCGACCCGCAACTACTTGTATTATGAAATTCAAGTCATTTTTTAAAGACTTACTTTAAGAAAACCTATTCATAAAACTTTGTCTCAATCTTCATTTGTTCTAATTGATTGTCAGCGGATTGAGCTTGCCGAGTTAATTGCGGATTGAGTAAGATGCACTCTAAGAGTGTCCTATTAATCTTAATGAAAGAAGAAGGCAGAAAAACCTTTCAAGTGTACTTCCGTGTCCTTATAGGCTGTGAAGGAGCTCATAAAGTTCAAACGAAAATACATCTTGTCACTTTAATTCAGCTCCTGTGGTTAGAGCAATTGTATATATAAATATTATGGAAATTTTCTTCCTGTAACTTAGTAACGGTAGATTCCTACCGTTATATAGAGCAGTGCACGTTTTGATATAATGTTATGCGTCAGTACATTTTACATAGGTTAGTCGAGTTTTGCTCAAATAACTTGAAATAATGAACATTACTCAGAGCAAAAACGTAACTGTGAATTGCGAACCATTCAAAGCGTACTTTCTTGACGTTCCTCGCGATATTCATTATGATAACTCTTTGATTGCCATGATTGTTATCAACGCTGTTATGGCTGTTGTAGCCAGCTGCAGTAATGCTGTGGTCATTTACACCATTTCAAGAACTCCTTCTCTACAAACTCCCTCCAATATTCTCATTCTTGGTCTCGCCATCTCTGATCTGTGTGTTGGTGTCTTTTCACATCCCTCGTTTTGCTTATTCAAGTTTTCCGAGTTTCGCCGTAGCCTTGATTTGTATTGTTTCCTTGGTTACGTTTACACGTACTGTACATTACCGTTTGCAGCAATATCTTTCTTAACACTGACTGCCATCACTGCTGATCGATTCCTGGCCGTACACCTGCACTTGCGATACCAAGACATCATCACAACCAAACGTGCTGGAATCGCTCTTGGTTTCATCTGGGTTTATGGTTTGTGTTTTGCTGTTTATACTGGAATCTTTTCCAACACGATGATTGTCGTTATTTGTAATGGTTTTATCTTAGTTATTTTACTCTTCCTAGACGTCTATTTCATCTGCCGGATCTGTCTCGTAATTCGCAGACACTCATTGCAGATACAATCTCAACAGTTAGCCCAACAACCCATGAACATGGCAAGATACAGAAAATCCGTGAAGGTCATGTTCCTGGTGATCGGTGCGTTTATATTGAGCTATGTTCCTTATGGTGTTACCAGACTCGTTCGGAGTGTGGTTATTGAAAATTCCTACGGAATACGAAACGGGTTCAACATCTCTGAGACCCTTGTGATGATAAATGGAGTGCTGAATCCAATCATTTATTGCTGGAGAATTGAAGGTATTCGCACAGCTGCGGTGCTGTTATTGCGCAAAATGTGCAGATCAAATGGAAACTAAACCATTCTCTGGTTCCGACTCAAAAGAGGATCAAGTCCAAGAAATCTCAATTCTATAAAACTCTTTCTAACTAATAGTAGCTAAACATTACATTATGTAAAGAACAATTGATGCCGAAATAATCGATGTAAAGTCATTTGTGGAGCAAACTTATAATTGAGAGTAAAATTTATAATAGTAGATATTTTAGTGATAGTGATAGATGTTGATGGTGAAGGATGTCAGTTTGTGATGGTGAAGGATGTCAGTTGGTGATGATGAAGGATGTTAGTTGGTGATGGTGAAGGATGTCAGTTGGTGATGGTGAAGGATGTCAGTTGGTGATGGTGAAGGATGTCAGTTGGTGATGGTGAAGGATGTCAGTTGGTGATGGTGAAGGATGTCAGTTGGTGATGGTGAAGGATGTCATTTGGTGATGGTGAAGGATGTTAGTTGGTGATGGTGAAGGATGTTAGTTGGTGATGGTGAAGGATGTCAGTTGGTGATGGGGAATTTAAGGTTGTCAGTTGGTGATGGTGAAGGATGTCAGTTGGTGATGGTAAAGGATGTCAGTTGGTGATGGTGAAGGATGTCAGTTTGTGATGGTGAATTTAAGGTTGTCAGTTGGTGATGGATGTCAGTTTGTGATGGGGATTGAAGGTTGTCAGTTGGTGATGGTGAAGGATGTCAGTTGGTGATGGTGAAGGATGTCAGTTTGTGATGGGAAATTTAAGGTTTTCAGTTGGTGATGGTGAAGGATGTCAGTTGTTGACGGTGAAGGACGTCAGTTGATGATGGCGAAGGATGTCAGTTTGTGATGGTGACGGTTGTCAGTTGGTGATGGGTAAGGATGTCAGTGGGTTATGGCGAAAATTATCAATTAGTGATGGCGAAGGTTGCCAGTCGATAGTGGTAAGGCATAGGCGGCGAAGCAGGGAGAAGCTAAAGCCCACCCCGAACCCCGTCAAAAATGTTATGAAGTAGAAGGGTTCTGTTATATGCTACTTTTCAAAAGTTTTTAAAAAATAAATTTGTAGCTAGTACCGTATAAACTAATGCAGTATTCCTTTGTTGCCTCGCATCCGAGGAATTTGGTTTACACAGCAATTATGGGAAACTATGTTTTGTGTGTCCGTGGATTCTTGGGACTTCGAATAGGATGGGGTTAGGGTGCTGGGGGAAGGAGGGCGACAAACCCGTCCTCTTTTCTCATGTTTTAGTAAACTGGGCAGCTGCCACTAGGAGGTTTGGTGGTTGGTGAATTGGTAATAACAATGAAAGTCGTTGAGACCCATAGAGACACATGGTGCAGCTGCGTGTTGCATGCAAGTAGTTTTTGTGTTCACACGTTGGACCGTTTCTGCAACAAAACTATGAAATATATACATATTCTAAAAAAAAATTGTGTTGCAGAAGTGACTCGATTCTATCTCTGCAACGTTGCGTATGCAGGTGGACACACGGTGTAATGTCTTATCGTTTAGTATTTTTTGTGATAACGGTTGAAAGTTTGACGTTTTTGAGTTATGAAATTTGAAAATGGTGGTTGAAAAAACTGTAGTTGTTGTAACATTTTGGCAATGGTTGGGAGATGAAAAGTTAAGATTAGTGGATGAGTATTAAAAGAAGAAGTTGTTAAACATGTTTTAATGACATTAAAGTAACAAATCCTAGTTAGTGAAAAAACTCAAATGGTTTGTTCTATCATGATTATCTTATGTTTGCTAACATTAGTAATGCATACATTACTCTTTGTAACGAAGTATAAATACCTACTGTTCAGCTTAATAAATGTGCAACTTGTTAAAAATGATAACAGGAGGTCATCAAAACTTCAAGCAATTCTAGCGTTTATTTTTCTGGTATAATTATCTTGTTAGCCTTATTATTTTAGTATATCGAGCAGAATCACTATAGTAGGTACAAAGATTCATAACTAATACGAGTTAGCTATTAGGAGATATTCGTGACTAAATGCCACTAAACACAAGCGAGAGTTAGTAACCATGGTGTTATTTGGATTAATGGCTTTATGACCTCAATTATAAAGTTCGAATGCATGAAGGAGCTGCTCTCTTAGATTTTGGTGTTCTTCAATCAAATACACAAATCCGTACAATTTTGACAGACAAAAAGGTAACCCCTGTCTTTCAGTAGTTGTCGGAAACGTAAAACAATGAAATGCCCTTGAAAAATACTAAAAGTCTAAAGTTGCAAGTGTACGTCGGTGTCTATAAGATATTAGGTGTGTTGTGCGATTAGGCAGAAGATGAACCCATGTATAAAGCACGACTTCTCAACATTTCATGCCATATTGTTTGCTCGCAAAAATAATCCGCAAGTTTGCAAAAATTAACAGGAAAGAATGATCTGTTGTAAGTATAAAGAAAAGGTATTAACATTGAGGAATTGCAATTGAAGGACTATTTTGGATAAATCTGAACCAACGAAAATCACTTACTGGACTTCTGAAATTACAGACAATTTCAGAATTGCCCAGAATCGCTATAGAACCTTTGTGCCCTCTTGCTCAAAGGTTCTATTAACGTCTTTGGAAGTCCCTTTTTTTACTAGCGGTTTACTTTACGACGTCACAAGAAAACACGGTTCTAGGAAGTCTCTAGAACCCTTGAAGCACGTCGAAATGCAGCTGAATTTGAGTGAAGGACAAAGCATTAGGTTCCAATTCTCAGAAAAATTGAAATTCTTTTGTTTTGTACTCCAAATTGAGCTGCGTTGACGTCACGTGAAACACATTTTGACCATACATTTTTTCGACTGTGGCAGGGTGTGTCTGAGAATTAATAGAACCCTACCCTTAACATAATTGCATGGGGATTTAAGTTATTTATTTTGATTCAGAGAAGTTTTTAGTTGGCCCGGCTAAGCAGGTGTGAAGTGTACGGCACAATCCTCTATCATTAATCTAAGGAAAAAATTGTGAAGAGAATTTAATTTTGTAACTTAGAACTTGCAAATTTTTTAGCAACTTCAATGGCTTTTTGAACATCATCGATGTTTGGTCCTGATGCTTGGGCAGACATTCCTTTGCCACCCGATTTGCCGCCTAGAATCTCGGAGACTGCTTTGGTCCACTCATCGGCTTTGAGCCCTTCATCAATAATCTCCTGTAAAAAGTTACACGATAAATGTGAGGTGAGACGGTTAAAAAAATAAAAGAGAGAGAAAAATATATAATGAGTTCTGAGTTGATTATATTTATGTGAAAAAAATCAGACAACAAATCGATCTTGTAGCGCCGTGACAAGGTCAAGATAAGTGGTAGTCTAGTCCCGGATACACTCTGTCCGTTCCGACAAGCTGATAACAAAGTCGAGAGAAGCAGAAAATGAATATGAAGACAAAAGAAAGAAAAAAGTGAAACATCAATGGAAAAAAAGAAAGGATAGAAAAACAGAGAAACTCTAAAAGAAAGAGAAAAGGGAAGAAAAGAAGAAATCAAACAAGAGGCCTAAAAAAAATAAAAAAAACACAAGAAAACGATAAATCGAATTAAATAAAATAAAAAAGGATGGAAAAAGAAAACGGAAAAGAAAAGGCAAAGAGAAAGGGAATAAAAAGTAAATAACAAATAAGAAAAATTAATATCAAGAAAACAAAATCAAAAGCAAAATTAATAATCAAGAAAAGGATGAAAGGATAAATCATAAATGAGGTAAAGAAAAATAAAAAACAGGAAACACTTATATGGAGCGGTTTCATTCAGTAAAAGGAAAGCACTGTATGTGTTACCTTAGGAACAAGTGCCATACAGATGGCTTTTTTGTTATCAGCATCCACACTAAACAGCATTGCAGCTGTTTTTGGAGAAAGGCTTTTAAATTGTTTTAAAGCTGCATCAAGAATCTGTTGGTAAAAAACGAATAAGAAATAGTCTGAGCTAATGTTTACATGTGCAATTTGTTTAAAATATTCCGTCCTCGGGAACCCAAAATTACGTTAATTAAGTATTATAATACTTAAAAGTTCCAAGCGATTCACGAGTGTTGAGGGAACTTTAGACTACGAGTACGAGATTGTTCCTTTGGAAGTATGCTACTACAAACTCGTAGTTGTCCTTGCATTGGTTGAACTGTTGTTTTAGAGATGTGTTGTGCCAAACCGAGGACGAAAACGAGTTTGTAGTGAAAGATTTTTAGCCACAAAATCTCGTAGTTAAATCTAAAGCCCCTATTTAATATCAAACAGAGTTGACTTGTAATGTTCATTCGAGACGGTTGTTTTTCAGCTAGTATGTTTGCTGGTGGAACCGTTGAGATCCGATTCAACTGCCGTTTGGATTTAAAGAGCAGGATAATGCGTTTCATGGGTTGCTGTAACGTCGAACTTGGCATGAGCCGTACGCATTGAAAACAGTGAATAATAAGGCGGTCTTCTTTTGTGTCATCAGGTTCGGTTCATGTGAAGTTCGACGTTTGATCTTATTCTACATTTTGAGTGCAAAACTGAAGTTTACTGGAATAGTCCCTTGCTAAATTTCACAACAAACGTTTAGACAGCTAGCTCTACAATATCGACTCAAACACAGAGGACTCTGGTGCCCGTGGCCTGAATAAGGCAGAGATGTACTTATGATGTACTTGTCAGCTTGTCAGACGTAGGACGTGGACGTAGAATCTTACCTTAGTGTTAGAACCCGCATCAAATAGTTCAATACATGTCACCATATCTGGTTTCTGCTGAATAATGGACTTTGCCTTATCAACAGCCTAAAATTAGGAAAAGATGTATTAGTTGCTGCTCTATTAGTTAATTGCCCCAGATTAGCTAAATTAGTATCCTATTTGTATTTTAACTCATCTTGTGGGCTCGATAAAATACGGTAGGACTGTTCATAGAGCAGTTTTCGTATGACTTTGAAAAACTTACGGCATGGACATGAGAAATGAGAAATGAGAAATCTTTTGTTTAATACCACCGAAGGATCTCAATAATCAGTGACCCTCCCCTCCCCCATACAAAGACACCATACCATCCCTCGCTAAATAATGACTGGACTGTAACTAAAGGACTGATAAGAACACTGAAAATCTTACTTCTTGCATGCAGGCCGCCTTGAGCGCCTTGTCAGCATCATCCACAATCTTCTTGACTTTTTTCAACGTTGTACGCATTTCGTCTTTCTTCCAGGCGGAAATAACTGCAGCACTGATATCCTGAGAAAAAAGGAAAAAACACAAATAAAATGGTTAAAAGAGCCAAGCAAAAAAGAAACCTTTAAGATTGCAAGACCTTAAAGTACACCTGATCAGTGGCAAACTCTCACCATCTAACACATTTTTCTATACAAATCTCTATACAACTTTCAATTTTGTATATGAATGACATTTCTCCAGTATTCTATATTATCAACTGGAACTTCGCGTTCTTATTAATATCGAGGTCCTCTTTCCATTTCCGAGGTTCATTTTTGACACAACTGCTTGATTTAAGAGGATTAGGGTCACAACATTATTACTGCAATTTCTCAGATGAAACGATTTTGGTGCTTAATTTGCGCATTTGAAATTTTTGATCGTTGATATTTGCTCAATATAAATAAATAAATAATAATAATTTAATTAGTATTGTCGGCGCGTACACTTCCTGCGCATCTACATCGAGGGATTCCTGCAGGATTTCAAAAAAAAACAACTTCAAGCAAACACACAGAAAACATGGACATAGGACAGGCCATGACTACATTTCCATGTAGTGCCAGGACTAACGTACAAAAAAAAAATTATATGCAAAAATGATATGCAAAAATGATCCAGGTGTTTTTGGTGAACGATCGTTAGTGTTCACATGAATTAATGAAACACCGCGTTGGCCTGTGAGCGTTTTTCGTTATTTTGACTATTTTCGCTTTTATGCTGTCAAACGTCAGTCGATATGACAATTTTGGGTGTAAAAAAATATTAATATCAACTAATGAATAGATGAAATTTTGTGAGCGTTTTTCTATTATTATTTTGACTACTTTCATGCAGTTAAACTCGCAAATTTTTCGACACCCAAACTTTTAATTGCACATTTTATGATGAAAAAGCTGTACTGATTCAGTATTAGTGTTCAATATCATGCAAACACTGAAGATGTATGGATGAATAGTTTAAGCCCACACTTGAAAGAGGCAAATATAGGACCAAGTAGAAGATGGTTCTTCGACATTTATTTTTCTTTACTACTTGAAATTATGACAGAAAACACGGAGAAATTCTTACTTCAATATCAACCTTAACCACAGGTATCCCAAGCTGGGTTTCTGTGGTTTCCTATCGAACTTATAAGGCAATGTATGGCGATTTTTCGAAAAAATTAAAAATCAGTAAATCACACAAATAAATGTCCCTACTTGTGTTTCGTGTTTTGCTTTGATTCTCTGTGTGATTTACTGATTTTTAATTTTTTCTAAAAATATCCATACATTGCCTTATAAGTTCGATAGGAAACCACAGAAACCCAGCTTGGGATACCTGTGGCTGAGGTCGTGACTTTGAAATGGTTTTCTTTTCGTAATCAATGAAATGGCGAGGAAAAAAAACAGACCATCCAATCAGTTTGCTTCATATTTAGAAGCCATTTGTGTGATCATAGTTAACAGTTTTACAACTCTATGGTCGCGGCCCATAAACTCAGGGATGCTTCAATTCTGCATTCATGACTTGATGCACGATAACTGTTACTCAAGAAAAGTCTGCCTTACTCTAATCCTAGCAAATGCCTTGCTGCGTTTCTTAGCTCAGTAATTCTCCAGCAATAAACAATTGGATTCAACACGCCATTGAACATCATCAGAGTCTCGGCAACCACATGACCAATGACGTCACTTTGTGTCCTTGGAGATGTCACAGCCAAATTTACCATGGAGACAACATACGGGACATAACACAAGACAAATGCCCCTACAAGGCAAATCATGATCTTGGTGGATTTTCGGTATTTTGTCATATCCATGGATTGATGCGCTGGTTGCTGGGCTTGTATTTGTAGGGTATGTCTACGAATAGCTTGAAATATTTTGGTGAGAAAATAAAAATTCAGACCCAGCAGAATCAAACATAATATAAATGCAATAAGAGTTGCTATTCCCATGGCAATCAGCGCGAAGGCGCTGAAAATCAAACACACAACACTGCTGACCGCCATGATTGTGGTATAGCGCTTAGTAGTGACGATGCCTTGATAGCGTAAGGATAATTGAATGGCGAGGAATCGATCCCCAGTTATGGCTGTCAATAATAAAAACGATAAACATATTAGTAGCCATGAAAACGCGATAAAGACTCGTCCACTAGAGCACAAGAGATCCACATCGCGTTTGTACTCCGCTAATTTAAACACACAATAGCAAGGCTGTACCAATGTACTCGCACAGAAATCCGAAATAGCGAGACCAAGAATGAGAATATTGGAGGGAGTTTGTAGAGAAGGCGTTCTTGAAATGGTGTAAATAACCACAGCATTACTGCAGCTGGCTACAGCAGCAATAACAGCGTTGATAACAATCATGGCAAGGAGAAATTCGCTGTAGTTAAAGTTCCTAGAAAGACGTAAAATATCTACCATTGGTTGGCAATCCCAAGTATAGTTAAACATGATGAGAAAGTAGATGCGCCAAACAAAATTCTATCTTTTCAACTTGATGGAACAGCTATGTATAAAATGCTAAGCTTTGAGAGAGAAGAGATACTACCGAAGGCCGTTAGAAGACACTGCAGAGAAATAATCAATATTACACTAAGAGAAATTAAATCAAAAGTAA
This sequence comes from Anthopleura xanthogrammica, assembly GCA_964019055.1. Classification (NCBI taxonomy): domain Eukaryota; kingdom Metazoa; phylum Cnidaria; class Anthozoa; order Actiniaria; family Actiniidae; genus Anthopleura; species Anthopleura xanthogrammica. The sequence continues at coordinate 10,473,865 of OZ025207.1, read as the reverse complement.
CCAATTTTAAAATATCTCAAACCGGATGCTAAAAAGTCGAACGACCTGAAATCTCAGTACCAGTAAAACTGGTTTGTAAACTGGTTTGTAACTAAAAACAAAAAAACCAAAAAAAAACCAAAAAAAACCAAGAAACTAATTATAGAAAGAAAAAAAAAAAAAAAAAGAAAACCAGGGGAGAAAATCTGCTTTGTTAAGAATATGCAAGGGAAATAACTTTTAAGTTGAATTATTAGAACTGGTAAGACGTAACAATTGGCCTTTTGAGTCTATAAACGATTAAAATTGGACTACTGAGGGGACAGATGACAGATGTCATGCAAAGTAATGGATTACCAAGCGGTCTTCTTTTGTTTCAATTAGAGTTTCAATCAGAGTTTCAATGGGCTTTCAAAGCAATTTTCCCCCCCTTCTGTTTACAATACTCAATTTCAGCTGCCCTGGAGTATACTGCTCTCAAAACAACCCGGTTTCTTTCAGTTAATGTGGTTTGTGAATTTGTCATCGTTCAAAAAGGAATTGAAATTTGACAGAAATTTGATAGGAGATTTATCTAGTTAAAAGAAAAAAAAGAAAAAAAGAAAAGATGAGAAGAGAAGAGAAGAGAAGAGAAGAGAAGAGAAGAGAAGAGAAGAGAAGAGAAGAGAAGAGAAGAGAAGAGAAGAGAAGAGAAGAGAAGAGAAGAGAAGAGAAGAGAAGAGAAGAGAAGAGAAGAGAAGAGAAGAGAAGAGAAGGAAAAGAAAAATACGAGTCTTGGCACTGATTGTTGTTTTCAAAACGATACTTTCAGTGAAACAGTCAAATCTTGGTAAATCTTAGTAATTGGTAATTAGTAATTATAAATAAATAAATAAATAAATAAATAATAAAAAAATAAATAAATAAATAAAATAAATAAATAAATAAATAAATAAATAAATAAATAAATAAATAAATAAATAAATAAATAAATAAATAAATAAATAAATAAATAAATAAATAAATAAATAAATAAATAAATAAATAAATAAATAAATAAATAAATAAATAAATAAATAAATAAATAAATAAATAAATAAATAAATAAATAAATAAATAAATAAATAAAAAATAAAAAAAATAAAAAAAATCAAATAAATAAATAAATAAATGTATAAATAAATGACTATTCGAAACCTTGCGAATTTTAGAAAAAATTGTAGGTTGTCATGCAAAACTGAAACCTCCGTATCTCAGACAAGCTTTTATGGACGGGACTTGCCAAAAGCTCGTTTTGAGATTGAAAAATTGCTGGAGCAAAACATTCACCTGAGTGAAAAACAAATTCTACGTGATTAATTGTTCAAGTTTTGTGTGCACATCTTTCTTAGTAACACCATTTAATTGCGGCATTGCGAATTCCTTCAATTCTCCAGCAATAGATGATAGGATTCAGCACTCCATTCAACATCACAAAGGTTTCAGAGATGTTGAATCCAATGCGTATTCCGTAGAAATGTTCGCCAACCATACGTTTCAAGTGTGAAAAGTTGAAAGAGAGACACGATAACCTATGCATCAGGGTAAAACAAATTGTACGTGATTAATTGTTCAAGTTTTGTGTCCACATCTTTCTTAGTAACACCATTGCGGCATTACGAATTCCTTCAATTCTCCAGCAATAGATGATAGGATTCAGCACTCCATTTAACATCACAAAAGTCTCAGATACGATAAACCCGCTACGCATTGCATAAGATTGACCACTCATCACACCTGTTACCATTCTCATAGCACCAAATGGAATATAGCACAATATAAATGCACCAATCACCAGGAACATGACCTTCACGGATTTTCTGAATCTTGCCATGTTCATGGGTTGTTGGGCTAACTGTTGAGCTTGTATCTGCAATGAGTGTCTCCGAATTACTAAACACACCCGAAAGATGAAATAGACGTTAAGAAAGAGTAAGATTGCAAAGAAACAGCTGTTGAAAATGAGAAGCGCAACTTTATCGTGAAATATTCCAGTATAAACAGCAAAACATGCACCGAGGGTCCAGATGAAACCAAGAACTATTCCAGCACGTTTGGATGTGATGATGTCTTGGTATCGCAAGTGCAGGTGTACGGCCAGGAATCGATCAGCAGTGATGGCAGTCAGTGTTAAGAAAGATATTGCTGCAAGCGGCAAGGTACTGAACGTGTACACGTTACCAAGGGAGCAATACAAATCAAAGTTACGACGAAGCTCGGAAAACTTGAATAGACAAAACGAGGGCTGTGAAAAAATCCCAACGCTCAGATCAGAGATGGCAAGACCAAGAATGAGAATATTGGAGGGAGTTTGTAGAGAAGGCGTTCTTGAAATGGTGTAAATGACCACAGCATTACTGCAGCTGGCTATCGAAGCGATCAAAGCGTTAATGGAAATAATGATAAATAAAAAAACATCGTAGTGAAGATCACGAGGAACGCGCAGAAAATACGTGCTATAAGGAGAGCAGCTGAGGTTGTTACTTGGAGTAAGGTTGGCTAACATGTTGGCGTGGAGCTGTCTTCGAAAAATAAATGGAAAACCAGAAGAACTCCCTATAAAAGGATAATTGATTATCGAGTTTGAATGTCAATGCTTTTGAGTTGAAACACCCAATTACTTCAAGATGAAAAACAAAAACTCATTGACAATAGACGTCACAAAAATTACTTACAATCAATCGATAATGAAAACCCAAGAAAGTCCTGCCATACTTTTTAAAAGTTATTTTTTGTCAATGAAATGGTGTCTCAAATGGTCAGTTTTTGGCTACCGAACGTTATTTTCTTATCGTTAGAAGTATCATTATACTTCATCTGACTACTTTTGAACGTTCAATTTGAGCCCACGATGTGCGCGCGCACAAAAATCGCTCAAAACCGCATAACAATCTTCAAAATTTTATTGAGGAACCATACACATTTTGAACTTCAACAGGGCAAAAACTCCTAATTTTGCACGGGACTATATTTTTCTTTGAATTTCCTAAAACAACAGGTAAAAATCAATCTTTTGAGAAAGTTTGAGAAAAACGTAATTATTAGAACTTATAAAAAACGTTTTATCTGAGTACGCTTTTCGGTTGATTGAGCCAACAAGAAGCAATATCTTTAGTTAGTCTTCAAAAATAATGTTTAAAGTAGATGTCCTGAGAAAATTGCTTCCAGAACTTCTTTAATTTTTGCGCGCAAAGCTTGATTTCCGCCATTTTTCTTTCGAAAACTTGTCAAGATGGTCATATTCAAAATTCATTATCTCGAAAACGAGCTCGGGTCACCCTATTTTATTTTTCATTTTTGGAGTCGGCGTTAAATTCTGTTTAAAATATCTTTCTAAGAACATTTTGTAATTATTCCTTGCTAAAGTAGTCAGTCACCTTAATATAGGATGTGTGGAAATATTGAAAAGGTAATAACCTATACATCATTGAATGAAAAATCATACTCGGGTCTATGTTTTCGTAATAACTAGCTGGATGAGCGTTTGAATTAGCTTATTGAAATAATGCTTTGCGTGTGGTAGCTACACAATTATACATCAAGTGTGAGCCTTTGAATAGTAAGATATAGGTTGAGGTCTGAGTTCGTTCGTTCGTTCGTTCTTTCTTTGTTTTTCTCGAATTTTCTTTTTTTTTCTTTCTTTCTTTCTTTCTTTCTTTCTTTCCTTCCTTCCTTCCTTAAAAGCTCTTTACCAAGGGCTTTTAATTATTTTATTGAAAATCGTACTCCTGTGTGCTCATAATAACTTACTAGACAGATGAGGATCAGGATTTCAATTAGGTTACTGAAGCACAGGTGCTTGTGTTAGGTACAGATATATCAAGTGTTAGCCCTCGAAAAATAAGAGCTTTTACCTCTTTAAAAAAAAAGTTCTTGACGGAGGGCGGTGGATGAAGTACAAAGGGCAAAGTTCAGCTTTCCTTTTCACATAACAGAATCTATTAGTTCTATTACCTACAGAGCTATGAAGTGTTATTATCTCCCTTCCTTCCTTCCTTCCTTTCTTTCTCTTAAAAGTTCGTGATCAAGGGCATTGAATGAAGAACTAATAGGAAAGATCTCTTTTGCTTTTCACACCACAGAATCTACTAGTTCTGTTAGCTTAAGAGAGGTCTGAGTATTATTACTCCCGAAAAACAAGTGCTTTTTCCATTTCTTACTTTCAAAAGTTCTTGAACAAGGGCGATGGATGAAGGACAAAGAGCAAAGATATATTTTTCATTTCACATTACACAATCTACTAGTTCTGTTCATCACAGAACTGACAAGTGTTACTCTCGAAAAACACTTTAAGCAGCTATTGATCAAGGACACCAAATTAAGTACCAAAAGAAAGGGGAAAGATCTGTTTTCTTCTTCACAAACCATATCGAATTTGGATTTAGAGTTCGTTTATGAGTGGGATGAAATCGGCCGGAGAAAACACTTGAAGCTTTGCTAGAATAACCCAGAAAACCGTCTCACAAATGGTGGTGAATCAAGAATCCTAACAAACTAAACCACAGCTGAGAGCGACATAATATCACTGCAGTTTCTGTTGGTGCAAATGTTGTCGATGAAGTTGTTGTTGTTGCTGTTGTTGTTGTTGTTGGTGGTGATAATACGGTGATGTTTGCAAACGTTTTGTATTACAGCGGTGAGGATATTTCAATATGTTTTGGCAATTTTATCTTATCTTGTTGTTGTTTCTGGTGGTGCAAATGTTGCCTGCGAAATGGTTGTTGTTGTTGTTGTTATTGTTGTCGTTATTGTTGTTGTTGTAGTTGGTTGTGGTGGTGGTGATAGTGGTGTTTGCAAACGTTTTGTATTGCAGTAGTAAGGTTGCTTTTTTTTGGGGGGGGGGGGGGGAGGGGGGGCAACAATAGCAAAAAATATTTGAAAATTCAAAACGTTTGAGTACATTGCTGAGTACATTTGCTATTATCATTGAAAACACCAGTGACAGTTTAATCCGAGTTAATGGACTACTTCGACGATACGGCGGCCATCTTGCAAGGGGGCAAATATACAAATCTTTATTACACTTATAGCGTCGATTAACATTAACATTTCACCACAAGACAACTTGACGACAGATGAATAAAGAAGATGGACTTGAAAGAAAGACAAATAAACGAAACTCTCTATTTTATCCGACATTTCTGTTTTGTTTTGCCCCCTGGACGCCCCATAATGCCTTGCGATTCAAGATGTAAAAGGAATGACTGATACTACGTAGAAAATTGAAATGCTCTTCACTTAACCAGCATGATAGGGCCAGAGAAAGCCAGGATTTGTTTTTTTCTTCATCAGATCCTACGTATACCCCCCAGCATTTCTTACACGGTTCTTTTCATTAATTCAGATTCAAGATGGCCGCCTCATCGTCGAAGTAGTCCATTCCACACGCATGGGAGAATGAAACGTTTGGACGTCTTGAAACGTTACAGGCAATGTATGCTTTCTTTCTTTCTGGTTTTTGTGAATTCTGATAGAATCTATCATAGATACATAAGTGTTTTTAGATGTTTTTTTCTTCAATTCTTATTAATCTTCATGGTCATATTAACGATTTTGTCTCGTTATAGACCTCATCGGCTTGGGTGTAATGTTGTCCCCTTTCAGACCACGTGTCATTCCCCAGAGTATCATTTCATTGTTTAACGGTTGCGCATGAGAAGATACATAAATATGGATACAACTCAAACAAAGAATCTTATTCTCATGACACGTGGTCTGAAATGGGACAACATTACACCCAAGCCGATGAGGTCTATTGCCTTCCCCCCCAAAAAAAAACGCAAAGCATTATGGGAATGTGAAAGTGGTAAATTGATGTTGAACAAAAGAGTAAAAGGGGCGACCTTTCGAGATAAGTTTGAGCTAAAGGGACCACCGTTCTTGAACTAAGTTTCTTTACTTTTCTTTCCTTTTTCTAGCAGGAAACCCCGCTTAGTTAACATCTCGTGTCCACATCTTGCGCAGCAACAGCATCGCAGCGGTGCGAATGTCTTCGATTCTCCAGCAATAAATGATTGGATTCAGCACTCCATTCAACATTACGAGTGTTACCGAGATATATAACCCAGTTCTCATTCCGTAGGAATTGCCATCGACTAAACCCGACACTACTTTTGTAACACCATAAGGAGCATAGCACAAAATATACGCACCAATCACTAAAAAGATGAACTTCACAGATTTTTTGAAACTTGCCATGTTCATGGGTTGTTGGGCTAACTGTTGAGATTTTATCTGCAATGAGTGTCTGCGAATCTCGCGACACACACGGAAGATGAAATAGACGTTTAGGAAGAGTAATGTTGTAGCAATGCAGAAATTAAGTACAATAACTGTCATCTTGTCGTAAAATAATCCAGTATAAACTGCAAAACACGCGCCGAGGATCCAGATGAAACCAAGAGCGGTTCTAACACGTTTGGTTGTGATGATGTCTTTGTATCGCAAGTGCAGGTGTACGGCCAGGAATCGATCAGCAGTGATGGCAGTCAGTGTTAGGAAAGATATTGCTACTAGTAGTAATGTACTGTACGTGTAAACGTCAACTACTGAGCAGTAAAAGCTAGCGTTTCTTCTAAACTCAGTATACATGAAAAAGCAAAAGCAGGGCTGTGCGAAGACACCAACACACAGATCAGAGATGGCGAGACCAAGAATGAGAAGATTGGAGGGAGTTTGTAGAGAAGGAGTTCTTGAAATGGTGTAAATGACCACAGCATTACTGCAGCTGGCTACAACAGCAATAACAGCGTTGATAACAATCATGGCAAGTAAAAAGTTGTCATAATGAATATCGCGAGGAACATCTAGAAAGTAGGCGTTATGAGGCGAACATCCTATAGTTTTGTTGGTGCTCGGTGTAGTGTTGTCATAAGGCATATCAGCAGCATCAACTGAAGTCGATGAAATTGTCCAAATTGCTCACAAAGTCTGGTAGAAGGAATTCAAAATAGCACTGTACATTAACTCCCCTGTGCTCAAATGGAACCGACGCTCAATTCAGAAGTCCCTCAACAGTCGGTCACTGGACATCTTTAACGAGGGATACTCAAGAAGAATGTTAACCAATGCCTGACTTGACATGAACGCAATGCTGTCCAATCATATTGATATCCACAAGTCAGTTCTACTTGACTGTGAGGTCAATACATACATTTGTTTTGTGCTCAACCAAGTGGATAATGGTTACAACACCCTGTGAAACATGATATAAGGAGCTGTATGAAGTATTTTAAAATACTCTCGACAAAACAAGGGTTTTCCTTTTCTTTATTCTAAAAGTTCTCTGTCAAGTACGCTGGATGAAGGACAAACAGCAAAGATCCCTTTTTCTTTTCATATCACAGAATCTACTAGTTCTGTTCGTCACAGAACTAACAAGTGTTACTCTCGAAAAACATTTTTTAAAAGCAGCTCTTGATCAAGAACACCAAATTTTAAAAGTACCAAAATAAAAGGGGAAAGACTCGTTCTCTTTTCTTCTTCGCAAACCATATCAAATTGAGGTTTAGAATTCATTTATGAATAGGATGAAATCCGAAGAACCCACATAAAACACTCGAAGCATACAGAATTACTCAGAAAATCGTTTGACAAATGATGGTGAATCCACAATGCTAACAAACTAAACCACAGCTGTGAGGGCGACACAATATCACTGCAGTTTCGGTTGGCGCAAATGTTGTCGATGAAGTTGTTGTTGTTGTTGCTGTCGTTGTTGTTGTTGTTGTTGTTGGTGGTGGTGATGGTGATGGTGATATTTGCAAACGTTTTGTATTACAGCGGTGAGGATATTTCAATATGTTTTAGCAATTTCATCTTATCTTGTTGTTGTTTCTGGTGATAGAAATGTTGCCTGCGAAATGGTTGTTGTTGTTGTTGTTATTGTTGTCGTTATTGTTGTTGTTGTAGTTGGTTGTGGTGGTGGTGATAGTGGTGTTTGCGAACGTTTTGTATTGCAGTAGTAAGGTTGCTTTTTTTTGGGGGGGGGGGGAGGGGGGGGGCAACAATAGCAAAAAATATTTGAAAATTCAAAACTTTTGAGTACATTGCTGAGTACATTTGCTATTATCATTGAAAACACCAGTGACAGTTTGATCCGAGTTAATGGACTACTTCGACGATACGGCGGCCATCTTGTTAGGGAACAAATATACAAATGTTTATTACACTTATGGCGTCGATTAACATTAACATTTCACCACAAGACAACTTGACGACAGATGAATAAAGAAGATGGACTTGAAAGAAAGACAAATAAACGAAACTCTCTATTTTATCCGACATTTCTGTTTTGTTTTGCCCCCTGGACGCCCCATAATGCCTTGCCCACGGTTCTTTTCATTAATTCAGATTCAAGATGGCCGCCTCATCGTCGAAGTAGTCCATTCCACACGCATGGGAGAATGCAACGTTTGGACGTTTGGGAGCAAATATACAAATGTTTATTACACTTATGGCGTCGATTAACATTAACATTTCACCACAAGACAACTTCACAAAAGATGAATAAAGAAGATGGACTTGAAAGAAAGACAAATAAACGAAACTCTCTATTTTATCCGACATTTCTGTTTTGTTTTGCCCCCTGGACGCCCCATAATGCCTTGCGATTCAAGATGTAAAAGGAATGACTGATACTACGTAGAAAATTGAAATGTTTGTCACATAACCAGCATGATAGGGCAAGAGAAAGCCAGGATTTGTTTTTTTTATTCATCACATCCTACGTATACCTCCGGCATTTCTTACACGGTTCTTTTCATTAATTCAGATTCAAGATGGCCGCCTCATCGTCGAAGTAGTCCATTCCACACGCATGGGAGAATGAAACGTTTGGACGTCTTGAAACATTACAGACAATGTATGCTTTCTTTCTTTCTGGTTTTTGTGAATTCTGATAGAATCTATCATAGATACATAAGTGTTTTTAGATGTTTTTTTCTTCAATTCTTATTAATCTTCATGATCATATTAACGATTTTGTCTCGTTCTTGCCCTCCCCCCCCCCCCCCCCCCCAAACGCAAAGCATTCAGTATAGGAATGTGAAAGTGGTGAAAAGAGTGAAAGGGGCGACCTTTCGAGATAAGCGTGAGCTAAAGGGACCTCCGTTCTTGAACTAAGTTTCTTTACTTTTCTTTCCTTTTTCTAGCAGCAAACGCCGCTTAGTTAACATCTCGTGCCCACATCTTGCGCAGCAACAGCATCGCAGCGGTGCGAATGTCTTCGATTCTCCAGCAATAAATGATTGGATTCAGCACTCCATTCAACATTACGAGTGTTACCGAGATATATAACCCAGTTCTCATTCCGTAGAAATTGCCATCGACTAAACCCGACACTACTTTTGTAACACCATAAGGAGCATAGCACAAAATAAACGCACCAATCACTAAAAACATGACCTTCACAGATTTTGTGAAACTTGCCATGTTCATGGGTTGTTGAGCTAACTGTTGAGATTGTATCTGCAATGAGTGTCTGCGAATCTCGCGACACACACGGAAGATGAAATAGACGTTTAGGAAGAGTAATGTTGTAGCAATGCAGAAATTAAGTACAATACCTGCCATCTTGTCGTAAAATAATCCAGTATAAACAGCAAAACACGCGCCGAAGATCCAGATGAAACCAAGAGCGGTTCTAACACGTTTGGTTGTGATGATGTCTTTGTATCGCAAGTGCAGGTGTACGGCCAGGAATCGATCAGCAGTGATGGCAGTCAGTGTTAAGAAAGATATTGCTACTAGTAGTACTGTACTGTACGTGTAAACGTCAACTACTGAGCAGTAAAAGCTAGCGTTTCTTCTAAACTCAGTATACATGAAAAAGCAAAAGCAGGGCTGTGCGAAGACACCAACACACAGATCAGAGATGGCGAGACCAAGAATGAGAAGATTGGAGGGAGTTTGTAGAGAAGGCGTTCTTGAAATGGTGTAAATGACCACAGCATTACTGCAGCTGGCTACAACAGCCATAACAGCGTTGATAACAATCATGGCAAGTAAAAAGTTGTCATAATGAATATCGCGAGGAACATCTAGAAAGTATGCGTCATGAGGCGAACATCCTATAGTTTTGTTGGTGCTCGGTGTAGTGTTTTCATAAGGCATATCAGCAACATCAACTGAAGTCAATAAAATTGTCGAAATTGCTTACAAAGTCGGTCTGGTAGAAGGACTTCAAAATAGCACTGTACATTACGTCTCCTGTGCTCAAATGGAACCGACGCTCAATTCAGAAGTCCCTCAACAGTCGGTCACTGGGCATCTTTAACGAGGGATACTCAAGAAGAATGTTAACCAATGCCTGACTTGACATAAACGCAATGCTGTCCAATCATATTGATATCCACAAGTTCTACTTGACTGTGAGGTCAATACATACATTTGTTTTGTGCTCAACCAAGTGGATAATGGTTACAACACCCTGTTTAACATGATATAAGGAGCTGTATGAAGTATTTTAAAATACTCTCGACAAAACAAGGGTTTTCCTTTTCTTTATTCTAAAAGTTCTTGTTCAAGTACGCTGGATGAAGGACAAACAGCAAAGATCCCTTTTTCTTTTCATATCACAGAATCTACTAGTTCTGTTCGTCGCAGAACTGACAAGTGTTACTCTAGAAAAACACTTTTTAAAAGCAGCTCTTGATCAAGAACACCAAATTTTAAAAATACCAAAATAAAAGGGGAAAGACTCATTCTCTTTTCTTCTTCACAAACCATATCAAATTGAGGTTTAGAATTCATTTATAAATAGGATGAAATCCGAAGAACCCACATAAAACACTCGAAGCATACAGAATTATTCGGAAAATCGTCTGACAAATGATGGTGAATCCACAATGCTAGCAAACTAAACCACAGCTATGAAGGTGACACCAATACACAAATCAGAGATGGCAAAACCAAGAATGAGAATATTGGAGTGAGTTTGAATAATGAATATGGCGAAAAAACGTGAAGAAAGTCGGCGTCATGAGGCGGATATTTTAAAACCTGACTGTTGTTTGGTGTAGAGGTTTCATCTATAATCGATGAAATCGTTTCGATTGCTTGGAAAACTGGACTAAGTTCTCTACAACACCGCAAAATATGAAGTGATCTGAGCTAAAACGGAACGCTCAACTTTAAGTCCCTCAGAATCAAACAATGCAACAAATGTCAATGTAAGTGTTTTTAGATGTTTTTTCTTCAATTCTTATTAATCTTCATGGTCATATTAACGATTTTGTCTCGTTGTTGCCCCCCCCCCCCCCGAAAACGCAAAGCATTATAGAAATGTGAAAGTGGTGAAAAGAGTGAAAGGGGCGACCTTTCGAGATAAGCGTGAGCTAAAGGGACCGCCGTTCTTGAACTAAGTTTCTTTACTTTTCTATCCTTTTTCTAGCAGCAAATGACGCTTAGTTAACATCTCGTGTCCACATCTTGCGCAGCAACAGCATCGCAGCGGTGCGAATGTCTTCGATTCTCCAGCAATAAATGATTGGATTCAGTACTCCATTCAACATTACGAGTGTTACCGAGATATATAACCCAGTTCTCATTCCGTAGGAATGGCCATCGACTAAACCCGACACTACTTTTGTAACACCATAAGGAGCATAGCACAAAATAAACGCACCAATCACTAAAAAGATGACCTTCACAGATTTTTTGAAACTTGCCATGTTCATGGGTTGTTGAGCTAACTGTTGAGATTGTATCTGCAATGAGTGTCTGCGAATGACGAGACACACCCGAGAAATGAAATAGACGTTTAGGAAGAGTAATGCTGTAGCAATGCAGAAATTAAGTACAATAACTGCCATCTTGTCGTAAAATAATCCAGTATAAACTGCAAAACAGGCGCCGAGGATCCAGATGAAACCAAGAGCGGTTCTAACACGTTTGGTTGTGATGATGTCTTTGTATCGCAAGTGCAGGTGTACGGCCAGGAATCGATCAGCAGTGATGGCAGTCAGTGTTAGGAAAGATATTGCTACTAGTAGTACTGTACTGTACGTTTTAACGTCAACTACTGAGCAGTAAAAGCTAGCGTTTCTTCTAAACTCAGTATACATGAAAAAGCAAAAGCAGGGCTGTGAGAAGACACCAACACACAGATCAGAGATGGCGAGACCAAGAATGAGAATATTGGAGGGAGTTTGTAGAGAAGGAGTTCTTGAAATGGTGTAAATGACCACAGCATTACTGCAGCTGGCTACAACAGCCATAACAGCGTTGATAACAATCATGGCAAGTAAAAAGTTGTCATAATGAATATCGCGAGGAACATTTAGAAAGTAGGCGTTATGAGGCGAACATCCTATAGTTTTGTTGGTGCTCGGTGTAGTGCTTTTATAAGGCATATCAACAACATCAACTGAAGTCGATGAAATTGTCGAAATTGCTTACAAAGTCTGGTAGAAGGAATTCAAAATAGCACTGTACATTAAGTTCCCTGTGCTCAAATGGAACCGACGCTCAATTCAGAAGTCCCTCAACAGTCGGTCACTGGGCATTTTAACGAGGGATACTCAAGAAGAATGTTAACCAATGGCTGACTTGACATGAACGCAATGATGTCCAATCATATTGATCATATTGATATCCACAAGTTCTACTTGACTGTGAGGTCAATACATACATTTGTTTTGTGCTCAACCAAGTGGATAATGGTTACAACACCCTATGAAACATGATATAAGGAGCTGTATGAAGTATTTTAAAATACTTTCGACAAAACAAGGGTTTTCCTTTTCTTTATTTTAAAAGTTCTTGTTCAAGTACGCTGGATGAAGGACAAAGAGGGAAGATCCCTTTTTCTTTTCATATCACAGAATCTACTAGTTGTATTTGTCGCAGAACTGACAAGTGTTACTCTCGAAAAACACTTTTTAAAAGCAGCTCTTGAACAAGAACACCAAATTCTAAAAGTACCAAAATAAAGGGGAAAGACTCGTTCTCTTTTCTTCTTCACAAACCATATCAAATTGAGGTTTAGAATTCATTTATGAATAGGATGAAATCCGAAGAACCCACATAAAACACTCTAAGTATACAGGATTACTCAGAAAATCGTTTGACAAATGATGGTGAATCCACAATGCTAACAAACTAAACCACAGCTGTGAGGGCGACACCAATACACAAATCAGAGATGGCAAAACCAAGAATGAGAATATTGGAGGGAGTTTGAATAATGAATATGGCGAAAAAACGTGAAGAAAGTCGACGTCATGAGGCGGATATTTTAAAACCTGACTGTTGTTTGGTGTAGAGGTTTCATCTATAATCGATGAAATCGTTTCAATTGCTTGGAAAACTGGTCCTCTACTAACTCTGAATGGACTAAGTTCTCTACAACACCGCAAAATATGAAGTGATCTGAGCTAAAACGGAACGCTCAACTTTAAGTCCCTCAGAATCAAACAATGCAACAAATGACTAAAGCTACTCGGGGAAAAAAAAAAAAAGTTCAACAATCACAGACAGAAACGTCAATGCTGTGCATTAGTATATAAATGGAAGGTCAATGCATAACATTTCCTGGCAGGCGCTGAACCAAGTGGATAATGGTTAGTAAACTCTAAGACAGGTAATCAAGAACAAAAGGTAATAAGATCGATTCTTAGCTCGCTCTTGTTATTTATATTTTTCCATGGATACCATTTCCCCCCCGTTAACTACGTATCATGCGTATGCTTTTACAACAATGAAGACTGATGGCCGCTTAGGCCGAAAGCTACTTAGTAGGTGGATGAATTAAAACAACTTAAGCACAGATGAAGCAATATTTTTGACTGATTCAAGAACCTCCTTCTTCGTATATCATGAATGATTCTAGCATTATTAAAAGAAATTCGTGTAGAATTTGGACCCTTGGTGAAAAAAAAAACCAGGTTTAGCCGGTTCAGGCCTCTACTTTAAACTGGATACTCAGAAGATTTGAAATTTTGATCATAGTACAAAGATAGGCGTATCATCATTGTCCTATCATGTTATAAGCTCAGTCTCTAATGGATAAAATAGTGATGTCGGTGATGTGTGATGTGAAACACTTATAAACTTGTGGCAAAGATTGTGTGCGCCTGATATCGCTTTTCATTCACATTACACCTGCACGGAGAGAATGATTAGGAAACAGCTTGAAATTGTTATTGCTAGCTTTGTTATTCTCAGTGGGACAAAAGGCAAAAGCGCTGAATTAGAATGATTTTTTTCTTTTTTCTTTTTAGCAAATTGATTTAATTTTCAAAGCAAAATTCTACATTCTAGGCGAATATTCGTGTGGCCCGTTTTCTATGATTATTATTCTGTCAACTGTCCAGCCTTATAGCTTTCACTTTTGATCAATGAATGGCCCATTCTCTCTAGTGAATGGATATGTACGTCAATTTTTCCTCTGACATAGATTATTTCTAAGAGGACGCAAGAATGAATGCAAAAGGCAGGCGCAGATGTTAAGAACAAAAAATTGATATTTTTGGTAAGGATTGTAACTTGTATTGCTGGGTTTCAATCAGATGATAAAAGTCTTTGAATCTCATTATCTGCTTCAAATGGTGGTGAAACGCTGACCAAACCACCATGTGCTGTCAGCCAGAAAGAATTCTATTGAAAGTTTGTGATTCAACAGATGAACTTTCCACATGAGTCAAAGGAAAGAAAAGAATTGCAAGAGAGTGATTACTAAGCACCCCTTCACCGCACCCCTTCACCGCACCCCTTCACCTCACCCCTCCCCCCTAGATACGCATGTATTAACATGAAAAAATAAGACATTTGAAGAGTAGAAACTTACATCATTGAGTCGATTAATTTCCTGGCTGCTCTCTTTGACGTTCAGTGTGTTGCTAGCGGCTTTAGATTCAATATCTTTCTTGATCGTTTCCAGCTGGTTTTCTAGAGCTTCACATTTCTTTTGGGCTTTGATAGCGTCTGGTCCAGTGATGGCTACGATTCTTCTGATGCCTTTTGATATCGCTTCCTCGGTCACTAGCACGAATGATTTCATATGGCTGGTACGTTGAAGGTGGCTGCAGAGAGAAAGTTGAAAATGTAATAGTCCCCTTCACAGTTCCCTGCGCCATCTTGAAAGGTAGCCGGGCCTTTGCATCGAAGCGAGACCAATGGTGAGCTTGAAATGATAGAGACTTGTGAATAATTGTCCAAGGTGTTATAAAAAAGGTCTCTATCATTGCAAGCTCACCAAGGGACTCGAACCCTTGACCCTCAGATTAAAAGTCTGATGCTCTACCAACTGAGCTAACCGGGCAACTCATGTATTTCAATAAGGTTTCCAATCATTTTATTTCATATTGAAACATAGCATACATTTTCCGTGATATTTAATTACATCCCTCACAGACAATGGGAAACTTGAAAACTTGGATGTAAAATTCATATGGGATTTTTTTCTTAATTTGAAAAAAACTCGAAGTGACCAAAAAAATGTTAAAGCATAAAATATTATGTAGAAAAATATTGGATTAACTGCGTAGATAAACAAACTAGATATCTTCCAAATAGTCGGTAATAAAAAATATCAATTTTGAAAAAAAATTTACTGCGCCCAATAAGGGGCTCGAACCCTTGACCCTCAGATTAAAAGTCTGATGCTCTACCAGCTGAGCTAACCGGGCAACTCTTACTTTACAAAGCGCTTGCAATAGTTCTTAACAGGGTGGTGAGACATTTCCCTCTTCGTTACCAAGGTTGGTTATAGCTTAAAAGTTATAACTTTCATCGAGAAATCAAAAAGTGCACTGACGAAGAAAGATTTGAAAACCATGGAGGGATCAAGCTAAAGAAAAAGATAACAATGGAAATCTTTGCAAAAAAAGTAAAATAAAAAATACGTCCTTGGCCGCCCAATAAGGGACTCGAACCCTTGACCCTCAGATTAAAAGTCTGATGCTCTACCGACTGAGCTAACCGGGCAACTCATAAAAATTAGTCTTTTATTATTAGATACTATTTTTCCCTCAGTAATTCACTATTTTTGAAATCCATCTAAATCGCTATGTTCCTTGATTACGGACTCCGTTATCCATGGATAGCCTCATTACAAGTGTCAAAATATTCACAAAGAACGGCAAAGTAAAGAACCCACGGACCTTCACTGAAAGGTCCGCTGTTTACAAAATTGACCGAGTCAGTTAACCCTGAGCTATAGAGAATCGAAAATGGAAAATCAAAGCATTTTTTAAGAAGGAATTAATATAATATTAATGATATTACGGGTAATTGCGATATTTAAAAAAGCTTTGAAGGAGAAAACTGTCATGTTGTACTGGTAATTGTGAGATACTACTGGTACTATTTTAGCCGTTCTGAGGTTGAAAAAAAATACTGGGTCGAGTTGGCATTGCAGTGCATTGTGGGACTGTTTTGGGGGACGAAATAGACGCCATCTTGGAAATATGTCCCCTAAAACAGTCCCACAATACACTGCAATGCCAACACGACCCAGTATTTTTTCTCAATCTCGGAACGGCTAAAATAGTACCACACAATTCCAATTCCTACTCCTGGAACTTTGAGTGCAATATGGCGCGTATCCTTGACAGAGTTGGACACAGTGTATATTCATGGTTGTGCGCAATATTGTGCACCACAGTTTTGCACCATTAGTTCAGGTACAGTCATGGAATTTAGTTAGTTGAGCACAAAGCCAAGAGTTATGTCGCAGAAATAGACCTTTTTACCGATACGGCGGCCATCTTGAATTCTAACATTATGGGATGCTGAGAGGGCAATTATTGAGAAATTTTATAGTATGCACAGCTGTCAGGGTGTCTTTGTGTAATTTAACGCTATCCAATGAGAAACACGTCTAAAAATTAATTGAATTTGCTGGTAGTTTAAGCGATATGTGAAACACCAAAGCGTAAAATTATTTTAGAAAGTAACCCAGCCACTCTATGCTTTATATACATTTCCACGTTTGCCCTCTTGGCATCCCATAATTTAAACTGGCTGCCGTATTGGTAAAAAGGTATATTTATGAAGCTGGGTAAAGTACCACAATGAAGCATGCGCAGCTTATGCAGACCGCTGATCCAACTCCTCACCAAGTTAACTTTGTCTATATTTCACCACATCAAAATGAATCATATTAAACACAAACACAACTTACGTTCCACCACAGAATTCCACTGAATACTTGTGTCCTGCCTGAGGATCATTGGTCAGGTCATCGAAGGGAGAACCAACAGAAATTACTCGCACAGGATCAGGGTAGACCTGATGGAAAAAAAATAGAAAATATTATCATCATCGCGATCATAAATATCCCTACTAGCGTCACCATTATTGCGATTCTCAATATTCTGCGAACTCGGTAGTTGCTAGTTGCCCGTTGGAATTTGGTTTTTCACCTGCAACTTGCAACGCTACATTTTCAAGCATTGCAAGACAAGTTGCCGAGAAAATTGCCCAGTATAACAGGGCCTTAACTCACAAATAAGCACCATTATTTGACACCTAACCTGAAGTCCTATTTCTAAAAACATGGATTGCTGAATCCTCAGATCAGTATGCAAATAAAAAAAGAACAACAAAAAAAATTTGCCGCCCAATAAGGGACTCGAACCCTTGACCCTCAGATTAAAAGTCTGATGCTCTACCAACTGAGCTAACCGGGCAACTCATACTATTTTACAGTATTCGAGCATATAATATCCCTACCTCTTCAAATATAGCTCGCAGTCCAGCTATATTCTTGGCATGAGCGAGCGATACTTCCTTGGCATATACCGGCAAGTCCTGACTGACCACGTCTTGACTAATAAGCTCTGTTTCCTTAATCTGTTTGACTGTCATGGCAGACTGGAAAACAAAATGATTACATCGTGAACTTATTTTTCAATTCATTTTAAACCCCTGTACTAGTGGAGTCACAACCAATGTTTTATACAGACATGTCGCTGCTTTTCAAATGCTGATTTTAAGCACAAGGGGCAGAGATAGGCCTGGGGGAGGGGTGCTTGGGGAGGGGAGGGAGGGGCAGAGGTGCTACTGCCCTAACACTTGCCCAATCGCTGATATCATGCATTATTATATACTTTGTTATGGTTTACATGCCTCCTGTCATGGCGGCGTAGTTACCGTTGCTAACCGACGCTACTCAAATCACGTGATGGTGCAAAGCCTCTATTTTATTGGTTAGTGTACAAACTCAAATGTAAAATTATTTCTGCGGAGCCAATAAAATACATTACCATTGCCATTGTCATTTTAACACTTGCATGCCTTACCATGAGTGAGAATTAACGGAAAGCGCAAATGCTAGGAAAGCAACAAATGCTTGCGCATTACAGGTTGTTAATGTAAGAAATATTTAGAACCTCGGCTTATACTTGCGTAAACCCATGTTCACACGTTACGAATGCATATCAAAGCAAAAGCGCAAGTATAAAAAATATATAATTTTTCATTTTGCGCTTCTGTTGTTCACACGTAATTTGTTCAAGCTACTGCCAAAAAAACCAGCTATTTCAAAAAAGGTTGGTGAAGGTTTTGTCGCATGTTGGATGTTGCTAATGTATTTAATATATTCATATGTAAATAATGTCATCACAGAAGAAAATTTACAGAAAAAACGTGAAGAAAAAGTTTGGTGAAATTCCATATTGTTGTGATTGGATTCACATCACCTATACTGCATTTTCGGGCTTGGTGTGCAACATGCAACATGCAACCTGAAACATGCAACATGCAACAAGCAACAAAACATTCACCAACTATCACTACTGTTAGGGGCTCTTCCGGGAGGTTCGCCTTACAACACACAACATTCAACTCACAGGCTGCTTTTTACCGAGAGGAAAACCAGAGAACCCGGAGAAAAACCACAATAAAAGGCTTGAGTTACCTTGCAAGTAAAATCAAATCGTAGTTTGTCAGGAGCGACCAAAGATCCTCGCTGGTCACTATCTTGTCCTAGAGTTCTTCTTAGGGCAAAGTTCAGTACGTGGGTTGCTGTGTGGTTGTTCATGCAAAGGCGACGACGTTCCTGAGTAACGTAAAAAAAAGATTAATATAGAAGACTTTGAAAACTTTTCGTATTCCCCAACTGAAAGGCCATGTTCGCGCAGGCGCACTAAGAGACTGGTTGACTTGAGACTAGACACGTGAAAAAAGCACATTTAGGTGTCGTATATGAGTAGAGTTGTTTGTTGGTTCTCTCCTGTGCTTAGCTTCGAGGGTTTTTCTCCGGGTTCTCCGATTTTTCTTCCTCCGCAAAAATTAACTTCTAAATTCTAATTGGATCTCAGAATCAGAGGGCCGTACGTTAGACAACTCTTCGTGGTTAATTCTTCTTTACCCTCTTTAAAATAACGGCTATCTTTTGATAAAAATCTTTGAACCTGACCGTTATGCGCTGTCAGTCAGAAAGAATTCTATAGAAAACTTGTAATTCAGCTGATGAATATTCCGCACGAGACCCGGGGGGGGGGGGGGGGGGGGTTGCATGAGACAGGATCTAGGGAATTTCATCTATAAGTAAAACCCAGCAATCGAAGACGTCCAATAGAGCCTTTCACATCGCGCGAGAACACTTTAATTACAGGGAGCCCAATTTAGATAAAAGTAAAAGGTGAAAAAAAAAAATCAGAAAAGACGCGCGCGAAAAAAAATGTTCTGGTGCATCTTTTACTGATTGTTTTGCTCATTCGTGTTATACAGGACATTATCTTGACCTGGAATAATAGAAATTAATTAAACGCGATTTTTTTTCCGATTTTATTTTCACCTTTTACTTTTATCTAAATTGGGCTCCCTGTGCTTTAATCCAATGAAAATACTTTTACGCCGAACCGTCATGAGGCATTTCCCCTACATTTTAAGAATGAGTGACGTAAGAGACCTACCTCATCCACGATACACTTCATGGTGTCACCAACTCGAAGCGATCCTTCTAGTGCTCCCACATGCAAAACATAACCACCATGAACTTGAACATCAAACACTTTTAATTCGACTTCCTGAAACACAGAACACATATAAAGCGTAAATACAGTGGTAAGGTCTATTCTCACGAGAATAACTAATGAGAAACCCATCCCAAAGCGCTTATAGGTGCAAAAACTATTGTTCCAGCCAACATGGAAGCTGCCTGGAAGAGGTCTATAGGAAAGTAGAAAAGTTAATTAACAGAAGAGTTACTATTATACAAGATATATGACTGACCTCGTCTGCTTCTTTGACCATGAATCCCTGGTCATATATCTGTCCTCCCTGCTCAGCATAGAAGGCAGTGTTGTCCAGGATGACACCACAATGAACACCTCCTGGTACTTCCTGGACAAACTCTTTTTGGTAAAGGAGTGCTTTTATGGTACCAACTGTTGACGAAAAGTCTGAAATACAAATAGTGAACAAACACGTTACAAAGTGACAATGACAGATTGGATTTTTTTCTTTAACACTATGAAAAGACCCTTTCCAAGATATGGTCGAATTCACATGTATTCCCAGATGTACTTGCTAAAGCCTCGGTTTGGATACATATTATCGGGGATATAAATATCATGACTATCTCACATTTGCTGAGATAGATTTTATTGGATGATTAAACAATAACACGAGGCTGGAGCACTAATTACATGATAAACTGCTTCATTTATTGGCAAATTGAAGTCTTTGATTGTTTTATCGTTTTATCATTTTGTTTTAATAAAAGACAGTTTCCTGAGCGTTTGAATATAGGCCCCTTGCAGCAAGTCGGAATGCAGCTCATTTGGAGGACAAAACAATAGGTTCCAATTCTCAGGAGATTAAAATTCTTTTGTTTTTCCCTCCAAATTGAGCTGCTCTGACGTCACGTGCAAGGAGTCTATATCTTGGGAAAGGTCTATTGTTTCTGAATTCCCAAGGTTTTCCATCCCCAGCACTTACTGTAGTTTCCCTGGTT
This sequence comes from Anthopleura xanthogrammica, assembly GCA_964019055.1. Lineage (NCBI taxonomy): Eukaryota > Metazoa > Cnidaria > Anthozoa > Actiniaria > Actiniidae > Anthopleura > Anthopleura xanthogrammica. Next base: position 10,452,963 of record OZ025207.1, on the reverse strand, counting down.
ATCTGAAGTGTAATTGTACTTGGCCAGGTCATTGGTGGGGGGAAGTTTGAATTCTTTTTGGAGCTTGTCAATAGAGTGTACATCTAGAGTAATGGCATCATCACTGGCACTGCCTTTACCTCTGGCTATTTCCTGTTTGGATAACATAATTCATCTATTAAAATTATGTAAAGAGGAAACAGAGGGAGTGAGGGTGAAGGGAATGAAGGAAGGAAGGAAGGAAGGAAGGAAGGAAGGAAGGAAGGAAGGAAGGAAGGAAGGAAGGAAGGAAGGAAGCAAGAAAGCAAACAAGTCAGGGGTGGATCCAGGATTTTTAAAAGGGGGGTGATCGTTACAGACCCTCAACCAATCGAGTAGCGCATAGCATATTTATTTTTTTTCATTTTCTGTTCATTTTTTTGTTACAGTACTGTAAGTTTGTATATTGATATTTATGTATTTATGCTCTCATGGCTGTGAAGTTAATAAATAAATGAATAAAAATGAAAGGTGGGAAAATGGTGAAAAATTGTGTCATGTCTCAAATCGATGAAAATTAGATTCAAAACCTTGAAGTAAACCGAGTGAACCTTATTTTTATTGTGCAAAAAGGAGACTAGTCACTCCCCTCAACACCCCTGGATCTGCTCCTACAAGCAAGCAAGCAAGCCAGGAAGGAAGGAAGCAAGGAATGATAGAAGGAAGGAAGGAAGGGAGACTGAGATAGAGGGAGGGATAATAGAAACAAAACAGAGTAGTACTATTTGACAATAGTCTAATAATCCAAGCTTACCTGTGCCCTTTTCTTTGCTTCCTCATACTGTACCATATCCACAGTAAAACCTCTTTCCTCTGCCATTAGTTCAGTCAAATCCACAGGGAACCCATAGGTATCATACAGACGCCATGCTACATCTCCTGGGATGCGCTTATCAGTTATTTTGTTGGCAGTTCTATCAAAGAGACGACGGCCACGAGCTAGAGTCTTTAAGAACTGAACTTCCTCTTCATTAATGAGGTCCATGACCTGAAAAATATCAACAAAAAACACATAATTATAAAGCATGACTAACCAAAGATATTTGTTTAGAAAATAATCATGTTCTAACTTGTACTATGAATGGTCAAAACACTAGAGTATCTTGAAAGATAAAATAAGAAGCCATTTATTTATCTGCTTTACAACTTTGGTTTGAAACCAGTTGAAGGCATGATCAACAGGACAAGAAGTCCCATGCTAAGACCAGCCTAACAATGAGAAGTGGTTAGTATAAGGTGTAGACACTGAGGGTGGTCACTGCCAGGGTTTCTTTTTACGTCCTCAGTGGTTCTTTTATGTCCCTCCGATATTGGTTAGTGATGAAGTGTGGAGAGACGGGACCGCCATTTAAAGTGGTCATCCGAGCCACTTGAAAGTCTAACCGTTTGCAGATGTAATTACAAAGGCAGCACTTTCTCAGTTATTTTAAGACCCTGAGTGTTGGTCAGGCTGGGACTCGAACCACGACCTCCCACACGAAAGTCTGGTGCTCAACCAACTGAGCCAACCGGGCGGCAGTTAAAATTTAAATTTACTCAATGACATGTTTTTTAATTTACTGATATTTCAGTCGTCATCCATCAACCATCATCAGACTTTTGATCACTAGAGTATCTAAAATGCTTATGTCAATAGCATTTTCCACGGTTACTAAAAATAGATATCGCAAAGCCTTGAGGGATCGAAATGCGGACAAACTTTGAAATTAGACTTTGATTGCAAGGAAAAGAAGATCAATATCACTCGAAAAACAATAGTTTTTCCGCGAATTCATCATTTCCCTTATTACGTCTTGATACCACTACCACTAAAATCCTCTTTGAATCTTTTTTTATTCAAATGTTTTAAATCCTTTGGAAGTCGTAAGATAATGGTGTTAAATAGGCTAACAAAAGGAACTAGGAAAAGGATTCTGGTAGAAGTGGTATCAAGGGTAAATTAAGATAAATTTCATGAATTAGAAACAACAAGACAAGAAAGCATTGTTGCAGCATATTAGTATGTGTTTTGGGCTTGGCTTGTCCACATTTCAATCCCATAACTCATCATTTTGACACCATCCGTGGAAAGTGCTATTCTTTTTCTGGCATGAGGAGGATTTGTACTTTTATAAAGAAAATCAAACTGCAGTATTTAGGGATCATACCTGCTGGGGATCTTTTTTCAATTCTGGGAAAAAATCACCCTAAAAAAGAGAAAAGACAATAGAGGGATAAAATTTAAACACTAGGTGTAAATTATTAAGAAAAACTTATTTAGGTATTGAAAATCCTGTCTGTCGTGAACAATTCTTACTTACTTCATCCCTCACTCCATTTCATTCATTCATTCATGCATTCATTTATCCATTGATTCATCCAATCATTCATCCAATCATTCATCTATTCATTCATTCATCCATCCATTCATTCATCCATTCATCCAATCATTCATTCATTCATCCATTCATCCATTCATCCATTCTTTCATTCATCCATTGATTCATTCATTCATCCATTTATCTATTCATTAATTTATTCATTCATTCATTCATCCATTCATTCATTCATCCATCCATTCATCCATTCATTTATTCATTCATCCATTCATCTATTCATTCATCCATTCATTCATTCATTCATCCATTCATTCATTCATCCATCCAATCATTCATTCAATCATTCATCCAATCATTCATCCATTCATTCATTCAATCATTCATCCATTCATCTAATCATTCATCCATTCATTCATCCAATTATTCATCCATTCATTCATTTATCCATTCATTCATCCATTCATTCATCCATCCATTCATCCATTCATTCATCCATTCATCCATTCATCCATTCATCCATTCATCCATTCATCCATTCATTCATTCATTTATCTATTCATTCATTTATTTATTCATTGATCTAATCATCTATTAAATAGACATTGATTAATAGCCCACTTTCAATATATTCTTGAGTGATCACGCAGAAAGCAATTCAAGGCAAGGCCCCGGGGAAACAAAAGAATATATTAGGATTACTCCAATGTTTCCCAGAAGCCTTGTCTTAAATTAATTCGTGCATGATCACTCAACCAGAATAAGTGGGCTCTTATTTTATTTATTCATGATAAATAATAATTTAATTCACTTACCAAAGATTCAATAACCACATTAACAAGACTTGCTACAAATCCAGGAGGAGCATTCAGTTTTTCAGTAGCAAATCTAACACATCTTCTTAGGACTCTTTTTATAACATATCTATAAATAAATAAAAAAATTTGTATAACAATAATTGTCATCCATGTTCTACTTATCAGGCTGCCCTCCATCAGCTGTTGAAACTGTTAGGGTTCTTACCCTCTTCAACATTATCAGGCTTCCCTCTATCTGACATGGCAATTGTTAGGGTTCTTATAACATACTAGACAGTAATACATGTTCCTACCCTCTTCCTATATTATCAGGCTGCCCTCCATCTGACGTGGCAACTGTTAGGGTTCTTATACTAGTAATACACGTACCTACCCTCTTCCTACATTATCAGGCTGCCCTCCATCTGAAGTGGCAACTGTTAGGGTTCTCATACTAGTAATACATGCTCCGACCCTCTTCCTACATTATCAGGCTTCCCTCCATCTGATGTGGCAACTGTTAGGGTTCTTATACTAGTAATACATGTACCTACCCTCTTCCTACATTATCAGGCTGCCCTCCATCTGACGTGGCAACTGTTAGGGTTCTTATATATACTAGTAATACATGTACCTACCCTCTTCCTACATTATCAGGCTTTCCTCCATCTGACATGGCAATTGTCAGGGTTCGTATATGATCAGCTACCACTCTGTAAGCCATGTCTATCCCCCCTTCATCTTCAGCACCTACTTTACCACTATACGGCCTTACACCTGTTGCCTGAGAAGAAAATACAATATTATAAGTGCATATCCAAGATCCTAGAAACTGGATATGCAAACAATTCAAAAGATTCAAATGTAATGTAATATTGATCAGACTTAGCAGGCATTTTTAAACAGAAAAAACAACTCTTTTTATCAGAGCTAGTGCTAGTGGAATAGTGCGGAAATTTTAGCAAATAGTGCAGAAAATTGCGGAAATGCTAATTTGCATATTATATTTGTTATCAATATTATTTTGATTGTAGTAATTATAATTAATTGCATATTTCTCACTAAATTTGCTGTATTTTGATAGAGGCATGTGATTGGATACTTTTTAGACCAATCAAAAGCATTTATAGAATAAGAACAAGTTCCCAGGCCACTGAACTTACGACGAGGAACGTCTGGAAGATTATTGTCAAACGGCGAAGGAAAACAACATTTTACAGTCGATTTCGAGCCCAAAATGCGATGAATTCCAATGAAAAACTTGCTTATTTGAAGAACTATTGTGTATTCAAGAACATTGTCAACAGGTTTGCAAGTTTTTCTTTATTTTTCTGGCAAAAAGTGCAGAAAATGACACTTTTTCAGATACTCTGTTATATAGATCCAAGATAACTAGTGGTCAAATATTTATCTGTAAAACAAATCTGTCAACTCCAGAAATGGCATGTTTCAGCTTCTGCCAATGATTTTACTGCAGGACTAACAACCTTGTCGAGTAAAAACAAAGCAGTTACAGAAACTGGAAGACTGTAAATTAAACCATACCTGGCTAATTTTGTCAAAGTAAGGAGTGAACAAGTCGGTATCATAGTTTGACATCTTCCCCTGGAGTACGGAAACAAGTCGCTCAAGACCCATGCCTGTATCAACATGCTGGTTGGGAAGAAGCTTGAGACTGCCATCAGACTCTCTGTGATCATAGAAAATAAATGAATAAATGAATAAATGGATGGATGGATGGATGGATGGATGGATGGATGGATGGATGGATGGATGGATGGATGGATGGATGGATGGATGGATGGATGGATGGATGGATGGATGGATGGATGGATGGATGGATGGATGGATGGATGGATGGATGGATGGATGGATGGATGGATGGATGGATGGATGGATGGATGGATGGATGGATGGATGGATGGATGGATGGATGGATGGATGGATGGATGGATGGATGGATGGATGGATGGATGGATGGATGGATGGATGGATGGATGGATGGATGGATGGATGGATGGATGGATGGATGGATGGATGGATGGATGGATGGATGGATGGATGGATGGATGGGAAGAAAGGTGTAGATGTAGATGTAGGTTATGGGTGAATGGTTGGACAACCTTTTTCTATTGCTAATCTCATGGGTCAAATTTCAACTATTCTAAATCCCAAATTAAAATTTCATGCAAAATACCATAATGCAAAACACAAACCTGTTGAACTGCATAAAGACAAGATTCCATACTTCCAATACTGTAGGGTCATCCATATTCACTAGATGATGAGCATCGCGGTTGCCAATCCTGTCAAAGTGGATTTCAGAACATGGACCACAGGGACCTGTTTCTCCCATCTCCCAGAAATTATCCTTCATTCCAAATGGCATCACTCGACTTGGATCAATACTACCAGCATATTTAATAAAGAAATATTCAGAAATTATTAGGGATAGGGTCACATGATCTCTTAGGGAAACTTGGTTGGCATAGCACTAGTGCTCTAAACTCTCACCTCTGGGGTCTTTGATTCGATTCCCAGACTGCATCACATGCAAGTAGTGTTTGTTAGGTCTTTCCCTTGATTTGAGGGTTTTATCTGGCTTCTCTGGTTTATCCTCCCTCTACAAAACCTAACATGCTTAGCCATGAGACTGTCTTAGATCTTCCCAGAGGTATGTTTCAGGGTATCAATAGAATTTTACGGTTTTTAGTGCAAGTTCCTAATTGGTTTTTCACTTACCCTTTTGCAATCCAACAATTCTTTGTTACTTCATCAGATTCAACATCTTTATAACCACCAAAGTAAGTGACATACAAGCGATCTTTTGGCAGCTTTAGTTTCTCAGTTAGCAGCTCCCAAGCAAAATCTATTGCTTCTTTCTAAAATTATAGAAAAACAAGATGACTTTTTCATTGATGAAAAATTCCCATTAACCATCCAGTGCATTTACTTATAAAAATCATTATCAAATATTTTATATTCTATGTAATGCCATTTTTCCTGTGTCACATGTTACTAAGTAAACTAGACTTTCCAAAAGTCCTGTCCCTTTCTTTTTTTTCTTTTTCCTTCTTTTGCTGGCAGGACTGAGGACTTTTCATCTCTGCTTTGCGCCAAATTTACCAACGGGTTTTTCCGTTGGTGAATAAATTATATCAAACAGACAATCAACCAAGATTGGTGACATTTTTGGTGTGAAACGGAAATCGAATCCCTGCAAGGGAAACAAGTCTTCCACTTGTGACTTCGTCGTTCGTAATACACTCGCCAAATTTTCTTTACATCCATAAACAGGGAGAGGAAAAGAGAGTGGATGACTTGAAGCAAGTCTAGTTACTAACATATCAAAGTGTTCTTTTTATTGTAGGTGTTCATTTTGACACAACTGCTCATTTTAATAGGGATAGTGTCATGACTGGTGCACAATGCTAATGCATTGTCTTTCACTGCTGGGGGTAAGGGCACTTTTCGTGCATGCATTTCTTCATTTACCTTGAAAAAGTCCCCAAAGGACCAGTTTCCCAACATTTCAAAGAAAGTATGATGATAAACATCTTTGCCAACATCGTCAAGGTCATTGTGTTTTCCACCTGCACGGATACACTTCTGGCTGTTAACAGCTCTCTTGAGCTTTGACATATCACTATTAGGATCAACTGTTCCCAAGAATATTGACTTGTACTGAAATTGAAGGAAAAAAAAACACTTCAATTTATATAATAATATCTACACATGATATTGAAACATACTGTATCACAAAATGAACATACAATAGACCGTTTTATATGTATCTTGGGCACAGTGTTTTCCCCATTTCAGTCAATGCCATTCTCTAGAGTATCATTTCTTTTTCTAATGTTTTACATTAGAAGACATATAAATATCAATACAACTCAAAAAAAAAAGAATCTTATCTTCAAAAGAATGATGACGCTTCAAAAGAATGATGACGTGGTTCAAAATGGGAAAACATTATGCCCAAGCTAAAAAAGCCTATAAAAAATAATTGACATGAATTACTGAAAACAACTGGATGAATGAATGAATGAACAAATAAATGAATGAATGAATGGATGGATGGATGAATGGATGGATGGATGAATGGATGAATGAACAAATAAATGAATGAATGAATGGATGGATGGATGGATGAATGGATGAATGAACAAATAAATGAATGAATGAGTAGATGGATGGATGAAAGGATGAATGAATGGATGGATGGATAAGATGATGAAGGGATGGTTGCATTCTTCCTAATCTCTCACCACTGTACATGTGAACCACCATAAGAATTAGTGAATAAATGGATGGGAAGACAAATGAATGGATGAATGAAAAATTAGTATGATTGAATCAATTATAAATAAACAAATTTACTCAAAGGAATTGGCCAAACATTTGACCATTCCATAAATAAATATTCCTGTTAGTGATAAGAACTAAACTTTCCAATGGATATGGACAAAATTACACACCCTATAACACACCCCCACCCCTCCCATATTTATGATCCTCCTCCAACAAAACTCATAGAAATACACTAAAAATTATTTAGCTCATAACATCACAAAGTAGAATGAAAACTTTACATTGACAAAAAAATTAAAAATAAGTTCCAGACACCTTAACGCCCAATCATGAGTGAGTGAGGTGTATCAACTCCAACACTTTTATGTCTTGTTTTACATGGAAATATAATACCACATATTCTATTCTACGATCTCTATTCATAAATCATTCTATTAATTAATTATTAAACCATTTTGTAATTGAAATAACGGTCTATTTTTCATATGACAATCTTATTTCGCAGAAGTAACGTAAACTCGAGCTAACTGGAATTCAACTTCTAAATAAGCTTACAACCTTAAATACTCGAATTATTAAGAATTTGACGTCTCAAACAACACATAAATGAGAGCCTAAGATGTCAATCAAGAAAGAAAAGGCAATTTTAGTATTGAAATACCTGATTCATGCCAGCGTTGGCGAACAGTAAGGTAGGATCATCATGAGGAACGGTCGAACTAGAAGGCACAAACACGTGTTGATGTTTCTTGACAAAGAAATCAATAAATATCTGACGGACTTGATTCCCTGTTAATGAACTATCCATCCTGTTTGCTCCACAGAGAAGACGTCTTTGAGCTCCTAGGGTTAGATTTGAATAGCAAGACACCAGAATTTGCCGGCTTATTCGACTGAATAGCATTCAGTGGAGAGAAAAATTCTGATGAAATTCGTACACTTTTGTACGAAACCGCTGTGTTATTGTGCAAAGGCTCGATAAAAGCACAGGGTGACCAACCCTAAATTGACCCTTTTATGAATTTATGAATTTTATTCATTGAAAATGTAAGCAGAAATCAAATTTTAATAAAATTAACTGTTATTAAAAAGATAATCTTGCCAGTTTGTCGCATAGTATACAACTTTTTAAAGAAGAACTGAAATAGATTTTGGGCCTCCTGTGGTTGGAGTTCCTGGAGGATCCCCAAAAAATAATATTCATATCTAAATAATCAAAAGAAATAGAAAATCACCTATTTTCCTTCACCTGCAATAAGCCAGAATCGTCAGTACATCAAGACATAAATCATATTTTTGAGATGTATTTTGGGCTTCCTGTGGTAAAAAAATCCTAGAAGGGTTTTGAGGAATCCAAACATAATATTCGTACCCATCATTTAAAAGAAGCAGAAAAATGTGAAATTAGCTCTATTTTATTCGATATTCGTTTTCGATTTATTTCTGAGATTGATATTCAAGACAGCTGTTTGGTTACCCTGTGGTAGAGAAGAACCTGGGGATGACATGACATAACAGATGATCGGTTTCTGTGGCCTAAAGAATCGATCACTAGACGACGTTCCTTCTTGGGAAGATGGCCGACGTGGCGTCAAACACACAGCCACAAGGGACAGAAAAATACTCTCTAGAGGAGATCGCTCGTCACACCAGCGAAGGAGATGCCTGGCTGGTTCATTCGACCAAAGTATACGATGTTAGTAAGTTTCTGGAGCGTCACCCAGGTGGCCACGACATTCTAGTGAAAAACTGTGGTAAAGATGTTACAGAAATCATGAACTCTGCAGACTTTCATAAACACAGCAAGATTGCTTACGGCTGGCTGCAGAAATACTACATTGGGAAGGTCAAGGAGGAGGTAGGGAATCGTTTTAAGGATTTTGATCTTGGTTCGGTCGTGGGTGTTTTGGAAAATGTGTTATGTGTTTTGAAAATTGATGTGGTGTTGGTGAAAAACGAATGGGTCGTTTTATCAGCTGTAATTATCTAATCTATAATCGCCATTTAATAATAGATAACTTGCTTAAAACTAAGAAATTGAGAACATTTTTGTTTGAAAAATCAATTAGAAAATATTAGACGAAACTTGGGTAAATAATAAGCACTTAACCGAAAGATGAAACTTATATAGTTACTGTTGCCTTCAATGTTGGGGCAACTGCAAGGTGTTGTGTGCAGTTTTTCATACATGAACATCACGAGTCTACGTAATTAATAAATTTTGACCACCAACGATTAAACCTTGAGTTATTCCTGATTAGTTCTGACGAATTTTGAGAAAACTCTTTTCCTCCATTTGTCTAAATTTGCTTTTACGTAGTGTAATTAATATTTCCACTAGTATCAGTTTACTATTTTATGTTTGTGTAACGTTTCCTATAAACTTGCCTTAACAAATTTTTCATACTGTGATGCTCATATGATAAATATATCGGCTTTCTAAAAAAAAAATTGTTATCAAAGTCAAAATCGAAAATGTTTTGTTTTGCAGACTGGAAGGATCCTGATATGTGTACTATTTGAAATTTATTTTAATAGTTGCTAGCTGTTAAATCATATAAACAAAAAAATGTGTTAATGAATTTATACACAGTATATGGAGAGGCAGGCTGAAGCCAATGTTTCAGTAGTTTAGCCTGTGCTTTTACAGCATCACTCTTTAGTTCTTCGTCATACAACTTAATCTTCAAAACATAATTTGAGCAATTTGATATAAAGTTAAGCATTTGTGGAAACTAATTCTCTGTAAAGGATCAGCTAGAGTATACGTATAATCACACATTGAGTCCATCACATTCATTAACTGTTTAAAGATGACACAACTTATAAAGTTTGATCAGTGATATTATGTTGCCCTGGTCAAAGATTTATTTGACCGACACGTCAACCAACAGTGTGCTGGCTTTGTTTGGTCATATATATATATTATGCTGGAATTGCTTGTTATAAACATAGCTCAAAGAACACAGCTAGCACACTTTAATCGTGTGTGCCTATAACAATATATATTATTAATACTTGAGAATTATCTATTTATATTATTACTTATATAAGTGATGTCTATTTTTCAGAGGAATGCAAAAAATCTATCAGTCATTTGTTATGAAAATTTGATGATTGTTTATGCAGAAAATTTTAATTTTTAACAACATTTTTTCAGGAGAAGAAACAGATTGATGAATCTGACCTTGATAATGTGTGTGTCGATGGATGGAGAGAGGTAAGGAAATATATCTTCATAAAGAATTCTATTAACAAACTACTACCTTTATTAAGCAGCTAGTCACAAACACCCCACAGGGGTTTTGCATTGATTTACACCTAGATTGAATGGTTGCTTGATCATTAACATAGGATGATGGACAGGGGCTTATAATTAATGGAAGTTTGATTTTGTGTATGTACTAGAATTGTACAGCTTCAACATATTATTTTGGTTAATATTTTGTTGATGTTTTTGTGATAAGCAATGCTATATATTGTATGAATGTTCAGTATATTAGACATTGTTTCATGAAGGCAAATCTAATCTAGCTAGACTAGACTTTTATACATGCACTGTATTGCTCAAGCCTTGATTATTCATCTTTAGTACTGATCTATAGCTAACTCGTTAAGTTAACAAAACCTTTAAAATAAAGATACAGTAAGATTTCAAGATGAAAATCTTCAATGTCATTGTCAGAATTTAAAGATAAAGGTTATTTCATTTCATTTTACATTTACTGGTAAATTGTTATAGCATTTATTAATTTGCAGCCACATTCCCCTTGATACAGTCCATTGCTTTAGGGATGATAGTTTACCTTGCAAATTAAGTAGTTTTCCTGTGCACTCAACTGTAACTTTGTCCATTGAAAAGAACCTCATAGAAATTCAAATTACTATTCATTCATGGGAGAGGCGTTTATGGCTATTATTTAAAATACTAATAAAGAGGTTTACAGCAGCTAAATTTATGCTGGAGAACAAAGCAAATATAATCTCTTTTCATGCAAAAACCTAACATTGTATTTTCTTATTCCTACAAAAATTAAGCTATAAAAAAAGCTAATAATATATCTTAGATCGATATTTTCATTTACTTGATTCTGTTTTCAAGGTAGACAGGACCAGGCTGCACCTGGTCAGCTGTTCGAGACTGTCCTTGCCTAAGAGAATAGGTTCACTACTAAGCTCATCATATTTATTGTTATTTTATATTGCAGTTTTATTATTATTTTAATTAATTTAAGGGGGCCACCTCGCATGGGTCTCGTGTCCCGTTTGTGACCTTCCTTTTGGGCAACTATATTTACATATATTTATGCATATATATTCACATTTTATATTTAGTTGATTTCATTGTTAGTTCCCAATAAAATTGTTATAAATTTTTTTTTTAAAAACCCGAATTGGCTGCCATAAAACTGCACTAGTCTGTGACATAGGATCAAAACTGGAAAATCAGATGTGTACACTACATATGTATTAAGTAACATTATTACTAATATAATGGCATGATTATTATCATTTCAGGACATGGTTGATTGGAATAAACCAATGCTTGCTCAAGTTGGAAAGCTAGGTTCTAACTACCTCAAATGGGTTCACTCCCCTGTGGACCGACCCCTAAGGCTGTTTCATTCAGATTTTGCAGAATTCTTCTCCCGAACACCATGGTTCTTTGTTCCCATCATTTGGCTTCCTTTGGTTCTCTACACTTCAGTGTTGGCTCTTAAGCACCTCAACAAAGAGTTTACCAGTACCTATGAGTCTCAGTCCTTCCCTGTGGCTTTGTCTGTCTATTCTTCTTTGTTCATTCTTGGTTGTCTTATGTGGTCGCTAGTTGAGTATGTCCTGCACAGATTTCTGTTCCATCTTCTTCCATCTGCTGACTCACCATTCTGGATCACATTTCATTTTTTCCTTCATGGCCAGCATCACAAGGTTAATATATAAGAGAACAAATATTTTTTTGCCATACCCAACTCCAGTGTTAAAAAGACAAAGAAAAAAATATATAACACACTGCCCTGACTTTGATTGGTCAAGAGGCTGTCCCAGAGTATCAATAAAGTCTGAATTAGGTTCAAATGAAAGATTATTGATTGACTAACCTGTAAAAAAATTAATTTGGGTAGCCATTGTAGCATTGTGGGGGCAGCATGGTCGAGTGGTCAGAGCATTGGTCTAGCAATCTGGTGGTGTCGGGTTCGAGTCCTGCTGTGGCCACTAGCAGAGACTTTATTTGTCTGATTTCGATTAGGTCAAATTCAGCCTCTCGACCATGCTTGTGAATAGCCTACTGGTTTGCCTCCTTACCAGTTGGGTTTCTCAATAACACTTTAATTTGTAATTATTATTAAATTATTTGAGTCTATTTATGTAAGAGCATTGAGATTTCGAATGTGATCCATGTGCTAAGAATTCAATTATTATTATTATTATTATTATTATTATTATAATTATTATTATTATTATTATTATTATTATTATTATAATTATTAGCATGCATGTACATGTACAGTATGTGTCTTTATTTTCCATGTAATCTTTATTATTTTCATTTTCATTATTTTCATTTTCTTTTCATTTCAGGTCCCATTTGATGGAGCCAGACTTGTCTTTCCACCAGTAGCTGCTTCAGTCTTTGCTTTAGGATTCTATGCTATCTTCAGTTGTACAATGTCACCTGGCTGTGCTCACGCTACCTTCTCTGGGGGTCTCCTAGGCTATGTTTTCTATGATTGCATACACTACTATCTTCACCATGGCTCACCTACACAAGGTGGATACTTCTATAACCTCAAGAAATACCATGTTAAACATCACTTTGAAGACCAACAAATGGGTAAAATATATAAATATTCTATATATAATCTATGAATATTGATATTATTAATACTATTTAATTGAATAAGATAAGTTAAATTAAATGAAGTGGCAAGGGTGCAAGTATTACTGTATATTGTTAGTAAAGCATTCACTTTTCACTGTTATTAAATCTTTATTTTACTGTATGTGGTGATTAGATGCAAGTTCTCCCTAAACAGAAGTTAATGTTCATGTCTAGACCATTTTCAACCACACACTTTATTTTATCGGTGCCAATCAAAAAATGGTCCTCTTATGGCTGCCATGTAAAGCTATCAATATTACAACTCAAAACCAAAAATTGGAGTATTTGAGCTCAAGTATTTCTGAAAAGAGCTGTATGCATATGGGTGAACGAAGTTACCAATTTTTTTAGTTTTTTAGTGTACCTGTATTTACGGCGAAAACTCACAAGATGGCAGCCAAAAATTATGTAAAAAAAGAAGATTTCATAACAAAAACCCATAGAAAATCCCTTGTGATCAGGAAGGAAAGAACACCTCAAAAAAAACTCTATTCATATGTAGTGTCTGTAGGAATCAAACCTGTGGCCCAAACCATGGTCCGAAATGGGAAAACATTAATTATATGGTGCAGCTAGAGCTAGAGGTCTGTTAATCATTTTTTGTTTCTGTTTCTGTTTATGACAGGTTTTGGAATATCCAGCAAGTTATGGGACTACCCTTTCCATACATATCCAAACAAGGATAAAGCAAGTTAATTTGCAAGGAATCTAGTTAATTGATGAATAATTTAAGGTAATAATAGTTGATGTTCGTAACATATTAATTTTCTTCTGTGAAATGGATGAGAAAAAGAGGAGTTTTCTCGTGTTGTTGTTATGGTTGTTGTTATCCAGTCATGATCATCTTCCCAACATTTTCAGTAAATTGCTGCAAAGCAGATATCAATTAATTTTAAGTTTGTTTGGAACTATCCAATATAGTTGAAGTCCCCCCCCCTCCCCACCCACTCCTCTCATGAAGAAACAAATATCTTCTGGCTTATTAATAAGTTATAACTATATTACAAAACCACAACACCATACTCAGCAAGCAGAGATCATTTTTCTTTCCATTCATGAAAGCTGGGGCCAAAACTGAGGGCAAAAAAATTCTAAGAGGAAAAAACATTGTCAAAAAACTTGTCCAAGAAGAATCAACTTAACAACTCTTTATTCCAACGAAGGACTTATGTATGGAATATCAGTTTAGTATACCTTTTATCATAGGCTGTTCATACACTGTTTATACACTGACGCAGCTCGAACAAGTACCTTAAGCTCTATTGAGGGCTATTTAGAAGTAATGATCTTTGAATTTTATAAACTTCTTTCAAATAGCATACACTGGTTGTTCTGCAAATAAAAATATTTGGATGAGCAGCCAAATAATTTTTGGTTGATCTATAAAAAAATCTTGATGCTCTTTGGACAACTTTTTTGACATACCCTGTTGAATTTTCCTCTTAATTTTAATGGTCATCCTGATTTTCACGTTCACAAGCATAGCATAATGGCATACCAAAGCACGGAAAGCACTTTAAGATTGACTGGAACTTTTGTTCTACCCATTCAAAGGGGATAACTTAAACCATGAAAGACTGTCTGCACTTGCATAATTTGTTATGCATATTCTGACATCACTAGTGAAAACCAGGCTTAATTCACTGAGTCGAGTTTTACAAAAATCAGCAATTGCACATTTGGAATTCATATACCAAAAATAATTAAATTATATCATATGATAATTTAACTTACAAGTCGCTTAGTATACTGAACGATAGACGACAGGGACTGTGGAGCAGAGTTTTAAATAAGTGAAGAGGCCTGGATTGTCATCACAAATGACATTTCTTGTGTCCATTTCAAGATATTTTTAGGGGGTTGGGTGAGGGAGGGATAAAGTCCCCACAGCCCCGCCCTCTCCACAGTCCCTGGACTAGAAGTATTTATAAAGGTTCAAAATTACGGGAGAATTTTCACTGCACAGCACTCACCACTATATTGATTTTAATTTCTTAATGGAAACAACTGTCGCAAGGACAAATCTGGGAAATACCGGTAGTATTAAGGGGTGAAGTTTAGTTCTGTTTCTACATGTAGGTTCGTTTAGGCTTAGTCACCTATTTCATCCCACTTGTCCTAAATCTGCCCATGAGATTACACATAAACTATATTTCTGCATCTAGTGTACCCTGCTAGCAGAGGTCCATATACTTTTTTTGAGTAGTATTTGTTTTATTGGCTCTTGTTGCCTCTGCCAGGATGTCCACGATGTGCTGAGTTTCGTTACTATTTTACATCACACATTGGCATGCAAATAAGGGCCTGGTCTCATTTGTGACTAGTACATGTATTAAGTTAATTGCACATTTGTCAGGCTAAATTTTTGTCAGATGACATCGTTTTGTGTGTTTTTGTGGGTTTTTGGATGACAACTCCGCACACAAAGCTAGCGGGGTACACCTAGTGTGGTAATAATAAATAGTATATTGTCATACTTCAAGATATTTAGAACTATTTTAAAAATTTTAGTTTACTTATAATTATCCAATAATTATCCAATAATTAGAATTTTGCCATTTCCTGAGTTCAATAATCAGAATGCATTCTTGTCGAGCTTTGATACAGACAACACCATTTGCAGACATGGTGAACAAGTTGTTTGTACCAAGGTAACCCAGAAAAGGTCTATGGAGTGTCTGTGGTGTGTACCTGGACTTGATATAAAATAACTAAAACACTGCAGCCATAACTCGTTTTCATTTGCTATGAGTTCTGTTTGGAAAACCTTTACTATGGCCAATTACTTGGACAATTTTATTTTGTTACTGCAATTCTCAATATCTTTAATCTCAGACATTTCAATGGCTTGTTGTGCAATTTGTTTTTCGCTGCCATCAATCAAAACTAATCACTTGGTACTTTTGATATTTTTGACTTGCAGCAGTGGAAAAAAATATATAATGGGAAACTAGTATTGTCAAGTTTGCAGAATATTGAGAACTGAAGTAACGACCCACAAACAGTTCAATCCAACCGTCAAAAGATTGATCATCCTAAGTTAATATTCATTCATATAAGTAAATGTTGAATAGTAGGGCACCAACATAACTAAAAAAAAATGGCACAAAATCTTTAGTTTATATAATTGTGACAGAGAATCTACTCTAGGAATTTATTTAATGATTCATATCTATAGGGGTCGCAAGTCACGTTTGTAATATATATATTTATTAATTGTTGACGACTAGCTCAACTGGGGTTTAAAATCAAGTGAAACTATTGAATATGTGTGTAATTGCACTAAAATAGAAATAAAAGTTTAACAGTAAAATATTTTTTGTTGTTTAGTGACTATAGACCCCTTGCAGCACGTCGGAATGCAGCTCAATTTGGAGGACAAAACAATAGGTTCCATTTCTTAGGAGATTAAAATTCTTTTGATATTTTTGACTCAGTGGCGTTTTGTCCTCCAAATTGAGCTGCTTAGACGTCACGTGAATGGGGTCTCTTGCGCAGAATTTGAAAAGTTAGGAAAATTATTTCTACTTCTGCAACATTGGGCGCAACGGATTTCATCGTGTGAACATTCTGCCAGGTTGCGCGCAACAAATTTCATAGGGTGAACACCACTACAACTTATGCGCAACAAATTTCATCGCGTGACCACCTCTACAACTTATGCGCAACATTGATAGAAATGGTTTACGGATCTCACACAATGACGTGCCTTTTTAGCAAACTCTGGCCATACTTGGGTATATAGCATTTCCTAATTCATGGTTTTGTTTACAAAGGGAGTTGCTACGTGTTAATTGCATTTCTCTAAAACTCGGTCACCAGCAACGTTGCACGCAAATGCTGAACTATGTTCTATATGTCATATAAAGCAACATCGTATTACCACAACACTTGCGCCAACAGATTTTATCGTGTGAACACCGGCCGCCTCTGTAACACTCCTAACCTCTCCGCTACCCACCCTCTGCTGGTTTATGGAGACTGCAAATCCCAATAATTTTTGCTTCTAAAATGCAAGTTGGGAAAATGTGAATTATTCTGACAAGATGTATGCTACCCTGGGTGATCGTTCTTTTTCAGTAGCGGCACCAAAGCTGTGGAATAAGCTCCCTTTTTAAATAAGAAATGTTTAATATCTGCTAACACATTTAAGAAGGTTCTTAAGACGTATCTTTTGAGGGGGCATTTAATTTTATTTGATTCTTAATTAATCATTATATATATATATATATATATATATTAGATGATATCGGATTTTCATCTAGATGTTGACCTATTTAATTAGATACAGATTTTTTTAATTATATTAATTTTGTTTTTTTAGTTATTTCTATCTCTATGTATTGTATTAGATACTTTTATAGTTTTAGCTTAAGTTTCTCATATATTTAGGATTTTGTTTTATGCGCCGATGAAAATGAATATTGAGATTGGCGCAATATAAGTTAATAAATATTATTATTATTATTTATGGTCTTTTGCTAATAGGTAGTTTCACTTGGGCAAAACAGAACAATACTTTCAATACCTTCTTTATAAAACATTATATCATCTGCATTGAACAATAATTTGAGTCCTTAGCATATTAAATTAATCATATACTGACTACTATATACAGGCAGGTAGTTCATTCCTGAACAGTAAAGCATCGAATAATGATCCAGGATAAAGCAGTTTTCGTATGAGTGAATGGGAAACATGATTTGTGAAAACACTATATTTCTTTGCTAAGTGTTTAAATAAAGTTATTAGAGAGCTTAAGATTCGTGTTTTTTTTCTCCCGCAAACGGCAAACGTGACCAAGTTTTCTTCGTTTTCCTGTATTTCACTTTACCTTTTGCAAACTTTCTTAACAAAAAGATTTCTTATTTTGTTTATCTACAACTTGGAGATTTTTGCGATTCCTTTTTACTAATTTTAAAGAACTTTTCACTGGTCAACTGACGTTTCACGTTTGCCGTAAACGGGATTCTTAAACTCTCTACTATTATGGAAACAATGCGGCAAACTGATGTTATGTTATGACTGATGTTATCGCTAATCACCACCATACAGCAGTGGCGCAGCTCAACGGGGTCGAATTGAAAACATGTGAAGACGCCTCTGGCAGCCGCTTTACAGTCCATGTATGACCCCGGAGCACAGCTCTAACTAGTTTGAATTAGTTAGGCAAATTCGTGGTGGTACTGTAGCCACGCCTTATCTTACCGTAGCCGTAACAACGCGTTGTGGTTGGGTGAATTACTGGATGACAATGGGAAGCCATTTCAATGTATGTGCCTGAAGTCAGTACCGCATGTTTCCCATTCGTACGAAAACTGCTCTAAGAATTAGTTATCATTATAATTTTATTATATCTTGTAAATTTTGTGATGCGCATGTGAGCATCTTCCCATGGAACATGCGCAATATGAGTATTAAATTATCATAATTATTATTATTCACAAGAGCGTCGTAATTGTAATCATTGTTAATGGTACAGTTATCGTAGATTAATAAATTTTACACCGTAGTGAAAATAGGAACTGACGTTTCGGACGTTAGTCCTTCGTCGGAGTCAATAGAAAGTAAGAGTGAGAAAGATGTTTATATAGTAGAGGAGAGAGAAAACAAACCAATAAGAAAAAAGCGAGCCATAAAATAAAGGAAAACATAAGGATCGAAAGCAACAATAGGTGAGAAATAACTTAATTATAAGCGAAGCGTTCGTTCATCCCGTGGGGATTAACGGTGCCAAGTAAATGAATTAAGCGCATTTCTTTTGTTTTACGATGATTGTTGCTGCCGTGGGTTAAACACAGACCAAAAACAATAGCATTAAGCTCAGAATGATTAGCAGAGTTTAAGTGCCGAGCAATTGTTAATGGTAATAGAACTGAGTGGAATACAATAGCTGGGTTTCACTTTCCTGTCTCGTGCAGAATGTTCCTCAGCTGAATCACAAGTTTTCAATAGAATTCTTTCTGGTTGACAGCACATGGTGGTCAGTGTTTGACCACCATTTGGAGCAGATAATGAGATTCAAAGACTTTTATCAGCTGATTGAAACCCAGCTATTTGGGCTGAAATCACAAAAGTGATTACAAAATTGCACGACCGCGTTTGTTAATAATGAGTTTGATTTCAGCCCAAGATTGCACGACACGAAGTTCTATTACCTAGTAATCATATTCATTTTGAAATCTCAATATATTCAAATACTTAACAGTTATATGTAGCTTCAAAAGTGATTGGTTGACAAAATGATGCTATTAATGATTCAAAATAGTGCGATTAATACTTAAATCGCACACTTTTTAGCCAATCAGATTGCATGATTTGCTAATAATGATTTCAAAATGGATATGATTAAGTGTGAAAAAAGACAAGTACTGTTAACGATCAGTACGCTACTGAGTCTGACCTGAGACTGCGTATGCTGCTTACGATTATAATTACAACGCTTGTGTAAACCAGGCTGTACAGATAATATCAATGTTGAACTCTATTACTCGCTCATGATTTCCATTAAAAATGAAAAGTTAAAAAAGAGGGAAAAAAACAAGAACGAAAGATAAAAAGGTAGAAAAAAGATAAGCAAGGAAAGGAAAAGAAAGGAAAAGAAAGGAAAAGAAAGGAGAAATAGAATAAAATGTCTTGATCATTATTCGATGCTTATGTTCGTTGGTCAACCGTTTTCTTTAAACATGTTTATGTACATAATTACAATTATAAAAATATATCTAATATATTCCTAATCGAAAACATCGCTATATCGATGAACAGCTAATTCTCTCAAAGTGAAGGCATGTTCCACTTCAATCCCACTAACTTTCTGAACAGCAGCTAGTCTTTTCTCGGCATCTTTCTTGTCTTTGCCCAACCTCCAGCACAATTCAATCCTCGTATTTAAAAGGGGTATCAAATACGAACTCGAGACATTGCTGCCAATCAACTCTAAAGCAGCTTCAGCATACTGCTCGGCTTCCTTGAACCGGCCAATTTTATCATAAGCCACTACCATACTTCCTAAGGTAGCCACTATTTCTGGTATCCCATCTCCAAGCTTTTGCTGAAGGTGTAATGAGTTCGTGAGAAGTCTTAAACTGTCAGTCCATTTTCCTCCACGAATATCTGAGCAAGCTTGTCTCAAGTCTGGTAGATAAAAAAATACTTTGAAAGCCGAAGCATTACGCACGCAATCATTCGTATAAATGTAAGATAAAAACTTCTCAAATGCGCGACATCGTGTCTGAATGACCTCGCCATCAAAGTTTTTTGCCCCGAAAACTTTTTTAGGTAGTCGTACTTTAGAGATTAACTCAGGGCACACTTTCTTGAGTTCCTTCCAGAGATTTGTAAATTCAGAATAACGCCTTTCAACAACTGCTTTGTCGCTGTCCAGGTCGTCTGTCTTCACTACCATGATTGAGTAAATCTAAGGTAAAAGAAAAGATATTCAGATAAAAGAAATGGAGAAATGCCTCGAGTTTTCAGTGGCCAACCGAAAATGAAACTACCCACCCAATTTAGTCTATTTTTCTCCACTGTTTTTCTTTCCAATTCTATTTTAGTACTACTACTGGCCGGGGAAATCCTTGACTTTGTGTTCCAAGAAATGCGTTTGACCAAGAACGACTTTCTTCACTTTGGTTGAGATAAAAATTGAGCGCAAGTCAAAAAGAAACTGGGTGTGTGAAAGCGTTTTAATAATAATAGTAATAAATAGTAATAATTTCCTAATAGACCCCTTGCACGTGACATCAAAGCAGCTCAATTTGGAGGACAAAACAAGAGAATTTCAATCTCATGAGAATTGGAAACCTATTGTTTTATCCTCTAAATTGAGCTGCATTTCAAACATGCTGCAAGGGGTCTATACCGATTCTAAGCTTGAATTTCTTGAGTGAGATTGAACTTGACTTTCAAAACATTTCTGTCTAGCAAGTTGACAACATTGTGCATTGTCAGGGGAAATAAAATATTTAAGAATCGACTGAACTTTTACAAGATATTGCTTCACTGTAAATGGACTGGGGTATAAGTCCTTTGTTTCATAACTTTCTAATGAATTTCTGATGACTACTTTAAAGGTCCAGTAGTGGATCTTAAGCAATTTCAAGGGGAGTGACTGTTACCTAAAAAGGCAGCACATAGCGTCCTTTTTATGTTTTACCTTATTTTATTATTAAAATTTTTTAAATCCAAAGGGGCTAGCTAGCCACCCCGTGGATCAGCCCTTGAAGTCCCGCTTCAAGGTGCCTTGACCTCACTTCTAAACACTCAAAAATGAAACCATGTGAACATATTTCATATTAAGGTTCATTCTGCAATCAATTTGATACTGCATAAAGAAGACAGGTGATATGTCACGACATGAGGTCAACACTGTAATTGATACTTTGATTAGCATCATCGTACTCAAGACATATAGTTGATATGCACTTACCACATATTTGTTGCGGCCTTCTTCACAAACCCTCGTAGAGATAATTTCAAACCTGAGTGTTGGTCTGAGATCATGACTGCAGCTAATACTAAAGCCCCTTGAAATACTATCTACAGGAAAATCCAGGTCATCTACATCACTGCTTTCATCCTCTTCCTCAAAAACAACTGAATATGACAAGGGAAAAAAAAGGAGTTAGATGATATACCCAACATGGATCTGGTTGCTTTATAAATATCACTTAAATGTTTGATTAGAAAAGCTTACCCTGAGAGCAGAGGTCGCTTCCTGGAAGGTAGATAAGAACCTCTGCTCGCAGGGTTAGAAAAGCTATAAAAACTATAAAAATGTGCAACCTTTTATTTTAACTGCAGGTTCTTTTAGAAAATTATATCCTTCATTAGGAATAGCATTTAAAATTATATTCAACGTTGTTTACATGAGAAAAATCATATCATTTACCCAACTTGTTTTTTTAGCCCAATGATGACCCAATGTAAGATTATCTTTAGCTAAATTGGTTTTTCTTTCCCCATCATTCAATTAAGTTTATTAGAGTGCAAATAATATAACCGTGAAATAGATAGCAAGAAATAGGAGATAGTTAGTGCTTAGTTAGGCAAGACATAGGAAATCAGCGAGGCATGACAGGAGCACGGGCTTTTTCTAGATCAACGACTCAGTGCACAAAAGAATGTGTTTCTGACGTTTAATGAGTTAAAAATGAAGACATAGGTCAATAAATCAAGACGCAGATACAACTATTTGAATTGTAATACTGATAGATTAATGTGGAATAAAAGTTTGTTCAAATTATCACGGTTGTTTTTTTTATTCCGCATTACAAAACCGCAGCGTAGCGGTGATCATTTGACTAATTAAACATGCTTGCACGTGCAAGACCCGTCACGGCTCGCTTATTTCTCCACTAATCAAATTTAGGCAGAACTTAGGACATAATTAGTCATTAGTTAGCTAGCTAACTATTTCACGGTTATATTATTTGCACTCTAACATACCAATCAACTTTACTATAACTGCTTCATGGCCGAAGCTTCCACATCTCCCTTCACACATGCATAGCTCTGTTCTTAAGTATGTGTACATGTACACCAGTATGTCCTCTCCCTTCCAAACACACATTATTTCCATACCCATAAATTCTGTTATAAAAATGGATGAACTTTGATATCTACTCATAATATTAGTATCTTACTTTAATCAAGGCTTACTTGTTGTGTTAATTAAATAAACACAATCATAGTAACAGTAATGTATAATCAAGGCTTTGCGGGCTGTTATATTTGCAATGTTTGCATTAGACTCAAGTAAGACCTCCTTTCACTCAAAGAATCTCAAGATAATAACACATGGTATGAAATGTGAAAACAGAACACCCAATGTTAAAGAGGTCTATTCTGGATTACATCAGAATTGTAGAAAGCAAATATGTGGGTGAACAGACTATATATACCAGAAACAAAACGTTTTAGAAGTGAAAAACGTGATACCCACCAATATACTTAATCAATACCTACATGCAAAATGGGACCGAAGTTCCATGATGTTTTGTAGTCACTGCAGGATCAAGTACAATTTTTAATTGTTGTGAAATTGTATGTCTTTCTTGCTGTGAAATTGTGTAAATATTTAATATCAGATCAAAGAAACTGAAAGCATGGTTTCAATTTCATTAAATATTATTTAAAGCACAGCTAAACGTTAACTTCTTAATCATGACATATCCAAATATGGTGTCAGCTATCAAAATATGAAACACACGAAAACGAAATATTTACATATTTAAGGTTCATAAGTTCAAGGAAAAATTCAGAGGTAAGCACTCCAACTTTTCTTATGCTTCTGTGAAAGTTAAATTCAATGCAATTCAATATGACTCCCTCTAATAATTTTTTTTGGAGTCAGAGATTATTTTATTGGTGTAAAACATGCCAAATTTCTAGTCCCTTATTACCAATCAGTTCTGATTTTAAACAACAACTTTTTCTTTATAATTGTGACATTGTTTTGACTTGTTTTGTTTTCAATTATTATATAGATTATGGTTGGATACTGTAGTATGTATGCTGAATGGTTGAGAACTGTGCTTTATTAGTGAACAGATCACGGTTGCTGACGCCATCCATGCGCACACTGCAAACTTAATTGCAAAGAAGTGTATGAAAACAGCACTGAAAAGTACAACAGATTTTTTTCTTTCTATATAATGAAACAGATTAAAAAGCTTTTTCTGTGCTCCATTTAGTAATAAACTTTACTTAGGAAGTGCCGAAAGCACTCAAGAAGTGAGAAGCACTAGCCTATGGCTCATGTTTCTCTTCACACTTCTTTCGTGCTTACGTCACTTTCCTGCATACTTTATTACTGAACTCAGCATGGAAAAAGGTTTATCATTATTAATATTATATTATTATTATTATTATCATGAATATTATTATTATTATGATTATCTACTGCTATTGTTATTAACAATGTTTTTATAAAATATGTATATTTAATGTGAAAAATTAAAAAAAATTCCTTCTTCAAGTTCTTTCAAAAAGGTCCTAGGTTTGAACTTGTTAGGCCGAGTTTAGATGTCAACCTCTTACTGCTTCGAATCTAATTGCCTTCGAGATTGAGTGCTGTTTTCCTCGAAACTAGTAGAAGTATATATACCAAACTTAACACATGCCATCTTATGGTGCTTAGCAAAAGAGCTTATGTCATATAGTATTCTTTGGGTTTTCTTAGCTGCTGACCTCAAAGACAATTAAATTCGCATGTGGCAAAAGTTTGTCGTCTGAACTTGAATTAAAACTCTGAAACAACATATTCAAATCAATAAAAATCCTCAATAATTTTACTCTATCGAAAAGTTCTAAGACTGCTTGTAGTAAAATACTTTAGATGTGATGTCATCAGATATATAGCACACACACACTATTGTCTATGAAATGTCTGAAAATTGGAATTCAAATTTAGACAATTAATGTTGTCTAAGAATCCTATCATTTAGAATAATATTTTTTTTAAATAGCTAAAAAATATTGGTGTGAGGTTGCAAAACATCAACGTCACTCGGATTCCAGTTATTACTACACAAATAAAATCAACTGAGTTATTTCTATACTACGAAAAATGATTCGTTACGAAACCTAACTAACCCCGCAAAAGAAAAGAAAAACCAGATAAGAGAAGACAACAACAAAGCTAAGAAAGAACTAAGAAGAAATCAAATAACACAACATCATTAAAACCAGAAAATAAAACCATATGGAATATAAGACGCCAACTACGAAGCTGATTGCGAAATAAGTTTACTGTTAGCTACGAAATGATATCGCATGTCAGAACCCGTATAGTTAACGTTTAACGACGAACTATCAAAAACTAGGTAAAATCCCACAAACCTTCTCCTTTATTAGGCTGTGAAGGAGGATATCCAGCTTCATTTATCATGACTAATCTGCCATTAAACATCATAGTTGAAGGAAGACTGTCCAAGTCATCACACGAACCAAGCTCTTTATCCAGCTCCTCAGTGTCCGCTGGAGGCGATAGTTTCTCTAGAAGTTTTGAAGACATATGTAGCAGGTTTGGCTTTTATGCGTTCTCGTAGTTGCGAGCTTGTTAAGAGTAAAGTTCTTTTATTCTAAACATTTTATTTTCCCGGAAAATTTTAGGTCTTCTGACAGAACGCTATCGACGCCATGTTTATTTTCTTGACGCCTTGGACAGTGATGCATGATGGGTTTCGAGGAACGGGACATGACCCGCGGGTTTGAAATATCATGGCATGGCACGCATTCAAATATAACGAATTTAAAAATTTATCATCTTTATGGCATTACTTTTTAATAGGATCTTGGAATAACTAGAACTATCTAGAGCATGAATTAGTCCTGAATCAACTTGGAATTTTTTCCACATGCATACATAAGCCCAAATAAAACAAGTTGAATATATGAATTGTAACTACTTTTAGGAAATAAAAAGTGAAAAAAAACTTAACTTGTTCCCTTCTCACTCCACCCTTTTTCTTTTAAAAACCTTTCGTTTCGATGACGCGCTTCCGTCACGAGAAAGGACTAGTTCCCATGGCAACACCTTATGCGGACCGCCTGATGACGTTTACAGATATTTGCGTTTCCTGATTAGACGAGAAACAAAAACCCGTTTCCAGTATTTACTAACGTGTGTTAATAAATTTTTCATGTTACCAAGAGGTTCTTGAAAAATCCTGTTGAGAAAGCATTGTAAGTATAATCTAGAAACGTTTTCTTTTTCGATTCGTGGCATTGGTTGTCTAGACCACTGCCCAATGAAAAATTTGCATTTATAAATATTTTCTTATCAGTTCGAAAATCGTGCACCAATCCTCGAATTGTCGTCACAAAGGGAGTTTGAAATCAGATATCGCATAGATAGTTGTGAGCGAATGCCATGATATCGCGAATCCGCCAAAAATTATTTCAATTGTGGTTTTATTCAGGTTTTTCCCTCAGTAGCCACCGGAAATAGATTGTTGTGTTTGTTTTGATTTTTATGTAAATAAGAAGGAAAACTACTGATCACGTGCTTAATTAACATTTATGACATCATAGCGCCTTAATGACTCCTTATTTGGCAACCGGAAATGAATTTGATTGGTTTATCTCCCACCTTGACGGACTTTGACAGAATGTCAACATAAACACAAGAGTTTTCCCAAATTTTTATTTCGCAGTTGAAAAGAAAGTCGCAATCAATAGTTTTTTGGCGCTTAGATCTTGCCCAAGGCTCGATAATTTCGCTGTTTTTTCGGTCAAAGCTGATAGAAAGGAAGAAAAAGAAGCCTTCCTTGTAAGAAATTCATTAATTTTTACTGCATCATTTGTAGAATCGAGCGAAATAGCTCCTTACATAATCTCGCCCATCACAAGCCAAGAATAGCAAAGCAAGCAAGCTTTCTTGTCAACGGATTTTGGCGGACTTTCTAGTCAAATAAACTTCATCGTTAGGATCTACAAGACTCTCGTTTAACTCTAATCAAAGGTAAGTGCCCGCCAACCTCAACCGAAAAGAATATTTTTTACATCTTTGGTTTTCGTGCTCCAAATTTTTTTTCTTTGTACGTATGTTTTTCAGCTGTTTGTATTATGTATTCGAAGTAACGCTAGTTGTTATGCAAAGCCTTGATCGGATGTGTTCTTTATTCCTACTATAGGTTTGATTATTTCAAGTAAAAGCGACCAGTAATCATGTTTTCAAGCCTTACTAGTTATTTTTGGGGAGAGCAAGATGACCAAGTTGTTCCCGACTGCCCTGTAAATATCGAAGACAACAGATCCGAGGAAGGATGGATTTTGGTCGACTTGGCTTCCGAAAAGCCTAAAGGTACGATCCAGCTTTAATAAACTGTAATTATTATAAAATTATGAATTTTATTCTTTATTATCAACAATAAAAATAAAAATATATCTTCTCAAATAATATATTTTGTTGTCACGGTCCTTCGCCCTTGACATTGCATTGTTTCACCACCATTACATCACTCCCGGATTTCATCAGATCATATTCCAAACTCGTAAGTCGAAAAATTTGGGGTATTTAAAATCATTTTTTTCCAATTTCAGACCAAGTTCAGTGTGAAAAAGATGCTGTTGCGGTCCCAGAAAGCGTCGAAGAAAGCTGGTATGTCACCCCGCCATCTTGCTTCGATGCAGGCGACATTTCTGGGGCGAACCTCGAAACTAATCCCATGGAAAACCTTCTTATTGAACACCCTAGCATGTCTGTTTACGGCCCTCGCTCTACAAGATCTTCTTCTACTCACGGTTCAAGCTCCTCATCAAGAGAAGCAAGCCAGCAAGCTGAGCATGAACAAGCTGTAGAACGCAGGTCTGCTCGCCGTTCTGTGCGCTTTCAAGAACAGCTGGAACTTATCTCCAAACGTAGGCTTGTAGAACCGCCGAAAAAGGGGTCAATAACGCCTAACGCAAAAAATCTCAAAAGACAAAACAACGTCCAACACCACACCTCACGTTCCAGGAGGACAAAAAAGAGGGACAGAATGGTTGGTAAACATATTGGAATGCATGGAAAAAGAGGAGGCTAACAGATTGATCCTTGTATCGTGACGCGAGTTTAGGATGGTGTGAATGTGTGGGTACAAAGTCCATACTTTGTTATATAACAAAAAACTATTTATATCTTCTTTAATTAGCAAATCAATCCTGACTTTAGATAGCTTTTTTCTAATTCTGTACATAAACTAGCACACTACTTTAAATTTCCTGAGCTGATTTTTTGGTGTCAGAAATTCTTGATTAGATGTTGATACAAGCTAGATAGGTATAAATAAATGCGAGATGAATGTCTTCTTGCGATTTTAAAATTTCCAAAAAAAATTACAAAAAATAAAGACATTTGCATACATACAGTATTAATGAATTTTACTGTACTTGTATGAATTCACTCTTTTTGAGTTCAAAAAAATGTTCTAATTTAACGAACTGTGACGTAACTTGTGTTGGACCGGCAATGACGACCTTCAAAGAAAGACCAAAAAAGGAAAAAAAAATCACATATAATTTATTATTCTCAAAAAACTAAAAAAAAGTATTATAAATACTGTCAATGTAAGTACCATCGAACTATATATTAAGTGCATTTTTAATTATTTGCATGGTAAAATATGATATTGAATGCAGTCTGAAATTGACAGCAATAAAAATATGTTTCTATAAAAAGAACTCTGTTGGGTTTTGTGTGTTCAGTGGGATTTTCCACCTGTGTTCATAATCCCTGAAGGCATCTATTATGCATTGGTTTTTGATTTTCTCTTGTCCAAATAAACATTGGTTGGCAGTGGGTCTATAAATGTTCTGACATACTGGTTTGCATAATGTATTTGAATAAATTAATATTGCGGAAAAAATTTAGTGGTACTTTAAGCGCGGGTGGAGGTTTGGCGTGACATCCACTTGACCACGTCAGCACCATAATATCAATTTACGGTACTTATACACGAGAAAAATCGAGCCCTCAAAGGAAGAGCTAAGAGATGTTTACCAGTCCAGTAATAAAATGTTTAACCCGTGTTGTCAATGAAAAATCATTGCACTCAGCTGCGTCTAGGACGCGCCAGATTGTGTTTGACTGAAAGCCAAGGCTTGTACTAATTATGCAAAAAAAAAAAAAAAAAAACGAGTTCATCCGGTATTTTGCATAATTATTTTTCTCATCACGTCGTCTGATTATGAAAAGAAGTGCGTTCAGTACTCCGGTAATGACTTGTAATTTTAACATGGATAGTAACCAATGAAAGCTGGTATTTTTATCTGACATTCATTTCATATGATTAACGTTATGTTACGTTAGATCTCGTGATCCAGTACGTGAAAACCTGATAGCGTAAAATACATCCTTTTCACAGCGTAGTTAATGTTCGACTTCAACGCGTTTGTAAAATCATTCAGTAAATCTAAAAACGTCCGATATTATCGCTGAGGTTCTATTATGCAATTTTAGTTGAAATGTAAGAATTTTGTAGCTTTTTGTTGATTTATCGGTATCTCGTCATCTATTTTCGCTAGTTCGAAGGGTATGTTGCAATAGGGCGTGGTCAGTAAGTCCTCGCAAAGTTTACCGTACAGCCAAAAAGTAGGGAGCCAGGCGCGGATCCAGAGCAACTCGCGCCGTTTTCCGGAATTAACGGTCAAGATTTTTAAAGTAGCAGTCAGTATAGCTCATTTACATCTACAGTTCTTTTGGTCCCTGAAATCCGCGCTGGATCCGCGCCTGGGAGCTGTCTCGAAAACCAAAAGTTTTTGCGCAAATTATCGAAATCGGAGACTTTAAATCATGAAACTTAAAGAAAGGTTTGTTAAGTTATCTAAAATTAAAAGAGCAAAAGACGGTTTCTACAGCTTGAAGTGCAAGATTACTTAAAAGTGTCATTTTGTCTAAGTGTCTTGACGGTATTTATTGCCTATATTTTTCACATTACCAAAAGTGGTCTGGAATTCTTTGGTCATATTTTAGAATTGGAGACAAACGAATTTACAGTCAAAACGGCTCAAGCGTATCCCCTAGAAACCATTAATGAATTTATTATTCCAATATATTGAGTTCATTATTCACTCTGACTCCAAACTTGAAAATAAATTATCTAACTGAGTTTTGATCGGATTCTTCAACAATAGACCTCTTTACCTTCGTTGTTTGTTGTGCCCATTTCAGACCACCTGATGCCACTCTTGGGAGTTGATTCTTTCATGTGTAAATATTTTAACAAAAGAACATTTCTCAAGGGAATGTCATGTGGTCTGAAACATTTGGGCAATTTGCATACGAAGGTAAAGAGGTCTATTGCCATATGCCAAGGTAGAAAAACTCCCCAGAAAGGCCATCCCTTAGAATTTTAGTTTTAAAATGAATGTGAAATTTGGATTCTGGATTTTTTAATTAAAACTCAGAGTGAATAATCAACTCAATATTCGAATAATAAAATCATTGATGGAGGCCAGGGGGTATTGTACGCTTGAGCCGTTTTAACAGTTAATTGACGCTTACTGAAGCACCTAGCATTAACGACAAAGGTGTTATCCCGAATTACTGGCTCCGGCACAAAACCAGAAATGGCTAAAAATTGACATGCATTTTGTTTTTCCCCCCAAATTTTATTCTCTTCTCCCATAGCAAGATTATAAATAATTTCTTACATTTAAATATTGTTTAAATATTATCTATTGTACTTAATTAATCCATGAAACAGTAAATTGATTTTGTGCTAATATATAAATTATAAATTTCCAGTATGTAGTTTTCAATAAATATAATATTTTAGAACAATAAAAATCACTGATTTAATATATACTAGTTATACAATGGTTTCAAGTGGCATACCGTGCAATATCCCACGAGTCACTTGTAGTTTCTAGTATACACACAAGCCTTTAGGGACTCTTTAGGTGAGTGTGTATATGAAGAAAATACAAGTGGGATATCCACAGTATGCCATGAGAAACCATTGTATAACCATCTTATCCCACTGCATAGAAAATACAAATGCATAGATTCAATGTACAGTGCATGATGGGAAGGAAGAGAGGAATACCGACGAATATACAATGGCTTTCCTGCTTTCTGATTGGCTGTATTTTCCATGGTGTGGGATAAATCAATCTATATGCTATAATATGCTTATTTCAAATAGTGTTTTTATATATTACCCTAGAAAATATTGTTATTGTAGTTCCTAGTAATCAATAGTACTGTTGTTTGCAACTGGGTGCAATATGAAAAGATAATTAGAACATATTTTGGCATCATGTTTTTTTGCCTTCTTTTAGGGGTAATTTTGAACATTTCTAACTAGCATCCCTGCCATTCTATATATGGGAGTCCCCCCCCCCCCTGGAAATTGTGTTCTGGGTCCTCAAAGAATGAAGTAACATTCATATACTTTTATGCCAAAAATTCAGTTGAGCTCTAAACCAAGCCTTTTCTTCTTCAATAAATATCTAAAAAAACTAATATTAAAAGTGTGTCAAGTACTCTTTAAAATGTATTAGAAAACCAGGCATTTGATAGAATTTCCATAATATGTTTTCAAATATGTCAAACAGGGCTTGAAATAACAGCTGGTCAACTGACAATGTCCAGTTAGAATTGGAACTTGTCAGGTGAAATCTTTGCCTTGCCAGTAACTTTTACTAGTAACATTGAGCCAGAAATGGGGTATGACGAAGCTAAAAAACTAATTTTTTGGGCCATCATGACTGGTGACTGACCAGCCGCTATTTCAAGCCCTGGTTAGACAAATATTAGATTCTTTTTTTGATACGAAATTATGTATGCTCGATTATGGTACTTGATTATTTAATTTGACTTATAGACTCTGGCTAAAATTTTAAAGAAATCATAGAGACTTTTCGGTCTGTTGTCAGACCTTCTTCAGTGGAACTAGTACTTGAGTCTACATAAGTCAAATTAAAATTACCATGTCTTGAATACTGGCTGCAACTTTCACATTTTCAATGGTCCTTCAGATTATTAGTAATAATACAAATGTGTGGTGACACAATGGTCCAAAACTGAGAACAAAGATGCTGTGTATGCACTAAGTCTATGAATTTCATATCACTGAAAGTCTTATAAAACAACAACAATATGTCTATCAAAATTTGACCATTGACTACAACGTAACATATAAAGCCTCCTATCACCTTTGAAAATGGAACTGGTATATGGACATGTGCAAGCACTGAGTGTACACAGTAGTCCTGATGTATGGGTCTTGGGAATACATAATTATACTATACAAGGAAACCTATACAAGTTAGTTAACCTAGTAATAATTTTATCTATTGGATTAATATATATTTCATATAATTTATTTATTAACTTATTTAAGAGATATCATAAGGTGTCTACTTCCTCATTCGTTCCACCTTGGCCATTAAGCTCTTGACTCTATCAAAGCTGACAGGTTTGGACCAGTGTCCATCTTCCTTGAAATGTGACCCTATTATCATGGCATTAGCACTTAGAAATTGGTCCACATTACTGATATCCACCCCAGATCCTATTATTACTGGCACAGACACTGCCTCGTGTACTGCTAACATCTCTTTGTAGCTTGCTGGGGATCCTGTAGAGATACCGGTTATGATAACCCCATCTGACTGGAAGAATTCAGCTGCTTTTGCCATCTCCACAGCATCAATATCTCTTGTGATGGCATGGGAACTGGAAATTTAGACAGCGTAAAGAGAAAATGCTTAGTATCAATTAAAAAAAGACAATCAAATCAGGTCATGCCAATCCTATTGTCTTATAATCTCAGGGTGGTGGAGGGCTGTAGTGAAGATAAGGTTTTCTAGACTATTGTGAAAGGGCTGTGCACTTATGTTCGGCCTGATCATACTGTATTCATATATATAAGCCTGACTCACACTAGCATTGTAAGCAATGATTGGAATTGCAATTGGAATGATCATAAGAGTAGCTTATGACCAGCGTTAACTAATGATCAAAGTCGGAATCAGAAGCAGAAGAGCAAAGGAACTGGAATTGGAAGGGTCACAAGGTTAACTTTTTCTTATGATTCCGATTATCACATTATACAGTGGACTTGTTTGAAAATAACAAACAAGTGAGTGCCAAAGAGAGGCTTTTGATTTCACACTGAATCATAAGCTTTTTGGGATTCTGATTCTGATTCCAACGCTTACAACACTAGAAGACAGTGTGAACAAGGCTTTACAGCCAAATGTGACATCTAGCTATTAGGATTTGAGTTTATTTTTTAGGGAATGGGCTTTAAAGTTTTAAAGTAAACTTTGGTTTAAAGGTTGAAATCACAAGCAAAAAGTCCAATTCAGTGGCACAGCATGAGTCCCAGAAAACTAAGGTGGGGTGGTAGGTGTGGTCAGGGGTTGGAAATGAGGATTAGTAATGGTTTTAATACCCCTGTAGAACCACAGAAATATAATATAATATACACCTGTGTTTAGTTTTGACGTCAGTAAATACAAGGACATTTTCAGCATTGATGTGTCTCCTATATCTCAATAATTCTCCAGCATCCGAATTCATCAGTCCTTCATCTCCAATCTGAGAAAACACAAACCCTTCTGCTCGTATAAAATCCAGTCCAGCTGCTTTAGCAACAGCCATTGCAGCCTTGTTGGCACCCGACAGAATGTTAATCCCACATGGAATCGAGCCTACTTCTCTCTTAACTTCATTGCAGATTACACTCATTGAAGCTGTAATTTCTGGTCCAACTTGACGGTTTAGGTATGGAAGGTCATGCATGTTTTCAACCATGACAGCATCCTGTGGTGTAAAGTAAATGGATAATTGATCATCATGTTAACATACTGGGGGGAAAAACTGACTGAACAATTGCCTTTTCTTTGCTTTGGCAAATTATGTTTTCCCAATTTTCAGACCACTTTAATCATTCTCTTGAGAATAAGATTCTTTGTTTGAGTAATTTGTATTATGTATTATTCATGATCATGTGCTTTCTCATACAATGCTGTTAAACAAAAAATCATACTTTAGGGAATGACACTTGGCCTGAAATTGAAAAAAAAAACATTTTGCCCAAGCAAACCATAAGGCTTTAATAAGCCTGATGCATGTTGGAGAGTGTGTAATAGATGTCTGGGGCAAGTAAATTATGGGTCCTCAAGAAAGAAAAAAATGTGTAAATTAATAAAGCCTGTCCCATTTGCATGACCAAAAAAAATGGTTGCAAGTCAAGGTTGCACTTAACAAAATATGGTATCCCAGGCTGTCCCATTTTTGTTGCCAACCTGCAAAAATTTAAGCTGATTTCTGGATTGAGCGATGATAACTCTCAGTGTCATACCAGCCTTGCCTGTCACAATAATGTGAAAGTGGTAGGCAACTTGTCTGCAGTCATCGCTTGCATGTGGTCAGTGGATTCTTTATCCCAATACTCATTATCAGACCGAGATATTTGCAAATTTTTTTGGTATACCAGTATCAACTTCAATCTCCAGTACATTGTGCGTATGATGTGGGTTGCTAGGGATGTGCAGCAATACGTACTGCACGGCTGTTTATCAGAAAATGTCAGGCCAGAATTCAGACTTGTCTGAATGACCAACTCTTTGCCTTGTCAGTCATTTTGACTAGTTGTCTAGAAACCCAGAAACAAGGTATTACCAAGCTAAAACGAATTTTGCTGGTCATCATGACTGACGACTGACCAACCATTATTTCCAGCCCTGATATGTACTGTAGTAGGCTTTATGTGTGTGTCACTGATATATATAAGATCCATGCTTAAGAAATTATAAGAAGCTTGATAACAAAGATAGGCTCAGACTCACCACCCCTGCCTTCTTGTAAATCTGTGCCTCACATTTGGCATTTTCAACAATCTGATCCACTGATAATTTATTTAATGGAGTTCCTAAATATCAACAACAATGAATAGAAAAATAATTATGATAAAGTGATTAAATAGTAACTATAATCATGACCATTTTGACATCTTCCAATGTCATTAACTTACTGAAGTATGCTTGAATGGAAAAAATATATACTCTGTTCAAGAATGTATGTAATAAACTGTATGTGACAAAGCTAAACAAATAGTTCTCCCTGGTCCCCTTTATAGAGTCTGATTTATAAAGATATTGTGGGTTTTACAGAGGGAGGATTTCCTCTTAAATTAAGGGAAAGAAGTTCTCAAATCCAATGGAAGTGAAATGGAAGTGCACTGCGCGCCAGTGACTAACTAAACCATAATAATATACCAGGTATTTCAATTTCGTTCAGGCTGATAGAAACAAATTAAATAAAGTATATGGTTACTGCTAAGACATGTTAAAAATGAGCCATATCAGTTATAATACACACCTGGTAAGGGATCCACATGAATCATTCCTATAACAACCGCAGACTTCCGACCAAACACAGACGAAAATTTTTTTGCCATTGTACAATTATGATATTTTTTCTAAAAAATATAATTGTTAGCAAAAATCTATTTATCAATAGTCCACTATATAGAAATATTATTTATCTAGTCATATACTCCTACAATTGTGCCGATTCATTCAGAACTGTGCTCCCTATCTAAGAGATTGAGAGATGCTTCAAGTACACATTAAAGCTGGTGTGATCAGCTTCACAAAGTGGGGTTCCAATTTCATCCTATTTCATAGCTCAGATAATACTGGCACTCTGATTGGTCAAGAATTGTGGTTTATTATTGAATGCAGCACACTACCTGATCATCCGCATGCACCAAACTTTTCAAAAAAGTGTAAGAAAACAGCACCAATAACTACAAAAGATCGTTCTTTCTATATAAAAAATTGTGATTAAAACAGGTTTTCTGTGCTCAGTTCAGTAAACAAGCACTAAATAGGAGGCTGCATACGAAAGCACTTAAGAAGTGTGAGAAGAACTTGCCTACGGCTTAATTGTGCTTCTCGTTACACTCATTTTGTGCTTTAATGTCACTTCCTGTGTGCTTTATCACTATATAGAGTACAGAAAAAGCTGTTTTATTTGTTAATCACTGAGCGTAAAGAACATAATGATGGCTTCACTAATTCTCACAAAGGGAGGTTCTATGGAACCCAAAGAACCAACCCTGGATCTACTACTGCCGCTCACTTCTTCTTCTTTCATGCTATCATGCTTTCAACACTCGATTTCTGTATGCTTTATTACTGAGCAGAGCTCGAACAGAGCACAGAAAAAAGAGCTGTTCAATTTTTTTATAAAAAGAGTGCAGATTGTCTAATAATATTTTTTTATCAAATGAAGAACTGATTTCAAATCGTTATAAATAATCAATAGCATTAATACATGGTAGAATTTGTGGTTTAGAGATGTGTAAACCACAAACATTTTGCATTACAGCCTAACGAAATCATTTCAATATAAAAGGATGAGATAAAATTATAGCAAATTGTTCATTTTTCAGCAATATTTTTACGAGGCACGACTTTTATTCATCTCTTTTGATGAATTTTAAATTTTCTTTACCATTCGGGAAGCAAAGAAAAAAAAAGTTAAAAGATCAAAGACCTTATAAAATAATCTAATGAATCTCTAGAAAAATACTAAGAATAAAAATAAAATTATAATAAAAACACAACTTACCTTTCATTTATGCAGTTTGATCGTTAACTTCTTCAAAACGAGGTTTTAATACTCATTCCCTCTCGTTTGTAACCACAGGTAGCCCAAGCTCCTGGAGTTTGCGCGTACCTTGACCAGATCCCCGCTCTTCTATATATGGGAGTCCCCCCCCCCCCCCCCCCCCCGGGACTAGTACTGCTTTCCACTCAGCTGCTAAAGTCATAACAGCCCGCATTCGAAAGCATTTAAATACTAGGGGAATTACAGCGATTTAAAATTAGAAGGATTTGTATGAAAAACACAGCCATAGCCCAACCAGCCTCGTTTTCGTGTTTTTGCCACATTTCAAATGCTTATACCTCTGCAAACATTTATCTCTATTCTTTGAAACTGTGCAAAGTTACTAATTCACTGATGGTCTTTCATGTGAAGACAAAATATTTAAAAAAAATTTGTTAAGCTGTTTCTTTATGCAAATTAGCAGCGACCAATATTGCATACAGTAAGGTCATTACCAATTTTTCTTAAGGTGGCTGCCCAAGGTTTTTCTGGAGCTTCCCCATCTCATTTTAAATTGCTGTACCTCCCATTATAGACCTCTGTTGGACTAGCCACAAAAGTTATTAAAGTGCACATAACCTTAGCTTTTTTCAATGCCTTCAATACTGATTCTACATGAAGTAAATACTGTAAATCCTCTATTAAGCCCCCCTCTCAAATAAGTCCCGCCCTCTCTAATAAGTTCCCCCTTTTTAAAGGAAGAAATTTATTAAGCCCCCTTTCTTTTAAGCCCCCCTCGGATGCCCCCTCCCCTTCACAACACAATAATGGTAAATCATACTTGAGAGACTAACACAAGTGAATTAAATGTTGAAAATACTGTGTAATTTGAACAATGCATATACCATGTCATTGACATCCCTATAGATTATGCAAGACGGTCCATAGTAATACTTCAGTTTAATTCTGAGTTTACCGTGTTGTGTTGTGCGTTTCGGCTAAAAATCAATAAGCCCCCTCTCTCTATTAAGCCCCCCCCCCCCCCAAACGTGCCTGAAATAAATAAGTCCCCTGGGGGGCTTAATAGAGGATTTACGGTAGTCGAATGGTAAAATATGTCTAAATCTGAGTGAAGAGTCTTTAAGATATGAAGGTTCATAACTCCAATATGTTAATGACTGTGACGTCTACTAAGGTATTTTAGTGTATTTGTTTTGACTAGTAATACTAAACACTGCCATTTTAAGAAAACAAATTTGAGATATCTTTTATATAAACCATAAGTAAAATAATAATGCTTTTTAAAATAATAAATACTGTTTGTGTGAACAAGATCAATTTTGTATATTTAATGAAGCCTTACTAGACATGATCACAGTCATTAACATATTGGAAGTATAAACCTTCATATCTTAAAGACGCATCACTCAGATCAAGAAATAATTTACCATTGAACTATTTACTTCATGTGCAATCAGTATTGAAGGCATTGAAAAAAAGGTTATGTGCACTTTAAAGACGTTGCTTTTTTTGCCTCAAAACATTGATGAAAATTCTCATTTAAAGAATTTCAGTGACGTCACTAGGGCGTGGCTGCATGGAAGAGCTTTGAACTCCACAAAACCCATATCTGGTCAAAATTCATTAAATTGGTAGTCGTACACAGGTGAAAGTGGCTAGTCCGAC
The DNA here is from genome assembly GCA_964019055.1 of Anthopleura xanthogrammica. NCBI lineage: Eukaryota > Metazoa > Cnidaria > Anthozoa > Actiniaria > Actiniidae > Anthopleura > Anthopleura xanthogrammica. The sequence continues at coordinate 10,414,899 of OZ025207.1, read as the reverse complement.
AGAGGTCTATGATGGGCGGACTCAGTTACAGCCATTTAAAATGAGATGGGTTAGCTTTTGTAAAAACCCAGGGCAGCTCCATTCTTGCTTGCTGAATATTTTCGACACTCAGTCCCAGAGGTTGCGCTGTTCGACAGTAATTTGAGACAGTACTAAATCTATTTTGAATGAAATAGCAGTGCTGTTTAGTACAAATTAGTGCTCATATAGTGTTTGCACTCTTAAGCATCCTGTAATACAGTAATTACCAACAGATACACAAAACTACTACAAACTTTATTAACAAATTTGTATACATGTGTAACATTAGAGGAAAAATATAGGAATGATTAAGAAATAGATAAAAACCCTCAGTTATAAACCCTCCGATCCCCCATATCTTAATACTCATACAGTCTCTACAAATATTATAATGACCTGCATGGTATAGATTTACATATATCTATACTCATACTCTACAAATATTATAATGACCTGCATGGTATAGATTTACATATATCTATACTCATACTCTATAAATATTATAATGACCTGCATGGTATAGATTTACATATATCCATACTCATACTCTACAAATCCGATTGAGAATACTAATTAACCTGTAGGTCCTTTTTAAGGAGGACGGTTTCCCAGAGCCTTTTCAAAAACTAGTCTAACCAACTAGATCAAACACCCTGTACCTTGCTTTGTTAACCTAAACACAATAATCAATGAGGATGCCCGTACCAAACATTGTGTGCATGACATCAGAAAACATTGACCATCATTGAAACCATATTTTCTTAAATATCACTGCTTTTGAGGGCTATATATTCTCCAGAATCTGTATTTTCATTAAAAAATTAATATGATAAGATACAATATTTGAGACAATTATTATGAGTTATGCAGCCTCTTGCCTCTGGCTCAAGATTTTATATCCCATACATCATTGCCACTCATATGTACTGTATATATTACTTATGACATCCATGGTTTAGATTTATAGAATCTACAGATATTCTAATAGCATGTATGGTTACAGATTTTCATATATATACTAGTTATACAATGGTTTCAAGTGGCATACCATGGAATATCCCACAAGTCACTTGTAGTTTCTAGTATACACACGAGCCTTTAGGTGAGTGTGTATGCAAAGAAAATACAAGTGACAGTTGGGATATCCCATGGTGTGCCACAAGAAACCATTGTATAACTGTTTTATCCCACACCATAGAAAATACAAATGTGTAGATTCAACAGGCAGTGCATGATGGGAAGGACGAGTGAAATACCCACGAATATACAACAGCTTTCCTGCTTTCTGATTGGCTGTATTTTGTATGGTGTTGGATAAAAATCTATATACACTCATACTCTACAAATATTGTGATATTGATTCCATACCATGGAACATTCTCACACAAGTCACTTGTATTTACTAGTATACACATGAGCCTTCAGACAAGTGTATTCGACAAGAAAATACAAGTGACAAGTGGGATGTTCCATGGTGTGTCACAAGAAAGCATTTTATATCTATTTTTCACACTACAAATAATCTAATGATATGCGTGGTAATAATAGATTTACATTAATTTATCTAATAGTATACTCATACTCTACATATTTTAGTATTTTTATGAATTAATAGACTTTAGCTGTTTACTTTACAATGTTCTTCTGTACACATTTCTTACTTTTGTGTTTCTCCTTGACTCCATGGTATGGCCAAAGACCCTGCACTGGCAACCTGACTTCATGAAAAGTGCTCTGAATAAGACAGAATGACAGCACATATAGGATGATTTCAGTCATTTTCAATGTCAGTCAGCACCTCCTCAGGAATACTTTCAGCACAACCTAAAATATTAAGGAAAGAGTAACAAAGTGAAATTGTCATACCGGTACTCTCGGCTCCGATCACCCTTCCCTCCCCTTCCCTTCACCATCCCTTCCCCAGTATGTAAACTGATATTATTGTACTTCCTCATGCATAAAAAAGTGCATTACCTTTTAGTTCATTAGTCATCTCGTCATCTAGTGCATACTTGATTTCTTCTCTTGAGTCCCATCCATGAGTTTTTATGCATTTGAAGACTTCTATTAGTAGATTGGGAAAGCATTCCAAAAACACAAAGTCTTCTAGCACTAGTTTCCTGATTGAAGTTGGCAGCTTGTCTTCAGAGACATGTGAGTGGGTGTTGCGTACAAACCTCACTAACTCTACAACAGAAAAGGTATCATATTTTCTCTTCTTTGTCATTTCAGCATAAATTGCGGGCATGTTTACATAGCCTGAATCATTCCAAGTCTTTTCTGTGACAATGGTGCTAAAGCTGTTCTCTAGATCATCCTCTACTGGCGTTAAGGGAGGTACTCTTTTAGCACGTGAACACTCGACCTCTGGTTGATTAGCAACAGCAATTAGAAACTCCATTTTTTTCTTTTTTAGCCAGAACATTGGATGGACCAGTGCTTCGGCTGCTGTTGGTCGCTTTGCTTTAACATTGTCCAGCATACTATTTATGAGATCAGTAGCTTCTGGGAGCAGCAAGCCTGAATCCCATCCCTCTCTGTTGTCTCTCATCACGTTGGCTTCAGTTTCATGGTAGATTTGCAATTCACTTTTATTAGCACAGTCTACTGGAGAAAAAGGATTTCTCTTGACTATCAAGATGTAATGAAGGAGCAGTCCACAAGAAAATACGTCAGATGCCATGGAATGTTCCTTATATGATGACTTCAATACTTCTGGAGCAATCCAGCACCTGGTACCAGCAACAGATCCATACACTGTGTCAGACGTGCTACGCTTATCGATACATCGGCTTAAACCAAAGTCAGCAATTTTCAAGCACAACTTAGGAAATGTTTTAAAAAGAATGTTACTTGGTTTGAGGTCACGGTGAATGAAACTTTTATCATGTAGATATTCCAGTCCTTTTACTACATCAGCACATAGTGAAATACATGTACTTTTTTTGGTACTATCAAAATATGTACCTCCAAGGTAATCAGTAAGGTTTCCTTCCATCAATTCCAAAATTACATAGGAAAAGTCTTCATCTTCATCAAAAAATATATAACGGACCACCTGTTCGCAGTCTGCAAGAGCAGTAAGACTTGTTATCTCTCTCTTGTCTTCTGGACGATGCATTCGTAGTTTTTCAGTACGCTTGATAGCCACCTCTCTGCCATCCTTTTCATTAATTCCCACAAACACTAGTCCAAATGAGCCTTTTTGTATGTTGTCTTGATGATACGAAAATGAACTAACTTGTCTACATTCTTGCCTCCTTGCAACCTTTGCTAGGGCAGCTTTGTGTGTTTTAGAAATAGACTTCCATGGGATGACCAAAGGAACCTCATCAATATTCAGTGGTTTTGTTAAAAAATCTTTAAGTGCTGGACATTTTTTGGCAATGTCAGTGCAGGACTGACCTGATGTATCAGTGGCATTGTGATTAAATCCATGTGATAGAAGCTGTTTAACAATTGTCCAATGGACTGATGTCATCATGTCATTCACAAGAGAATCATCTAAGTTGTGAAAGCATCTCCGTCTAAAGGGCAAGGCCTCAATCATCTCTCTTGAAATATTTCTGCAGCAATGATGAAGTGGTGTTTCTTCACCATCCCTTTGGTGGATAGTGTTTTTCCTTGACTTTAAGATTTGTCCAACAAGAATGCTTTTCCACTGGGCACTTGTAGACTGGTCTTTACAAATGGCATTTAATAGAGAAACTGCAATAGCATCAGTTTGGATATAATTTCCCTCACAAGCAACATCAAGAAGTGCTTTTGCCAGAACAAAAGCTTCAGATTCAACAAGAATACTCATTACAGAATTACCATCATTGTTCACTGTCCATGGATCCAGTTTATTTTCTAGAAGAGTTTTCCAGAATTCCTTTGGTTGTTGTAAAACATCTGGATAAATGCAACTAGCATCTGATTTATCAATAACATTTTGATTTCTTTTTATGGTAACCAAAAGAGGTAGACTTCCTTCAGAATCCAAGACGTTGGTGTTTGCTCCAGCATCTATCAACAGTTTGGCAGCAGTCCAAGTCTTACATAAATGCAAGGGGGTTTGATCCATTTTATTTCCATCATTTAGCTTTGCTCCACAGTCTAAAAGATGCTTGAAGATTGCAGTTAAAATCTGCTTCTCAGCTTGATGGACAGCACTGCATGTGGGCAAACCTAATTCCAGCATTGCCCAAAAATGTAGTGGTGAGTTCAGGTTGTTATCCCTTTTATTGACAGTCACTCCTTTTGTAACATGGGAACTTGAAAATAAATGCAACAGTGTCAAACTTTTGCTGAGGACATCATTTCTAACTGCATCACTGTGCAAACAAAGACCTTGATCAAATAATTCCATTATCAAATGGAACACTGACTTCTCATTATGTGTTGTTTCTTCTAGACTTGATCCTTGCTTCAGTAAAAAAGAACATACCTCAATCAAGGTCTTTAGTTTAGTACTTTCATTACCTTTGTTTATCCAATATTTTTTGGACAAACAAAACAAAAGTGGTGTTTCTTTAAGGTGATTTTTTGCATGAACTGATGCTCCTAGATCATCTAGTTGGTGGCATATCTTCATTACTGCATCTTGAGAAGCACCTGCAAGTGGCAAGCAGGCTGCATAATGAAGTGCAGTGTTGCCATCTATATCAGCATAACTTGGATTTGCACCTAGTTCCACCAGTGATTCGAGAATCTTAAGAATTAACTTGCACTCATTTGTGGCTTTTCTAATTATTACTATCAAGTTCTGGATGATCTCACATTTACCTTCCCGTGCATACTTCAAGGCAATATTCAAAACTTGAATTACATGTAATCTTAAATCTAGTTTCTGAGAGAGTGAGCCATGTTGCTTTCTGCTTTGTAGGTTCAGGATCCTGCAAAACAGTGAATTAACCAATGCCTCAAATATTTCCTCTTGCTGTATTCCTTTCTTTTGTAAAAGGTTTAAACCTTTACTCATATTATGCACTTTCTCATTCAAACAATGTTCAATGAAGAATGACAATATGCTTAAACCATAGCAATCCTTCCTTTTCAGACCACTTCCATTGTCAAGAAGATGACTGGCTGATGTAAGGGATTCCTTCATCGCATAATATATAGGAGTTCTGCCATAACGATCTCTTTGTTTAATATTCGCCTTACCATTCATTATCAGTAAATGCACAATCTTGTCATTGCCTACACCATAGAAGATAGCTGAACTACCATCATGATCAGTAATGTTGGCATCAGCACCAGCTTCAATCAATCTAGAAACCATGTCTTCATTGTTGTTATGAATGATGCAATAAATTAATGCTGTTTTTCCTTTATTATCTGCAACATTTACATCAGCACCTGCCTTGATTAATGCAAAAGCAATGTCATCACTGTTTGTATAAAACCTACTAGTCATATGTGTATATAATGATCTGTTGGTGTCACCATAACAAGTGCAGTGTATCAAAGCAGTCTTGCCTTCATTATCAGCAGCATTCACATCAGCACCAGCCTTGATCAATGCAGATACCAAACTCTTATTGCCATCTTGAGCAGAGTAAATCAAAGCAGTTTTCCCTTTGTCATAGGCTAAATTGACATCAGCATCAGCATTGATTAATTTAATAACTAAACTTTCGCTATCTTGAGCACTTAGACTTGAAGTACAGGTACTTTCCTCCTCACTGTCAGAAATGCTATGTGATCTCATTAATTTTTGAATTCTTTCTCTGTTGATAATTATTAGAGCATAAGACAATGCTGTGTGGCCATGTTGATCAACAACATTGACATCAGCACCAGCTTCAATCAGAGTACAAGCCAAATCTTGATTGCCATGAAGCAGAGAATAAATCAAGGCAGTTCTACCTTTGTTATCAGTTACATTGACATCAGCACAGGCCTTGATTAACATAGAAGCTACAGTATTGTTTTCCGTCATATCGCTTCCTGGATGATGACCATCATGGTAACTGGACTTGTAGTACATGTACCTATATCCGATGTGAATCATTTGTCCTTTGTTTTTGATTCTATGTTGAGCACAGTAAATTAAAGCAGTTTTTCCTTCATAGTCACAGAAATTGATATTAGCACCAGCATCAATCATATTCTGGACAAGACTTTTTCTGTTATATAGAACAGCATAAAACAGCACTGTTTTACCATTCTTGTCCATAATACTGAGATCAGCACCAGCTTTAATCAATGTAGAAGACAAACAATCATCATCATCTTGTAAAGAATAATTCAAAGCAGTTTTGCCTTCGTTGTCACTTGTGTTAACATCAGCACCAGCTTTGATTAACATGGATGCAACTGTTACAATTGTGCTGGTAACTGCATCAATTTTTGCTTGATATTCTTCTTGAGACTTAGACATTTTATATCCAATACGCCTTACTCCTTCTTTGAATTTCAATGAACTTTGAGCACAATAAATCAAAGCTGTTTTGCCATCTTTATCAGCTATATTGGTTTCAGCACCAGAGTCAATCAATTCTGACACGAAGCTTCTATTAACACGCTGAACAGCATACATTAACACAGTTTTGCCCTGATTATCTATGACATTGATGTCAATACTATTAGCTAATTTAGAAAAGACATTTTTCATTTTCATATCCCCTGAGTGTTGCATAAAACAATGCACTTCTCCCAGTTTTGTCAACCATTTTAACGTCAGCACTGGCTTCAATCAGAGCACAAGCCAGACTTTCATTGTTCTCTTGTAGAGAGTAAATCAAAGCAGTTTTGCCTTCATTATCAGTTTTGTTGATGCTGGTACTACTTTTGATTACCTTGTCAATGGTAATCTTGTCACAATCAGGTGGAATGTAGAAAAGCATGTTTTTTCCATCAACATCAGTAATGTTAACATCAGCACCAGTATCAATTAATTCTATAGCACAGGAATCTTTGCTATTTTGGAGAAAGTAGGTGAGTGCTGTTTTGCCCTGATTATCAACACTGTTAACATCCTTACTAGCCTTTATGAGAGCAGATGCCACATGGTTGTATTCATTCTTTACATGAGCAAAACAACTTTCAAACCTGCTTCCCATTTTGAAATATTGATGTATGACATTGATGTATTCATTTTGTGCATAATACGTCAGAGCAGTTCTTCCTTGCTTATCAGTTAAGTTGGCATCAGCATTAGCATCAAGCAATTTAGTAATGACATATTCTTGATGTAACTGGATAGTAGTGGCTTCATCCTGTTTTTGCTTCATGTTTAGGTAGTGCAGCATTGACTTAGGTGAACTAACTGCAAGGTTTTTATTATTGTAGATTGCAGCATAAAATAGTGCTGTTTTGCCATCATCATCAACAACATTGACATCAGCACCAGCTTCAATCAGAGCACAAGCCAGACTTTCATTGTCCTCTTGCAGAGAGTAAATCAAAGCAGTTTTGCCTTCATTATCAGTTTTGTTCATATCAGAACAGGCCTTGATTAAAATTGAAGCTACTCTGCTGTGGGTAACTGTATCACTTCCTGAAGAATTACTGGAACTTGTGCATTTGTGCTGGTGATACATGCTTTTTTTTTGATTTTGGGCACAATAAATCAAAGCAGTTTTGCCTTCTTTATCTGATATATTGACATCAGCACCAGCTTCAATCAATGCACAAGCCAAACTTTCATTGCCATCTTGAAGATAATACATCAAAGCAGATTTCCCTTCATTATCAGTTTTATTAACATCAGCACAGGCCTTGATTAACATAGAAGCTACAGTGTTGTGGTCAGTTGTATCACTTCCTGGATGATCACCATCATGGTACCATTCTCTGGATTGGATTTGATGTTGAGCACAATACACCAAAGCTGTTATACCATTTTTGTCTGTCACATTAACATCGGCACCTGCTTTGATTAGTTCAGCAACTGCACTTTCTTGATTCTGCTCAACAGCCACCATCAAAGCAGTTTTGCCCCAGCAATCAGTAAAATTGATGTCAACATTTTTTATTAGTTTTTTAAGGACACTTCTATTCTCCCAAATGAAAGGGTAAAACAATGCAGTCCTACCATTCTCATTCATTACTTTAACATCAGCACCACTATTGATAAGTTTACAAGCCAATCTCGCATTCTTTTTTTGAAGAGCATACATTAAAGCAGTCTTGCCTTCATCATCAGTTATATTCACGTCAGCACCGGCTTTGATTAGTTTAAAAACTGCAATTTCTTGATTTTCCTCAACAGCCACCATCAGAGCAGTTTTGCCCCTATAATCTGGGAAGTTCATGTCAACACTTTGCAATAGTTTTTGAAGCACACTTATATTCTCAAAACTGCAAGGGTAAAACAATGCAGTCCTTCCATTCTCATCGATCACTTTAACATCAGCACCACTATCGATAAGTTCACCAGCCAATCTCACGTTCTTGTTTTGAAGAGCAAACATTAAAGCAGTCTTGCCTGTATCATCAGTTATATTCACGTCAACACCGGCTTTGATTAATATAGAAGCCACACTGTAGACAGGAGCATTGGTAAGTCTTCTATTGTGCGAGAACTTTTTTTTCCTATGGCGCTTTTCAGCACAATAAAATAATGGTGTTTTTCCATAATCATCAGTGATGTTAACATTAGCGCCAGCCTTGACCAAGGCTTCAACTATTATGGCATTACCACCTGAAACGGCGTAGGATAGTGCAGTTTTTCCTTCACTGTAGACCACATCAATATCAACTCCTGCCTTGATCGATTCAAGAACCTTCTTTTCATCGTTGCTAATGATAGCCTTACAAAATTGGGGAACTTTTACTTGGCGGTTGAATTTCTTCATCGCTCAAACCTCAAGCTTACTGTCCTTACTAAGGATGGTTCAAATGCCATATTCACCAACGTTGGTCAGTCCATAAACGTGCAATATCAATTCACACAGACTTCCCCTCATTTGTGCTGTTCATAGTTGCAAAGCTTAGTAGAAGTAAAGACGGAATCATACCTTCAAGTCATAATCCAGCCATAACTTTAAGCTTATCTTACTTCGATCTCACATGTTTTCTGCGCAGCAAATCTTGGTCCTTTTGTACTCAGTGCATATCTACTTCACCACGTCTTCATCCATATGCTTAAGAAGAATATTAAAGCGAAAAAAATTGTAACTTACGGATAATAATTGTTTTAATCCTCGAACAAAAGCGATAAAATTATATCTACAAACTTTAGGACGGGACGCCCTAATACCACTCACTCCCGTTATGACAGATCACGTGATCACGTGGCTGAGAAGACGTGCGTTCCGAAAAACCACAGGTAGCCCAAGCTAGGTTTCTGTGGTGTCATATTATAAGAAAATGTATGGCGATCCAGAAAAAAATCTCGATAAAATCTTCAAGATGTGAAATAAAGTAAAGAAGTCTTATATAGAAGTCTTGGATATTTTTATTTGAGCGTTGAAAATGATGTGACCCTCCTTATAGCGATGGGAATGAAATTTCCGCACCCTCCACTTGGGCTTGGCCTAAAATATCATCTTTATTTTTAATCTTTATTCATTATTTGTAACCAATTACAAATGAAAATAAATAAATAAATAAGCAGAGCAAGTGGTTACAGGAGGGCAGTAGGGGGGAACTAAATTCCCATGCTAAGACTACACTCCCAAGGGGCTAACAAAACTCTAAATACGAATACTCTTACTATAAAGTGTATAGAGTGCTTACACTATGTCCATGAAATAAAATCTAAATAATTACTACCTAAGGGAGCATTCATTTTTTAGGAGGGGGGGGGGGGGGGGGGGCCGGAGGAATTAGAGGAATCAAATAGAAAAAAAATGCTAGCCCCCATGGTAAGGAATTGAATATTTCGATAACCCCCCCCCCCCACTTCCAAATATAAAAATTTTCTAGCCCCCCCCCCCCCCTCCAGAAAAAGACTTAAAAAAAATTTAAAAAAAGCACTGTATTTTTATGCATGACCCCCCCTGGTTCAACATTTTAAAAAAATGTGACCCCCCCTTTTTATCTAGTAATTTTTTAATGACCCCCCCCCCTAATTCCTCCGCCCCCCCCCCCTCCTAAAAAATGAATGCTCCCTAATAGTTTTTATTTAGTGACTATTAGTCACTATCACTCAACTGGAACAGCTTAATTCAGTAACAATAAAGTATGCCTCTATTAAATAAAGTATTATCTTTTTATTGTCTTGAGTATTTGATTTCCCTTGTGTATTGTTACTAAAGCTGTTCCAGTTGAGTGATAGTGACTAATAGTCACTAAATAAAAACTATTAGGTAGTAACTATTTAGATTTTATTTCATGGACATAGTGTAAGCACTCTAGCACCAACGACTTGATTAGATAACTGTGATCTTAGGTGACTTAACAGAGAAGCTTTAAATGACTTAAAACTAAATGAGTGTCAGCGTCTCCTGGTAAAGAGTTCCGGTCACTAACGTAACGTCGAAAAAAAGAATATTTGAAATAATTGGTACGAGCAGCTTTTGGTCTGATCTTATACTCGTGATGACTCCAACCAAACTCCCAAGTGCTTGTGGTGGACCACGTCTGGCAGTGCTTTGTTATCCAATGAGTACTGATGTATTATTGGATCTTTCTTTCTTTCTTGTAATGTGTGTAAAACTTTACACTTCTCGGTTTTTAGTGTAACACGCCAGCTCTTGCACCAATCTGTGGCAGTTGACAAATCCTCTTGGAGCTGATCACAATCCGATTGATCTGTTATATGGTGATGTTAGACAGTGTCGTCAGCAAATAAATCAGAGTTGCAAGACACTGAAGACGGCAAGTCATTGATGTATATTAGGAATAATAATGGCCCTAATATGCTACCTTGGGCCACGCCAGAGCTAACACTTAACCAATCATGACCCTTCCCCTGCACAGATAATATCCATTGAACATATATATCACCAGAAACCCTAAAATACAGCTATTTCAAAAAACATTGAATACTGCATACTGAATAGTGCATTCAAAGACCGAAATGCATTTTGGGTCATGTAATATTGTCCAAAGTAAAATAAATAATATATTTATTTGGGCATATAGCTTGATAATAAACAAAATTACGAAAAGATTTGTCATTTTTTAATTTTGAGTATATTTCGGCCTTTCTCCAAAGGCCATCAACAGCAAATGATCTGGATTAGGACGTATAATTTAGTTTAGAAGGCTCAGGGGGATAGATTGTACCTGTTCATTCAGGCTTGGCTTTTTTTCTTTAATAAAAAGTAAATAATAATTATTTATTTTAATTTTAGTGCATTCCATCCGAAACAATATACTAGCTACACATAGAGAGCAAATCGTTGCATATTTACTTTTTATTTCAAATTAATGAGACCCACAATGCCCTTTGGTCTTGGAATGGGCTTTTATTTTTTCAGAAATTTTCCAGTTTAGTCAATTAATAGCCACAAAAGGTATGCTTGGGCTCTGACGTGCTCTGGTCACTGCATGTGGAAGTTCATAGCTTTATTATTATTGTTATTATTATTATTATTATTATTATTATTATTATTATTATTATTATTATTATTATTTTATTAATAATTTATTTTCTAGTTTGTTCCACCTTGGCCATGAAGCTCTTGACTCTATCAAAGCTGACAGACTTGGACCAGTGTCCATCTTCCTTGAAATGTGACCCTATTATCATGGCATTAGCACTTAGAAATTGGTCCACATTACTGATATCCACTCCAGATCCTATTATTACTGGCACAGACACTGCCTCATGTACTGCTAACATCTCCTTGTAGCTTGCTGGGGATCCTGTAGAGATACCGGTTATGATAACCCCATCTGAATGGAAGAATTCAGCTGCTTTGGCTGTTTCCAAGATGTCAACATCACTTGTGATGGCATGGGAACTGAAAACCAGAAGCAAAATATACATATTCAAACTTTTGATGGGAATTAACCATTTCAATGTTATAGTAGACCATACTGGGGTGGATCCAGGATTCGCACAAGGGATGATGGTTACAGGGTAGCTCAAGCCAATACCACAGGGAACCCATAAAAGGGAAGAAAATGGTAAAAAAAAACCTGTATCGATCTCAAATTGACAGAAATTAAATTTTAGAGCTTGATGTAAACCAAGTAAAAGTTTATTTCTAATATGCAAAAAGGGGTTGGGGGGGAGGGGGGGGGGGGTTGACAAGCCATCTCCCTCACCATCCCTGGATCCACCCCTGCCATTCTATGTAAGTGCAGGCCATTCTATGTCAGGGACCATGGAGACAATGAGTGTGGCTATAGCCCCCCACTTTTTTTCTTTAGCATACCAGTCCAGCTCTTGCATTTTCCAATCTTGGCCCTCTTTTTTACCCATACTAGTCTCTTATATTTTCCAATCTTAGCCCCCCTCCCCCCACTTCTAAGATTGCTTCGTGGCCCTTGTATATTAGTGGAAAGGCTATATGGTTTTCAACTTATTAATAGAAAACTCTAACTAAATATACCTGTGTTTTTTCTTGATATCTGTAAACACTAGAACATTTTCAGCATTGATGTGCCTTCTGTATCTCAATAATTCTCCAGCATCAGAATTCACCAGTCCTTCATCTCCAATATGAGAAAATACGAACCCTTCTGCTCGTATAAAATCCAGTCCAGCTGCTTTAGCAACAGCCAAGGCAGCCTTGTTGGCACCAGACAAAATCTGAATCCCACATGGAATCTTGCCTACTTCTTTTTTAACTTCATTGCAGATTACACTCATTGAAGCTGTAATTTCTGGTCCGACTTGGCGGTTGAGATACGGAAGGTCATGCATGTTTTCTATCATAATCGCATCCTGAAATATAAATAATATAGCATGGGTTTATGCAAGCATAGAGTTGCTAATTGGTTTTCTCTGTGTTCTCAACAATTCCTGTAATAATTGCAACAAAATAAACTAGCTACAAAAACAGATTAAACTGCTAACAAATGATTTCAAGTCAAGGCTTGAAACCCCAGAGGTGAGATGTATAAGTGCACCCCTACTACTACACCAATTGGGGGGGGGGGGCACACCCATGTGTAGCATTCAATTTTAACTTTTTGCCGAAACTGGTATTTTTTGCCGCCAAAACATTTTTAGCACGTAACTTCAAACTGTGCCGGCCTATTCAGGTTATAGATTTTCTCTTGAGTTTTAGATAGGGTTATAAGTTACAATGTTGTGTCTTGAACAGGGTATGTTTTTATAAGATATTCTTGTCTTAGATAGGGTTAGGGTCTTCAGATCCCAGTGGATCATCCCTATCACTGAACCACCCTTAGTACCCTCCCCCCCCCCCCCACTGTACACCATCCTTGATTCCTTTATTATTTAGCAGTTATTGGATGAGGCTGAGAACGGATATGAAAAATTATGCATAGTGAGGAGAGTGTTATCTGATAACACTCTTCGAGGTATACATAATTTTTCATATCATATGATAGCCGAATCCAATAATTGTTTTATTATTTATTCAAAATATTTTCGAAGTAAATTTAATTCAGTCATTTAGAAAGCATTTCAGATAGGTTGGCAAACCTTCCCTGGGAAGCCATCTTTGTTTGGCGGCTCAATGACATCAATCGTCCAATAATCTTTTAGTTATTGGACGAATGACGTCACTCATCCAATAATTTAAAAAAATATTGGATGAATGACATTTCTTTCCAAATTAGGTCAGTCAATGCTTGTTATAAAAAATTAACCGGGGGCTAATATCAGAAACGAGGAAATATTTTGAATAAATAATAATAATGATTATACTCACCAGCCCTGCCTTCTTGTAGATCAGTGCTTCATGTTTGGCTTTGTTGATTATATCAGCCATGGGGAATTTGTTCATTGGTGTTCCTGAAATAAATTGTTCAAGAATTTCAAAGAACAGACCTTTCCCAAATTCACTTGACTGACCAAAGAATAAAAGATTCAATTCCACAGACTGGAGTTTTCAAATCCATACATTTACTGCATTTGTCTACTCCAGCCTCGCCTTGAATCTATTGTTCTGTGCTCAGTTTACAAGTTTACAAGTTAAGTTTATTTGCTCTCTTTAAATATTACAATTTTTATACATAGAATTAGTAATACTAAAATGATTTACAGTTTTGATTTACAGTTTTGTTTGAATATAAGAAGAGCCTGGGGGCTACTGTAAGTTAACTGTCAAGTGAATACTAGAAAGGTCTATTTAATTTAAAATTCCCTAATTTTTTACTGACATTTCCCTGACCAAAAAACATTTTTCATTTACCACACTGTACACTTATTTTACAAAAAAATATATTTATATGGTAATTTGACCAAAGGAAGCCCAAATAATTATTCCAAATTCAAAATGATTTTTTGAAGGCTGACAGAAATCTCCCAGACTTTTCACTGACTTTTGGGTAAATTGCAAAAACTCATAAACCAAAATCAAAATTCCATGACCTTGAAAAAATTCAGAATTCACTGACTTTTCCATGACCATGGGAACCCTGTTGTATCTTACCTGGCAAGGCATCAACATGAATCATTCCGATGATAACAGCAGACTGTCTACCAAACAGAGCAGAAAACTTGGTAGCCAAACGTGAAGCTGCCATATTGTTTTTGGGTATAGCTACAAGATCTTAGCAGATATCTTTATGTGTGTATTTTATGTGTCATTATCATCATGATTCTCATGGGAATAGCTAGCTTTTTACTGACATTGATCCTTTGAAAGTCTAGGAGTTATGCATAATTAATCTGTGAAACTAATAAAGATGAAACAGATTAGGCATGCTATATAGATATAATGTAACCAAGAGAATACGAACTAAGAGAAGGAATCCCTGTGCCCCATCATGAGCACTCTTTGATGCTATTTTTAGAATTGATTCTAAAAATATCATCCAATGATATAATTTATTTGATCGTTTGATTTTCTACACGTGCATAGTGTGCGGGCTCTACGCTGTTTGCTAACGTTTTCTAGTATTTTTCTTATGTTCAAATCTGCCCTCAAGATGACCATGTAGGTTGAAAGCTTTGCAAAATAAATGTAAAAAAACAAAAAGTTGAACAAATTGCTACTTCAATCTCCTGTCTTTTTACATTTATTTTGCCAAGCTTTTGACCTACATGTCCATCTTCAGGGCAGAGTCGAAATAAGAAAAACACAAGAAAACGTCAGCAAACAGCGTAGTGCGATCTATCAATGATTTATCAAAATATTCAAACGAGCAACTCAGTTTGGCTGTTCCTGTAATT
The DNA here is from genome assembly GCA_964019055.1 of Anthopleura xanthogrammica. NCBI lineage: Eukaryota > Metazoa > Cnidaria > Anthozoa > Actiniaria > Actiniidae > Anthopleura > Anthopleura xanthogrammica. The sequence goes on along the minus strand of OZ025207.1, from coordinate 10,399,685 downwards.
TTACGAATTCCAAAAGGTACTTAGGTTTCAATTTGGTCTAAATTTTGTCCAATCAATCCGGCCATTGAGACATGTCTTGATGTGCATAGCAACGGCCAATGTGCATAGCAATTTGCTACCAGCATAGGACGATGAAAATCTGGCTGTTTCACTCCCCTCCATAATACTTGTCATTCCACAAGCTACACGCTCGGATTGTGGTCGTATATCTTTTGGGTTTTTTTCCCGGCCGTATGAGAGCGCGCGCTTCTTAACAAGATACAAGGAACGCCTGTCACATTAATTGTTACACGAACAAAATTTTAACGTGCTCCCTAGCTTGGCCTACTATACGATGGCTACAAGCCTATATTACAGTAGGAGGGATCCCTTCTCTTAGTTCATTTTCTCTTGATGCAACTGATAGATATGCAGGGCTCGAAATAGGAAACAATTATAGCCTGCCAGTCCAGTAAATTTTGTCTGCCTTTTTATTATTTCTATTTTCGATTTGGCAGTTCACCGTTATTTTTGCCTGCCAAACCTTAAATTTTGCCTGACTTTTGGCCATTGGCAGGCCGCTATTTCGAGCCCTGATATGATGACGAATCTGCACTACATCAGTCTATTTCTGCAGCTGTTGAATGCAAAATATCGTTGGCAAATTGCAGATCAAGGTCTGACATTTGTAGACTCTGCATAGATTTTATTGTGTAGTGAACCTGGAATCTTTATGCGACTGGCAACCAATGAAATTAAAAGATCATCTTTTGATTGCTTCCAGTTGGCTAAAACAAGAAAGTAGATATATACCAGTTCAATTACTTTTACTTACTGATCAGTAGTAGGATAGTATTAGCAGGTATTAGGATCAGTCAACGTACGAAAACACATGCATGGAAAACCATCAACCATCTTTGTTCGTCTGCGTTACTGGAGTCAGCGGTCAGCTTACTACGAGTAATGAGCTCCAAACAAAGAACGTCAAAAAAGTGCGCTTTTTAATCAAGAAACACTCTACCCTCTACAACCACCGTAAAAAATTAGAACTTGATGCTAGAAATCTGGTTTTGGATGAATTTGCAAAATTAATTATGAATATCCATTAGGAAAAATTTATCTGAACTGAGTTCTGCAACATTTTATCCACAAAGAAAAAAAATTCATCTCACATGAATTTTGAACGAAAAAAGAAAAAACCTTGCATGCAAATACGACGCGCACGCGCAGATCGCGCGCAAATATAGATAACAATCCAATATGCATGCCAGTTGTCTTTCAGGTAAATTCGTATACATGCAATACATGCACTTAGAGACCTACATTTCTTGACAAATTTAAATGTTAGTAATGTAAAGGCGCGACACACGGTGCAACATTGCGCGCAATGTTGAAAGCAATGTTGCTGAAGTAGGATCGTTTTCTACTTCAGCGACATTGCGTGCAATAAAGTGCGCCGTGTGACATGACTCGCAACATCGATTGCCTGCAGCATTGCGCGCATCTGCGCCTTAATTAAAAATCCACGTCAGTCTAACGGTAAATAGCACTCTTAGTGCGTGATTGGAAAGCACTGTAAAGCAATTAATTAACCAGAACTAGACAGCTACATAACACTATACGGGAATCAGATTTACACAAATCCAAAACAGTACTATATCCTTCTTGCATGATGATACTGTCCAGCCCTGGGTTTTTGATTTTTTTTTAGTTTATTGCCGTATTTCCAAATTTTGTATATGAATCCCATTTGGACAGTTAGGTTTCCCATTTCCCATTCTCATTTCATCAAATTCTAATTATTCCTGATGGAAGGAGATGTAATCAGGGTAGTGATGTAGCAGCAGCAGTTCAGTGTTATTCTAATCATAACTATTACAATTTCCTCAAATCTGATTAGTTTAGAAATAATAGACATTTCCGATTTAGCAGCATAAGCATAGTGTATTTCTTTAAACACGAATAGGTGGCCGGCATATAGTATATGCCTATTCCGCTTATATGCCGCTAAATCGGAAATGTCAGACACTTGTAATAGACCGCTTTAGCTTCGTATGCAAATTGCCCATTTCAGACCACATCATTCCCTTGAGGAAAGTTCTTTTTTTTATGAATACACACGAATGAATCAACTCCCAAGAGTTGCATCACATGGTCTGAATTGGGCACAACAAACAACGAAGCTAAAGAGGTCTATTGAATAATTGTTTGCGGACAGTTTCATGTGCCAATCATTTGGCTGCTTTAAACTAAATCTACCAATCAGAGCATAGATTCAAATCTCCATAAAGCTGTTAAGTTGTGACGTATTTCCGGGTCCAACTGCTCCAAAATACCGCTAAAATAAAGCGAAAAACGTACTCAATGATTTAACCTCCACCTGAAACAATTAGAACTTTGGACAAAAAATCCTGTCATAGAACTGCTTTCGTTTAGGACCCGGAAGTCGGTTTTCCATTCGATTGACGTCACACTTAAAAGCTCTATAAGCCAGTTCAAAGTTTAAGAATCGTTTCCAGTGCGCATGCGATTTTATCCCGAATTTCTCACCTTCTTTTGTTGTTCTTTTGTCACAGTTCTTTTGATAAGAAAAGAATGTTTTCCCTTTTTCTATCATAGTTATGTGGTACTGTAGTAGCGGTGGTAGGCAGTAGTGCAGAATATAGTAGTAAAGTTAATACATGTAATAATCCATATTTCACGAGTTATTCATTTTGTGGCCTAAATGTATTCAATGTAAAATAACAACAAAAATACATACTAGTTATAAAACAAGGATAATACAAATAAACCTTTCATTCAACCCTGTTTAAAGGAAAGTAGTAATATTTACATAACTTTAAAAAAATGTAGGTCTTGCAACAATGAAATGTGGTTTGTGTTTTCATTTTACACCCAAACTGAAGATTAGGTGTGTGGCTAATGCAATCTAATGTAATTTCAACATTTCTAAATAAGGTGCTTTAATTCATAGTATATTTTTAGACTGATTCCATAAGTCGGTCCCAGTTCGCTCTCTGTCGGTATTTTTTTTATTTGAGTGACCTTCACCTACAAATGAGCGAAAACTACTACTTAAGGAATCAGTCTAGTGTTTTTTTATGGCAGTGATTTGTTTTGAAATAAATGAATTTATTTGAATTTGGAACTCAATGCACTAGTCTTGAAAGGTAGTCATGCCTTTACATTGAAGCTAGACTGTGAGCAGTCCCTCTATTTCCCTTGGTCACTGTATGAATTGTGATAGTTTGGCCGTGGTTGCCAAGGGATATAGAGGGACTGCTTACAGTCTACATTGAAGCAAGACTAAGGGTAAGGTCACAATGACAGATACCTTTTTTTAACACCTTGGATAATTATTCACAGGTCACTATCATTGCAAGCTCACCATTCATCTCGCTTCAATGCAAAGGCATGGCTACCTTTCAAGATGGTGCAGGGAACTGTAAAGGGGACTATCGTGGGCATATTAGCCAATCAAATAGTCTATTAGAATTATTCCAGCCAATCAAATGCGAGGTTTTGGGATCTATTATTCCTAGCGTTTCTCTGGTAGAGAAGGTGCACTTGGTTCCAACCTACTACCCCCATCAGCATTGTAAGGAGGTGGTGGTCCATACCCATGAGGGGGGTACTGTTGGGCACCGGCATAATTGAACCCACCTGGGGGAGGCTGGGCATAGGCTCCCTGACCATAGTTTTGGGGGTAGCCAGTTTGGTATGCCCCTTGGGGGCCTTGGGGTGGGGGATAATAATTGGGTGCTTGAGCCCGAATGATTTTCCTTTGGAAGAAAAAAAGAAGCTTGTATGTGATATTTCCCAGCCCTACATTCGTCACTTCTGGTGTTTCTAACATACAAGCTAGTTCCCAGCCTCTTTTCCCCATCTCAGAAATCATTGGTGCCCAGTCTCCTTTAGCTTTGGTTTGGAAAAATCCAATCTGGAACATAGAAAAAGGCTTGTTAATAAAATGTCGAGATAACAAAGACTGTCAAAAAGACATCCCATCAGTACTGGTTTGTCTTACCTTAACTGTATGCTTGTATTCAATGATGGTTCCTTCATATACTGGAGTCAGATCATTTAGTCGTGTTGCTTCTTTCTCAAAGAACCAAATAGAATTGTGGTCTCCACTGAATGTGAAATCTGAAAAAAGATTGTCAAATTTACTTACTTTTGGAATGATCAATGACAGTAAAGTATTTTTGCATGATTATTAATTAGACTTTTTGCGAGTTTGACAAACAAGGTGCATTTTGGTCTAGCTTGGGTACAAAAACCACCATATGAGGTATGAACAAACAAACAAAAAATTTTATGGAGCTGATTTTGTAAGACCGTGAAAAGCTCATGGCACAATTTAACACAGTCATGACAAAAAGTCAGCCAATCAAAAATCTAGAAAAATATCTCAGTTGGTGCAAGGCACACTTTCTTTATCCAATCAAATGCATGAAACACAGTAGAGACATGGTCATGGCAAGGTCACACCACTGACTAAGTAGGCCAGACCAATTACATTGCATGAGAAAAAAATCAAAATTATTGAAAACATCATGGTCACGGCAAGGCACAAAAAAAAGGCAATGAACTTTTCACAGTAATGTGAAATCTGCTCTAACCAAGCTAAATAAGAATGCACCAAATATAGACCCTTTTGGCTTGGGCATAATGCTTTCCCATTTCAGACTACTTGTCATTCTTTTGAGGATAAGATTCTTTGTTTCAGTTGTATTCAATATTCATGTGTCATGATGATACTCAAGGAAGTGACACATGGTCTGAAATTGAAAAAAAATGTGACACCCAAGCTAAAAGGGTATATTTATTAAGGAATCAAGAAGGGTATATATAAGAGACCCACTAATCCCCAGAATCCCTTGTCCACACTCTTTTGTAAGCAAGCCTTATAATTCTTATCAAAACTGTTAATAATTTCATCCAAAGTGGGCTCCCTATGGTATCATGTCACCCAAATACCTCCATGACTCTTCCTTCCTTGGTCCCAAAAGATTTCTGCAAGCCTCCAGCCTTGTTGTAATGGACCAATGAAATGACGCGTCCAGTCACATGTGACTTTTACCAACTTTCCTGGTCCGAACATAATGATCTGGACAGGTACATTAATGAGCTGGTAGGTGTACTTTGTGGGATTAGGATGGTTGGGAACATTGAAGAATACATCACATCCATATACTATATTGAAAAGGAATGAATAAATAGAATTAGGATGGTTGGGAATATTGAAAAATACATCACATCCATATACTATATTGAAAAGGAATGAATAAATAGAATTAGGATGGGTGGGAATATTGAAGAATACATCACATCCATATACTATTAATAAGGAAAAGCAATGGATATACAGAATTAGGATGGGTGGGAATATTGGAAAATACATCACATCCATATACTATATTGAAAAGCAATGGATAAATAGAATTGGAATGGGTGGGAATATTGAAGAATACAACACATCCATATACTATATTGAAAAGGAATGGATAAATAGAATTAGGATGGGTGGGAATATTGAAGAATACATCACATTCATATACTATATTGAAAAGGAATGGATAAATAGAATTAGAATGGGTGGGAATATTGAAGAATACATCACATCCATATACTATATTGAAAAGGAATGGATAAATAGAATTAGGATGGATGGGAATATTGAAGAATACATCACATCCATATACTATTAATAATGAAAAGCAATGGATATACAGAATTAGGATGGGTAGGAATATTGAAGAATACATCACATTCATATACTATATTGCTGGCTTTCACGTGACGTCATTAAAAACTCAAAATCTAAACTATACATCGTACAAAAACATTTCTAAAATATGTTTTAGAAATCAGTGATATAAGTCACAAGAAAAAGTTTCGAGTCATTTTGATGTTTGATTCCCGAGTTAAGAAGGTTGAATTTGTGTCACGCAATACTGTCACGTGTATCTAAATAACGATGAAAATCAATTTACCCTAGGTGAAAGATTTTGCCTTAGGTACGTTTAAAATCTCTATTTGAAGTATATTGCAGTGGAATTTAATTGAAAATATTGAATATTCTATCATTTTACGCCGTTGAAAATTCGTCCGCCATATTGGTGTTCCTTAGTGGGACACCAACATGGCCGCTCCATACATTTTTACCAAAAAATGCTTCATGTTTCCTTGCCCATAATTCCACAACGAAATGATGTACAGCCTTAAAACTTTGCCAGTATATATAGTTTTCACCGCTTTACGAGAATATGGAGCTTTATTTTGATTATATTGTGAAATTAGGCTTTTGAAATTGATGATGACGTAAGTGAAAGCCGGCAATTGAAAAGCAATGGATATACAGAATTAGGATGGGTAGGAATATTGAAGAATACATCACATCCATATACTATATTGAAAAGGAATGAATAAATAGAATTAGGATGGTTGGGAATATTGAAGAATACATCACATCCATATACTATTAATAAGGAAAAGCAATGGATATACAGAATTAGGATGGGTGGGAATATTGGAAAATACATCACATCCATATACTCTATTGAAAAGCAATGGATATTCAGAATTAGGATGGGTGGGAATATTGAAAAATACATCACATCCATATACTATATTGAAAAGCAATGGATATTCAGAATTAGGATGGGTGGGAATATTGAAAAATACATCACATCCATATACCATAGAAAAATATTAAATAAGTAATAGGAAAAAAGTTGATTTCATGTACATAGTGAAATAAAATGAAAATAAAATTTGAAAATACACATTTTTAGAGAGATGAATGAATTGGGATGAAAAAGCAGGCACTTGTGTTGTTGGTGGTCTGACTTTGTCATAATATTTATCCAAAAATGTCCTTACCATCACTGCCACCAAAAAGGGTCTTTGACAATCCTGAGGTTTTTACTTGTCCTGTGCTTTCAATGCAGATTAAACGTCCTCCTCTTACAGTTTGTTGTGCTATCTAAGAGGGGAAATGAAAATATATTTAAATAAATAAATGTCAATGAACTATAAAGGGAAGCAAGGTTGGAGTAGCAGCGAGAGTGCTCACCCCTCACCATGGTGACCTGAGTTCAAGTCCCGGCGGGCTCGGTGAAAAACTATTATAATCTGAGTGAATTGTCAATGCTCTATGAGCTGCGTGGCAGTACTCCAACAATGGAGGGACTTCAAACTCTTAATGGGGAGGGAAGGGGCTTATAATCTAATATAAACAATATACTTGCACATACCACAGATACAATGTTTGAAGTGTTGGCAACTTCTTGGTTTCTACCAGAGAGTTGATCAAGTACACCAGCTCTCTCTGTTGTATGGACATCAGACTTGGCCACTACAAGCTGCCAGCTATGATGCACTGGTGGTCTAATGAAGAGAAACCCTTAATGATTGGTTAGACCTGTGTCATTCTCTTGAGAATAAGTAAATTAAGGTTCAGAAATACCAGCAACTAAATTGTGTAACTTGTCGCACCACATTGTTGTGTTGCAAGTTGCAGAGCGAATGTTGCTGGTACTACGATCGAGTGGGCAACAAATTTTTTCATTGTTGTTGCAGAAAGTAGAGAGAGCTTCTACTTCTGCAACAAAGTTGCACTACAAAATTTTGTTGTTGCACGAGGTGGTAATACAAGCAACATTCACTTTGCAACATGCAGTGCAACAATATTGTACAGCAAGTTTCATTGTTTTGATGCTTGTATTTCCCCATCTTTAGTTATGTTACTTCATATCTGTGTGTCTTTTTATGTGCAGCCATTAAACAAAGAAATGATACTCAAGGGAATGACACATGATCTGAAACAGGAAAACTTTATGCTATGCAAGCTTGAAGGGCAATCCAATTGGAATTCAGTGGAAGAGCCACTCTGTAGAACAAGTACAGGGCCAGATCCAAGAATTTTGATATAGAAGGGGTTACTGTTGGGTACTAAATTACACGTCCAATAAATTACAAAACCTATAAAAGGTGGGCTGGAAAATACTGGGGAAAAACCAGCATATCAAACCGAACTAATCCACTGTTCCAAGTTCAAACCACATGTCATTCCCTAGAGTATCATTTCTTTGTTTAATAGTTACACATCAGAAGACTCATGAATATGGATACAACTCAAACAAATTAAAGAATCTCATATAATATATATCGATTTAAATTTTATCTGTTCAAAAATGTTTTCATTTAAGTTTACATATTTTTTTATTTGTGCAAAAGGAATCTGCCTCAATCTGCATGGTTAAAGACTCCTATTATCAAGTGCCTTGACACTCTGCTATTTGACACTCACCCTTGTGGTCTACTGAATACTGCTTGGAAAGGATGTTCATTAGCATTCCAACCAATTTTACTAATACCAGGTACTTGATTAAAATCAGCCAAGACAAAGCCCTGTCCATAGGGGGAACTTAGTTCACCATATTTGGAAGTGATGTCTGAAGACACAATTGTCTCTCCTGCCGAAAGTCCTAGTGATGCTAGAAATGAAAGAGAGATGTGATTAGATGTGATGGGTGGTATGTAGGTGGGCAAAATTTGATTCCTGTTCAGGTTTAGTACGCGAGTTGAATTTGTTTGATGTGATGTTCTCCTTTCCGAGGTTGCAGGGAGTTTTTCTCCAGGTTCTGCATTTTTCCTTGGTAAAAATTATTATGTGAGTTGAGAGTTATGTGTATAGTATATTCTTGACTAATGTAGTAATATATGTTTATGAAGGATACAGTACATGACTCCACAAGCTTCTAGCTTTAAAGCCTACTGTGTATAAATAAAATGATAATGACAATGATGATGATGATGCATGACGTTATTATTGTACATTGTTGTTGTTGTTATGTTAAAATGTGGAAAATTACAGATAATTTATTCTGTCTAATAAATGCAACTTTGTCCTCCTATTTTGAAGATACCCAATATGAAAATTATTGTTTCCTTTCTTTGATTCTCAGTGTCACCCCCCCCCCCCCCCCCCCAGGCTGCCTTTGTGCCCTGCACCCCTCCCTGAACAAAATCCTGGATCTGCTCCTGAATGTCCCATCTGGCACAAAACAGAGCTTTCAAGGTTTTTATTTTTTTCCAGATAATAATTAAAACTATATTTACAAACTAGAGATTATAAATGAAGGCGATAGTTGCCCTAGTGAAGTACCTAGCCATCTAAACACTCTCTAAGTCACACTTATCAACGTTCATTAAGAAGTAAATTTTTTTCTGGACATAACTTACCTTTACCTACTGTCAAGACATCAATGTTAGTGAAATGATAATCATACTTTAGCCCTGGATAATGATATTGATCTGTGGGTAGTGGAGAATGATTCTTATCTGAATAGGCAACATGTTGACCAGAACTAGTACTGCTAGACGTATTTTCTTCACCAGCGATAAAATTACCAACCTTTTTCCTATCAAACCGTATAAGACATTATTTTTTTTAAACATTGAACCTCAAAGCAAAGTCTGGACTTATCTAAGTCATGGTATATTTACTAGCTATCTCACAGATTGAATGGGAATTTTTATAAAGCAGCTGTAGGATAAAACTCGGGCAAGTGAAGCAGAACAGCAAAATTTGGGGATTTAAAAAAAAAATTAAACGGCGAACAGATTAAGATTAAACAAAGCAGAAATAAAAACCTTGAACAACAATGAAGAAATTAAATGGTTTAAAGGATAACGAATGCTTTCTTTATTAACTTTCTATAACGCTTAAATGGGGTGAGCTTAACCTTGAGTTTAAAATTTATAGTGCTTAAAATCTAACTATATTATTTGCTTGTTTTTCAAATGGTATACGTACCTTATTGAACTCAGATTCATAATGGGTATTTCAGTGCCTTCCTTCCTACTTAGAAGGTTCTCTAACAATTTAATTTATCAAGGTTTTTTTATAGATTTTGAAGCCTAGCTCCTTGTTGACATGATAGAACTTCCTCGATCCCTCGATACACAATTAATCCCTGGCGATGTATGACACCCTCCCGCGATCCAATTTTATCGTGTCAGCGGTTGTGTAATCTAATTATATACGTAATGCGATAGATGATATAGTGGTCACGCTCCCCTTCATTTTCCAGATCATGACACTGAAATAAAATTTATAACTAACTTAAGGTTACTGGAGACCTTCGCGGGTAAAATGTTTCTATAAAAAAAAATTATTCACTAATTAAAAATTGTTATATTAATCTTTCTTTTTGAACAAAAATTGTTTCGAAATTTTTGAAAGTTTGTTAGTTATTTAAAAAAACATGATTTGAAGGGAAAATAGATTAAAACCGAAGGCGTCGTGATCCTTGTTATCCTATTATACTTGAGTCGGTTACTCTTTCGATTTTCCCGCGTGATGAAATTCGTGTCCCCGGGGGGGGGGGGGGGGGTACTTCAGGTCGTTTCATACGGGGATGCTCCGCCCGGACTCTCGACCCCTTACCCTTTGATATACACGCATCAAGAGTTCCGCGCTACTGCTCTAAGCGCATGCTCAGGGGATTAAAAGGTGGGATAAAATTCGTAAAATATGCTATATTTTAGTTGTATCTTTCTTGTCAAGTACAATTTTCACTAAATATTCAAGATCGCGTACCGTTAAGCGAATTCTTAATCAAATATACCGAAAAATTGCATATTTTACAAAATATCATCCCACTTTTTAATCCCCTGAGCACGCGCATTGAGCAGCAGCGCGGAACTCTTGATGCGTCTATACCAAATTTCAGCAAAAAGTTACCCCTTTTACATACTTTTTTGCCCGAAAAGGTACCCCTTTTACATACTTTTTTGCCCGAAAAGGTACCCCTTTTATATACTTTTGAAGAAAAACTACCCCTTTTTATACCAAAATTCACAAATTCCGTGGGCTTCCTGTGGAAATAAAATAAAATAAAATAAAATAAAATAAAATAAAATAAAATAAAATAAAATAAAATAAAATAAAATAAAATAAAATAAAATAAAATAAAATAAAATAAAATAAAATAAAATAAAATAAAATAAAATAAAATAAAATAAAATAAAATAAAATAAAATAAAATAAAATAAAATAAAATAAAATAAAATAAAATAAAATAAAATAAAATAAAATAAAATAAAATAAAATAAAATAAAATAAAATAAAATAAAATAAAATAAAATAAAATAAAATAAAATAAAATAAAATAAAATAAAATAAAATAAAATAAAATAAAATAAAATAAAATAAAATAAAATAAAATAAAATAAAATAAAATAAAATAAAATAAAATAAAATAAAATAAAATAAAATAAAATAAAATAAAATAAAATAAAATAAAATAAAATAAAATAAAATAAAATAAAATAAAATAAAATAAAATAAAATAAAATAAAATAAAATAAAATAAAATAAAATAAAATAAAATAAAATAAAATAAAATAAAATAAAATAAAATAAAATAAAATAAAATAAAATAAAATAAAATAAAATAAAATAAAATAAAATAAAATAAAATAAAATAAAATAAAATAAAATAAAATAAAATAAAATAAAATAAAATAAAATAAAATAAAATAAAATAAAATAAAATAAAATAAAATAAAATAAAATAAAATAAAATAAAATAAAATAAAATAAAATAAAATAAAATAAAATAAAATAAAATAAAATAAAATAAAATAAAATAAAATAAAATAAAATAAAATAAAATAAAATAAAATAAAATAAAATAAAATAAAATAAAATAAAATAAAATAAAATAAAATAAAATAAAATAAAATAAAATAAAATAAAATAAAATAAAATAAAATAAAATAAAATAAAATAAAATAAAATAAAATAAAATAAAATAAAATAAAATAAAATAAAATAAAATAAAATAAAATAAAATAAAATAAAATAAAATAAAATAAAATAAAATAAAATAAAATAAAATAAAATAAAATAAAATAAAATAAAATAAAATAAAATAAAATAAAATAAAATAAAATAAAATAAAATAAAATAAAATAAAATAAAATAAAATAAAATAAAATAAAATAAAATAAAATAAAATAAAATAAAATAAAATAAAATAAAATAAAATAAAATAAAATAAAATAAAATAAAATAAAATAAAATAAAATAAAATAAAATAAAATAAAATAAAATAAAATAAAATAAAATAAAATAAAATAAAATAAAATAAAATAAAATAAAATAAAATAAAATAAAATAAAATAAAATAAAATAAAATAAAATAAAATAAAATAAAATAAAATAAAATAAAATAAAATAAAATAAAATAAAATAAAATAAAATAAAATAAAATAAAATAAAATAAAATAAAATAAAATAAAATAAAATAAAATAAAATAAAATAAAATAAAATAAAATAAAATAAAATAAAATAAAATAAAATAAAATAAAATAAAATAAAATAAAATAAAATAAAATAAAATAAAATAAAATAAAATAAAATAAAATAAAATAAAATAAAATAAAATAAAATTGAACTCCGTGCACTCAAAAGAATTAAACACAATTTCTATCCTTCAGCGCCTAGGAGTACAGGAATGTTAATACTTTTAGCCACAAATATAGTATATTAATGTGCGCGTAGACAGAGAATAAATATGCGTAAAAGTATCATTGCCCAATTTATTAATATTATTATAATTTTTTTATGTGCAAATTTTGAATAATTTTTTTCCAGATCGCAATAATCATTACCACTATAGGTCTATTTAAAAGTATTCTTTGGTGTCATTTCTTTTCAGCTCCGTTCTCAATTCTTCTACTACACAGGAATCCCAAAAGTAGTTGTCGGTGCAGAGGTTCAGTCTACATAGTATGTTGTGCAATTTTTTGCGTAAATAACATACCCTGAAAAACACAGATATATTTTATTGGGGTTTCTTTAACGATTTGACGAACTTATTTACTACTTTTAAGATGATCATTTGCCCGTTTTTGACTTTTTTTTAAACAGGGTACTATCCCTTGAACTGTGCGGCTTGTACTAGTGCGTTTGTTTTTTGATGAGCGCAGGATCAGCTGGAATTTTTGTGTAAATAACATGCCCTGAAAAGCACAGATCCATTAAATTGGTTTTTATTTTACCATGAAATGACCTTATTTGCTGTTTTTAAGACGATCATATACTATTTTTTTACTTTTTCTAAAAACAGGGTACTGGCCCTTGCTCCGTGCGACTTGCATTGGTGCGCTTGTCCAGAAAGGCGAGCAGACTGTAAAAAAAATTTTGTGTAAATAGTCTATCTTAAAAAGATCAGATTCATGTTAGTGATGTTTGTTTTGCAACGAAATGGTCTTATTTGCTGTTCTTAAGACGACCTTTTGCCCCTTTCTAACTTTTGTAAATGGTACATGGTACTCTCCATTGCATTACGCGGTTTCCATTAGTGCGTCATTGTGCCATCGTGTGCAGGTTATGTCTCGTATGTGATAAACTACGAGACCCATTTTATAAACAAAAATTAAAATGATAATGTGAAATTTCATATTAGAGCTCTATTTGGATTCATTTATATTGCATATGAGTAGGAATGTTGTTTGCGCATGTTTGAGTATATAAATTCCGTCTGTCTGTCACACTAATTTACGTGAGAGTTGGGGGTTGAGGGGAGGGTTGATAAATGTTGTGTTTGTTTTGAAAATCAAAATAATTACTAATTCAAACTAAACTTAGACAAGTGAACAGTGTTTGATGTTCTTAAGGCAAGGCAGTTATGTGAAATTTTAATAAATGCAAACTCTAAAGCACTTTTTATGTACTGCAGAAATTGCTAACTTTACTTTAAAGAACTTCTAGAAAATATTTTATTAAATAAGAGTGAATAAAATTAGTTAAAATATAAACATTCTAATAAAAACCCACAAAGCACCGAATATGCAAATTTACGGTTGATTTAGAGTTCGCTATCTTATTGGATGAAAGGCTTTGATTGACAGGTAAAAAGGCGTGAAAAACAAAGATTACTCCCTATTGGACGAGAGCTATTCATTGTCAGTTGATTCCACGTGCAGACAGCATTAGCCAATGAAAAACGACAACCGTTCGATTGTAAAATCCCATTGGACAAGACCAACTGATTGACAACTGAAAAAGCGCGAAAATTAGACTAATCAGATTGGTTGGAATAATGTCGGATGACACCATCATCACGTGCAATCTTCAAATAGCCAATGAAATTACAGATCCTATGAACGTAGTCTAATCTTATTGGATGGTATTGTTTGATTGACATTTGATTCACGTGGGAATGAAGTGTCAATTTTCTGGTTTGTGGGGTTTGACTTCATTATCAAGTTGACGTGTAGAAAGTCAGGTACGTACTGCTCTATTCCTACAAAAATTACCTCAAAATTACTATTTTTTGTAACTTTTCTATAAGTGGACCATGCGAATTTGTAGTTTTGTACGAGACGTTTCTAAATACAGGTGAAGCAAGTTATTTTTCTGCTTTAAAACCACTTTTTAACTTTCCAAATGTTAAGTTGACTTTATGACGAAAGTCGCTGGGAAAGTGAGAAAAACCTTATTCTTTGGACACTTTCTTTGCCTTTACTCTTAAAAAAGCAGAATTCGTACAATTCCTGTCGTTTTATAAAAGTTTTCAGCAAAAAATTCAATGGTTTTTGCTTTAGAAGAAAATTTTCATTCACGGTGTTGAATGCAGTGCAAAGCGACCACGAGTCAAAAGAGTACAGATTCTCTTCTTTCGTACCGTTGTTGAATTCTTTACAGCTCTATCGTACTTTTAATCAAATATTATAACTTCTAAAGTTTATTTTATCTCTTTTTTGGTACTTTTTGCTTCGAAAATGTTTCAATTGGGTTTTCGCGCGCTTTTACAGGTCGTAAAATTTTCAAGCACTCGGGGAAATTTGGATTCTCGATTTAAAAATTGCTTTTTTGTTCTTCTTTCAATGAAAAATCATTCATTTTGAGTAAACCGAGGCCCAAATTTGGAACTTTATTTCAAGTTTTCTATATTGTTTCCAAAGTTTCGATTTTTTTTCTTACTATGTTTTGGCGGGCTTTTCATCTTCACGAAAGTCATCGACCAAACTCATTGAAACTTTTTATTCTTGTTGTTTGTTATTATTTATTCTTTCACTCAAACTATTCTATTAAATACTGACATTTTTTATCATTTTTTTTCAGATCATTCATGATTGGAAGTGGTTATATAAAGTACCTAGAAGCAAGAAGAAGACTACCGTGTATTGTAAGACTGAGTTGATGTTGGAAGATCTTGAACAAGTTCAAAGCAAATTAATCTGATGCTTTTCAAGCATTTTGTTTGGCCGACTCGTTCTTGTTTTTGATCTTCTTATTGTTGCATTGCAGTTAGATATAAAGAGGTGGGCCGGATAAGCAGTTCCTAAATCAAAAGGGAACTTATTCAAACTCGCTAGGTTAGGTCTTTGACTTGCAACATTTGTGAAAAACATCCCGTTATTATTTACTTCGTATTTGGCTCGTTAATGTTGCAAGTCAAAATATTCTGCAATGCTTTTTTGCCGATCTAGAAATTCTTTAGGCTAGGCGTTTAAGAGGAATCCAGATGTAAATCTGGACCCAGGGAATATTTTCTTGACAAGAAGCTACCACTATCTTAAACATAAGTTGGGTATGGCGGATTATTAGTTTTTTGACTGGTCATCGGGACCAGGGTCAATTGGCCAATAGGTAGGTTAGTTTTTCAAATAAACTTCGCTTTGTCACCAAGTTGGCAACGCTGGACGTCGATGAAGACACAGGATCTACACATTAAGGTTTGAACTTTAGATAACTGGAGTTCAGGCTTACTTGAGTAACGCTGGCCGGTGAACATATCACTCACTCCCCTCATACAGCGCCTAAGGCTAGATGTCTTCTATTTCTAAGGTTATTAGACTGGCCAGTTGCGTGCTCTCGTAAGACTAAGTACAGTCAGGATGACCCAGGTGAATGTCCTCGCCCCTCCCCTCGGTTGATGGATGAAATCCTGACTTGCTGCTCCAGTGTAGGTTGCTTTTACAGTCGTGGCTCAAGAGTCTACCAAGAACAGCCAAACTCGGCTGCCTCTGGAAGTGAAGACGAGTCTGCAATAGATTTCTGTTTTATCATGCACCGGGCATGCCAGTGGTAGCTTCTTTAGAATAGAATTTTTCACAAAACTAGGACTGTTTATGATTTATGTTTATGCATGTTTGTTTTTGTATGTTTCTTGTTTCATCTACAGGTCATGTTGTAGTTAATTTATTATTTTAATACTCTTTTTTGATTGACTTTTGATTTTGGATTTTTTGGCTTTGATAAACACCTAGGTTTTAGATCTTTTGATCATGTTTTCACTTCAATAGCATATGATAGATCATCGTACTTTTTTTCTATTCGAATCGGCTTTCGAACTGTTTTTCGAAGACATGTTTTTAAAAGACTCGTGTTTTATAACAGTAGTTTTCTCTCAGCTTTTCATTCGATCTTTTATGTTATTTTAAGTTTAATGTCATTCGGTAGCATGATTTAATAATAGATTCAAGGGTATGGGTTTTTGGATATTCCAGCTCTCCTTGAAGTAACCAGTACTTCCTTGAGAATCCTGGAATATCCACCCTTTTTATGCACACACATTCGACGATCACTCATTTTTTCGACTATTTCTTGATGGGTTGGGCCTCGGATATTCCTTTCTTCACTGAAGGAATATCCATCCCTTGTTTACTTAAATAACGCTAAGATTCAAAAGCATAAAATTTTTTATATGCTTTTATATCTTGTTTTAATCTCTTTTCTAAACGCGGTATGTTTAGAAAGAAAGACGGTTTTCAGACAGTTAAAATTCAAAAGTATAAAATATTATTTATGCTTTTGTTTCTTAACCTTCGTTTAAAAAAAAAATCAAAATTTCAAATGATAACATCCTTTTTCTTTTTCTCGTTTCAGAAGCGGAAGATGAGTTTAATCCTATGTATTATAATTATATGATAGTTTGTGTTTTTATTTGATATTTAATAAGATATGTCAGCATGCAATATACTAATAATTGTTTTCTTTTTCTTTTTTCCCCCAGATAACCACGTCACGTTAATGCAATTTTAATAATATTAATGCCTACAATGCACACGCACTTTCAGTTTCGGTGATGTACACCTTTAACCCTCCAAGGTCGTGCGCCTGCATAAGGTGGAGGACTACGTTTCCAGGGAGATTTTTCGGCCATTCTCTAGTCTCTGGTTTTTCGTAGCTGGCAGCGCACAAAATTACACATTTTTGGGATGAGATTTTAATAGGAAACATAATTGGCTTTTTTTACTTTCTCGATTTGGCTTGTTTCTCTGGCACACTATTTATTTCTCTTCAGTTTTAGTAAATAAAATCTAAATCACGCGGTTAGTGATTGCGGTTTGTTCTAATGGTAAACAACTTTGAGTGTTTTTGGTTTTCAACAATTTCGAAGATGTCGTGAGGTTTTCAACAATTTCGAAGATGCCATGAGGTTTTCAACGATTTCGAAGATGCCATGAAGTTTTCAACGATTTCTATTTCCAGTGCCGCTCCGTCTAATTTTAAGAACGCTGTTAGAATATAAAAATAAAAATAATTTCTCAATTCGCACACACAAATTTGGCATTTTTATTTTTACATTTTGCAGCGTTCGATAAATTAGCGTAGCGTTTTGGTTTTCAACGAATCGGCTTCAACTGTTTTGGTTTTTCAACGAACGAACACGTCAAGCTCTGATTTTGGTTTTCAACAAACAAGTTCTGGTTTTGGTTTTCAACAAACGCGTCGAGTTGTAATTTTGGTTTTTCAACGAACGCATCAACTTTTTTTGGGTTTTCAACTTATTCCAAGATCCCATATGTTTTCTACTTTTGAAGAACCTTCTGCAAGACTGAAGATGTTTTGGTTTTCATCATTCCCAAGTGGCGTTCAAAGATGCTTTACAAGATGCTGTAAAAGGCCAGTTATGAAGATGCTAATGGTTATATATTTTTTCGATGTGTGCCAGAGTTTAAAATTTTGCAAATGCTCAACAACAAAAATCATTACTCTTATTTCAATTGGCATTGTGTTTTGGCCTTCCTGTCTCTAAACCCCACCCCAAACTCAGTAGTGTAACAGAGCACGCTCGGCTTATTAGCCAAGAGGACTGGGTGCGATTCCCAGCTGAGTTGGTGGAGAAAATGAGTCGGGCTTCAAACGATGGCGCGGTTATAGACCTAACTAATGAATGTTTGACAAGAAAAGTGCTTAATTTTTGCTTACAACTGTCGCATGCAATACACCACTTTGCTAATACAAATTTTCTCTCGTTCCAGTTTACTCAGGGGGCAAATTTGTTGAATTAATGAGACAATGTGGCCGGGCTACACCATTTTGCCCCCTGAGTAAACTGGAACGAGAGAAAATTTGTATTAGCAAAGTAGTGTATTTGCCTAAGCCATGCTTACAACACGCGAATTGCGTCGTGTAAATCAACTTGACAACTTGCTATGACATTTTTATTGTCGTACACAACAGTTGCGAGCAAGTTGTCACAACTAGTAGGGTTGATTTTCATGAAGCAATTCGGGTTGAAAACGTGGCGTAAGCTTGGTGACTTTAGATGCGCACGCGAAGAAAAAGGGTTCCAGTGTCATGTATGCGCAAGACACAGTTCCCGCAGTAGTTTGCGACGTTCATTTTGTACAGAAAGTAGCCCACTTTCTACAGCTATTTTTAAAAAGGGTTGATGAAGGTTTTGTTGCGTGTTGCTTGTTGCATGCAGCATGCTGCACGTGCTTACTAAGCTTGAAATGTGTTATATTCATATGTAATTTATGTCAGCACAGAAGAAATTATGCTAGGAAACCCTGTATAAGCCAGTTCAAAGTTTAAGAATCGTTTCCAGTACGCATGCGATTTTATCCCGAATTTCTTACCTTCTTTTGTTTAATTGAAAACAAAAGAAGGTTTAAACAAAAGAAGGTAAGAAATTCGGGATAAAATCGCATGCGCACTGAAAACGATTCTTAATCTTTGAACTGGCTTATAGACAAAGCTTGGGAAAATCCCATATTGCTGTGACCCTTTCGTTGTTTGAATTCACATCATCCACACTTCATTTCGGGCTTGGTATGCAACATGCAACAAGCAACAAAACCTCCACCACTTTTTTTTAAATAGCTGTATATACAAAGCAATTCAAGACGAGGATCCGGGGAAACGATGGAGTAAAAATATATTCTTATTTCCTCGGAGCCTCTCCTTGAATTGCTTTGTGTGCATAATAACTCAACTGGAATATCGAAAGTGCATGGGCTATGCTGTTGGTTTCACCCATATCAGAATAAAGAAAAATGATGTCATGATGCCTTTGCGTTGCATTCTTTCGGTTAAATTTTTGCAAAACTATTCATTTTGTTCTAATTTGTTGCTTTCTTAAAAGCTATATATATAGAGCGTTTTCACTCACGCGACAAGGCGGCCATATTTGTGTGCCAAACAATAGAACAGTTTTTGCATAAAAATAGAGTTCAATTCCCGGAGGATAGAAGTTTGGGTACGAATATGGCCACTCTGACGTCACGTGAAAACGGTCAATAGGTCGTCATGAATTTAGTTTTTGCATACCATGTATTTTTATGGGTAGTTATTAATAATAAAAGTTCATTAAACTTTCTGACATTTCTTTTATTTGTATCAATAAAAAATGTCAATAAGTATAACTTTTACTATTAGTAACTATTTAACTATCCATAAAAATCTAGCATGGAATGGCGGAAAGTATACCTCCAATGTCATGTCCCCTCACGTACAAAATTTGGAGTGAGATAATAGACCCTGGGGGGGGGGGGGGGGTAGGGAGGCGGGAGGGGTGGGGTTTGTCAGCCAGCGACAACGGTACTCGATTCATCAGTGATCTATTTCTTTGTTTGAGAAAGAGACCAGTTGAGTGTTCCGGCATTTTAACCACAACATAAGTTCCTTCAAAGCTCTTTCAAAATATCTCGCACCAAGAATCTAGATAAAAATACAAAAATCCAGGGATCACGAATAACAATAACAATAATCTGCACGTAATGCTGTGCTTTTCATTTTAAGTTAGTCAGCCGAAAAGATCCGTCTTCCGGAAAAATATAGCCAACCCCTTAAGAGTCTTTATTGTTTGAATTCACTGTATATTGTTACCCATACAATGAATGTACTTGAACTCTACCCTTTTCACAAGATAACTTTAGACAACACGCCCGCTGAACCGAGGTCACACGGCTTAAAAAAACAGTCCTGATTACTTCAGAGAATCTATGCATCTCATTTTCTAGGTTTAACCAAATTTCAGTCGGTTTTTGACAGAAGTAATCCTCATTATATAGTTATATCAACCTCTTTCCTTCGTATCTTTTCCCACTCAGAAATCGCGCTACTGAAAGTCGAGTTCAAGTCATGTCTACACTCTATGGATTTGGTAAGTAACTGATATCAAAAAACTAATGCCAGATGAATCCACGAAATGAGACTTATTTTGATAGATTTTGAGGTGTTCCGAATGAAAAGACTGAATATGTAATCAGTTATTTTCAAATTCAGACAGAAATAATAAGAAAATAGAAAATGATTCTTAAGAGATGGCTAACGATGGCTCAGCAAACACACCAAGTGTGCGATAAAGCCTTCGCTTACAATTCAACAAAAAAATATAATAAAAATATCAAAGATTATACATATATATTAAGAGCAACCGATTTATATTCATATGAAACACTAAATATTTTAGTAATCAGCTATATTTTTAGACCTAAGCCTAGGAAAATATAATAATTTTTCATACAGGCCAAAGCTATCTGTACGATAGCTTAGCAAACACATTAAGTCCCCTATAAAGCCTTCGCTTACAGTTCAACCAAAAATTATAATTAAAAAACATCAAAGATTATATATCAAGGGAACCGATTCATATTCATATGAAACACTAAATGTTTTGTTACGCGTATAGACGATAGGCTATGAAATGAATTTTCGGTTGCACGGCACTTAAAAAAGCTGTATATATATATTGCTTAATGGGCGCCCTGCTCAAATCGATTTTTTTATCGTGCTTCATTTCCTCCGTCCACTTTATCTTGTCAACCTCATTGAAAATTTTATATGAATAACTTGCACTATGTCACGCACAAATAAGATTAATAATCATGCTTTAATAATCACCCATGGCAGAAAAACTGAATTGCAGTAAAAGATTAGCTTGCCATCGATATCTAAAGGGGAAAATAACGACCAATTATCAACATGTGCCATATGTTGATTTTAGGTTTTTTAATAACATCTTTAATGCAGATTTATAAAGGCAAGGATATATGTACATATCGTTCGATTCGTGACCGTGACAGCGCTCTAAACAAACATCTTCTGATTTGCTTAAAAGTAATTTTGCGTGTTGTTATTGGTTTAAATTAACAAATGTCATCATTTCCGTACCGTTACCGTGCCGTGCATCCTAATGCTTTTGAAAATATATATACAGCCATTCGTTCATACGGGCGAATACTGCAGTATGCGGCTTTTTGTTACTTTACAGCTAGATTCAGTGTATCGTGACGGACTAATGCCCGAGGGCAATACATTTTTTCGCATTTAGTTTAACGATCATATTCTTAGAAGTTAATTTGTCGATGTTAAACAAAGAAGCATGGTTTTTTTGAACGTTTTATTTTACTGTAGAACCTTGACTATATATAGATTTTAGTCAATTCAATTCGCATCACATGGGAATAAATTACTAAAGTTATGTCTACGGCTTAGCGATACTCGCTGTGCCTGCAGCGATCTTGGCATCCCTGAAGTTAGCACATTGTAAACATTTTGATATGCCAAATAATAGATTATGAGAAAGAATTAGAAAGGTAATGCTTTTCGGCAAATGTATGTTTCATGGTAATGATACGGAGATGCATAATGATGTTCTAATGAGATGATGATGATGATGATGATGATGATGATGATGATGATGATGATGATGATGATGATGATGATGATGATGGTGATGATGATGATGATGATGATGGTGATGATGATGATGATGATGATGATGATGATGATGATGATGATGATGATGATGGTGATGATGATGATGATGATGATGATGATGATGATGATGATGATGATGGTAGTGGTGGTGGTGGTGGTGGTGATGATTGATGATGATGATGATAGTTACAAGAATATGGCTTGCCTTTAATGTGATCTTTAAAATTCTCTCTCGCTCTCTCTCTCTCTCTCTCTCTCTCTCTCTCTCTCTCTCTCTCTCTCTCTCTCTCTCTCTCTCTCTCTCTCTCTCTCTCTCTCTCTCTCCCGCAGTGTACAAATCATGTACCGTATAACATTTCCTGGCTTCGGTTCAGCACATATTGTAAACGATTTGATGTGCCGCTGTGAAAGGAAATGGGCTATAAGAAAACAATTTGAAAGGCGATGCTTTTCTGCTAACTGATTTTAATGCTAGCTCCCTGGTGAGATGATGATGATGATATGGTGATAATGGTGATGATGGAGATTACAGTTATATTAATGATATAGTATAGCCAAACTGAAACTCGTCTTAAATGTTAATTCAAAAAATTCTTTATTTTTATATATTTATTTTTTATGACAGAGTACAAATCATGCATATAATATTTCCTGACTTTGGTTCAGCAGTTGAGATCAGTTTCCGGCGTTTGCTCCGACCCGGAAATACTCCAGATCTCCAATATATATATTTTCTTTTCGAATGTTTTTAAAAGCCTTCGTCGTCCGTTCGTTCATTCGCTCGTTCTTTCGTCAATACATCAGTCCGTCCGTCCATTCTTTCGTCCGTTCGTTCGTTCTTTCGTTTGTTCTTTCGTCCGTTCGTTCGTTCTTTCGTTCGTTCTTTCGTTCGTTCTTTCGTTCGTTCTTTCGTTCGTTCTTTCGTTCGTTCTTTCGTTCATTCATTCATTCATTCATTCATTCGTCCGTCCGTCCGTCCGTTCGTCCGTCCGTCCGTCAGTCCGTCCATTCTTTCGTCCGTTCTTTTTTCCTTCTTTCCATTTCTATCATTCGATAACTTTTCTCGCATGCTTCTTGTTTCTCAGATCGCGAAGAAGTTGAACAACTTGAAGTCAGGATCCTGGAAGTCGATCATCACATCACACAGGAAGAACTTTCTGCAGCATTAGCGTCCAGTTCTCTCAACGGCTTCAACATCATCAAACAAGAAAACCACAGCAAGCCGAATCAACCATGTTTTATTGTTGAAAAAAGAGTAAAGTTTGGCAAAGTTAAAGACGAAGAACCAAGCCTTATGGAAATATTTCCTACAGCATGTACAAGACAGAGGCTGCGGCAGCTAACGAGAGGTTGTCAAGACAAAGCTCTGGATGAGCAGAACTGTGTATTTGGAGTTGAAATATCTTCATTTGGAAAATCAAATGCCTACCAAGTCTGTCCCATTTTGAGGATGGACATCGAAGGTACAGATGATTAGCGCTGAGGAATTTGGACGATGAGAGTGTATGTAATAGATATTGCTGTGTGACGTCATAGCCGCCATCTTGGTTGAATTACTTCACAAAATATTTGTAATCAGTCTCTTTTGTTATACCAATCAACATGCCGCCGTGCCATTTGCTTTACCGATTCTCGTGGGAATGATAATAGAAAACGTTAATTTCGTTCATCAAAAAAAATAAATAAATAAATAAATAAGATAGAATAATTAAACAATGTTAACTTACAGCAGTAAATCGAGTACAAACTATAGTTTATGAGGGACTCGTTAGTTAACTACAATAATAGGCATATAGGATAATAAAAATCAAATTGCTAAATAAATGCAAGTGAATTACGTTTAGAAACCAACACTAGCGTAGGGAGGGGGGAACGGGGGGCACGTGCCCTCCCCAAATGTTTGGTAAATAGGTAATTGTTTGTTTTTTTCCCTTTTTTATTATTTTGGCCTCTTTTTTTTTTTTTTTTTTTTGTACTTGGCGCCCCCCACTTTTTGTAGAGAAAGTTTTATTCCCTATTTCGTCGTAAATATCGTGGTGCCCCCCCCAGAACCTAGGTCCTCGCTACGCCCCTGGAAACAAATGTTCTCGAAGCGCTATACGCAAATTAGTTTGATAAAACAAATTAAGTGACACATACTTTTTTCCTTTCATTAGTTGTGGTACACTGTTGTCACATTTTAGACCACGTGTTTTTTGAGAATAAGATTCTTTGTTTGAGTTATATCCATATATTCGTGTCTCTTCTCATGTGCAACCGTTAAACAACGAAATGGTACTTTAGGGAATGACACGGGGTCTGTAATGGAGATTGCGCGTACCACGACGAATAAGGTCTATTTTGTTTTCTCTACGTTTCTTTCTTCCTTCCTTCCTTCCTTCCTTCCTTCCTTCCTTCCTTCCTTCCTTCAAGCTTCCTTTAAGTAATTTCCTCGATAGAAATTAAATAACGTGAATTAAATAAGGCAGGGAGAGATAAAATACTTAAAAGCAACCGCTAGCTCAGTGATTCGTTGAACTCCAGACACGTGGTGACCAGGAAAAAGTAGCTCACCAAGCTTTCACATCGCCATGGCAACTTAAGCCCTCTTCAATCTCATTGGTTAAACTGTACTTTAGGCAACAAAAACAGAATAAATAAATATGAATTCGTATTAAACTTGATAATACCAGAATAATACTCTATAAATAGGAATATTAATGTTCACTCCGTGTCTGCTCCATTCAAATATTATGAATTTGTGAATACATATCTTAAGAGTTTGTGATTGGTTGGTTTGATTTCTTTAGCTCTTATGCAGTATTTTTTATTTGTTTTGTTTGGCGATGAAGTGACATTATTGTTTGGTAACGGAAGAAGACTCGACGAGACTTTATTAACGACGACATTTCAGTGAGGCAAGCGAGAGAGCAAGACATCAATCAGGTTACAGAAAATGGTATCCAAGGAAATACTAGCTAGCTAAAAATAGGAGCCAAAATCAATAAGCCTTACAGGAAAGCATTGAAAATATTGGCCTTGCTACAAACAATAAGCTTTATAGCTCTTTTTGATATAGTTATTACCATAAACCAGGTAAACGGAATCCTCAATCTTACCCCATTCAAACTTATCAAACGCTGTGGATTAACATATCGTTCATCACTTGACAATCCGATTGATCTCTTCTTCAAGAAAGTCTCAGCTGTTAGAGTTTCACCTTTTCAGAAAGTATGAGGGCAAAGCAAGGCTTCGACGTGCGGCCTTTCCACGACTCAACTACACCGAACTGGTTTTGGTAGGAAAAAATACTTGAAAGAAAGAATTAAGAAAATGCCTTTGGGGGACTGTTGGCCATGTCTGTAAGTAGATTCTGAATGAAATATATTTTTTCTTCATAATAGCGCGCTTGATATTTTTTACTCAATTCTTTGTGTGACAAATCGAATTGTGCGAACAATTCTTGATAATTTACCTCTTCATCGCCGTTACGGTTAAAAAAAACCGGTAATAAAGCACTCACTCTTTACATCTCCATATTATCTTTCTTTCATTAACAGCCATAGTGTAACCAATTATTGTTCTGAACCAGTGTTTTTGTTTGTTAACGAAAATGGCGGTGGGAACTCCTCGTCTGTGTTTTTGATATTAAGTTTAATATTACCGATAGACTATATTCTTATGCGGGAAAACTGAAGAGGATTCGGATGAAAGAGTGTCATGGACAGATGATTGTTAGTGTTTTTCCTAACCCAATTTATACTTAAATGTCTCGTATCTTTATAAGAATCGGAGTAAGTGTCTCGATTTATTACCAAGAAGAAAGGAAAATGTATCGTATATTAGCCATATCTGTTTTCATGGTATTGCATGCATCGTCTTCAACAATTAGCTTTGATGTATAAAAACAACAACAGATAAGAAAAACAACCATACCTCATACCAAGTTATATTAAACGAGTTTCGCCGTATGACTCGAAAATTTGGGATAATAAGGAAAAAATTCATATATCTTATTTTTGAGCAAGCGAAAGCAAAATAAAAAGTAACTGGATACCAAGAGCATAAAATGTTGCTCTCTTTCTGATATCCAATGGAAATCCCATTCATATAGTTCTTCTGCTCAAAAATAAACACTTTCAACCGTGGTTAACCAAATCCTATTTTTTTAAATTTTGCTTTATTCTTCTCTATTAGCATTTGATATTTGTGGCTATTATTATGTACACAGTAAGTCTTTTAGCGAGCGCTCAACTGACTTCCCGCCGAACAGATGACACTTTGAATATTTGACAAATAAAATATTGAATCGTTTTTGAAAGTCATTATAAGATACTCTCTATTTCCCGTCTTCTCTTTTCTCAATCTCCTTCTTCTTCTTCTTCTTCTCATCCTTCCTCTTCAGCAATAACGTTATCTCAAGCGAAGGCGCCACTTAATAAGTCTTGGCATTCTTTTCTTTTCTCTATTTTTCAGTCTTGTACCTACTTTGTCAAGTGTAAGCTTGCAAACTATTCTGAAAAATCATATCGTTAAAGAGTCAAATCTTACATTCTTCAATCTAGTTCTTCTTTCTTAATTTTATATTCTTTCATTTGGCTTTTCACAAACGACTTCTAGGCATTCCATATACTCGGTCTGATAAGAGTGAATTTCGACAGCTAAAAAACTGTAAATTACCGTTAAATTTTGGCAAAATGACAGTTAAAAAGGGACGTGTCTAGAAGAACGAAAATATAACAAGAAAAAACGTTCTGCTGTGCCATTTCGTTCATAGGGTTTAGAGTTTAAGCAAGCACAGTTAAAGTAAATAAAATAATATATTATTGAAAGGGAGAGGGTTTTCAGCTTATATTTTGATGTCTTTGATTACGATAAACTAGTCCATGATTAACAAATAGCACAAGATGATACAAGACTGTTTTGGCAAGTTGTTGGTTGGCAAGACACCAAGTCAATGATACATAAAAAACGAGCATTTTCTAGAAAACAGGTTAATAATCCGTTGCCAAAACTGATATTTTTTTAAAAATGTACTCCCTGCTGTCTAACAGGATTTTTAATCATTTCTTCACTTATAGAACCTTATAGCACACTCCCAATCATCATCTTCTTCTTCTTCTTCTTCTTCTTCTTCTTTTTCTTCTTTTTCTTATTATTATCATTATACTATCCTCAATTCCCACTTCTCCAAAGTGCTGAGGACTACTTGTAACTTAGAATAATAAAGGCGACCCTCTTTGCTGTGCACTTCATATTGATATATAAATTAGATTGCTAAAAGTGCTTGACAATTTCAGCAGTCTGACTAAAGCAATGTCTAGAGTTATGGACCAGTTTAGCTATGTCGTAATGTTTTCCATTTCATACCACGTGTCATTCCCGGGGGGGGGGGTACTCCCTATAATGGACTATATGGGGATGCTCCGCCCGAAAGGGGTACTTTTTTCAAGCCGCACGTATAGAAAAGGGGTGGGAATTTGTGAATTTTGGTATAAAAAGGGGTAGATTTTCTTCAAAAGTATATGAAAGGAGTACCTTTTCAGGCACAAAGGTATAAAAAAGGGGTAACTTTTTGCTGAAATTTGGTATAGAAAAGGGTAAGGGGTCGAGCATCCCCGTATGAAACGACCCGAAGTACCCCCCCCCCTTTTCCGGGTCATTCCCTAGAGTATCATTTCTTTGTTTGATGGTTGCGCATGAGAAGACACATGAATATAGACAGAACTCAAACAAAGAATATTATTCTGAAGAGAAGGACACGTGCTCTGAAATGGGAAAACATTAATTACGCCCAAGATGGATTGGTTTATTGATGCATTGTAGAGATACTGGACAGACATGTAGTTGTATGACTTAGGGATATCAAATAGTACGCAAATGCAACATGCAACAAAACTGGCCTTCTTCGTCTCTTGAAATACCTGTATACCCAACTACTGCCCATGTGTTGCGCATACAGTTGTATCATCAATCATTATAACAGAATGATTCCAACTGTGTGGGAGTATGGTCCTCTTCACAGTTCCCTGCTGCGCCATGTTGAATGGTAGCCGTGCCTTTGCATCGAAGCGAGACGAACGGTGAGTTTGCTATGATAGAGACATGTGAAAAATTGTCGAAGGTGTTAACAAAAGATCTCTATATCATTGTAAGCTCACCGTTCGTCTCGCTTCGATGCAAAGGCACGGCTACCTCTCAAGAGGGCGCAGCGAACTGTGAAGGGGACTCACTATACAAGCATCAAGAGTTCCGCCCGGCTGCTCAATGCGCATACTCAGGGGATTAAAAAGTGGGATAAAATTTGTAAATATGCTATATTTTAGTTGTATCTTTCTTGTCAAGTACAATTTTCACTAAATATTCAAGATCGCGTACCGTTAAGCGAATTCTGAATCAAATATGCCGAAAAATTGCATATTATACAAAATATCATCCCACTTTTTAATCCCCCGAGCATGCGCATTGAGCAGCAGCGCGGAACTCTTGATGCGCCTATTGAACAAGTATATACAAGGGCTAGATATACAGAAGCTGTAGTAACGACCGCTTTTTCGATTTCCTGAGGTGGTCGCCTAAACGAGAGCTTCGACTGTACAATGTTTACAGGTGGTATACCATGGCTTCTAACCCAACGATGAATTTTCGCGCGCTGTCATTGGCTTAAATGGGTCACGTCAAGAGAGCATAAATAAGAGAGGGAAACTTCTTAATACCACGTGCGCCATGTGAATTCCCTGTTGGGCTATTTTTAGCATCCAAAGTCGTTTGGTTTTTTATTTTTTGATGGCGTGGACGCGTGCCCACGCGCTCAAAAACAACATCCTTTTCGTCGATTTTTCTCACTTTTTTCGACAAAATATATTAGATAAAGCAAAAAGATCAGGATTGGCTATGTTCTGTTCTCTGATAAAACACGACTGAGGCTGTTGAACACTCAAAAAGACATGGCTCGCCGCCGGCGCGGTATTATTAAGAAGTTTCCCTCTCTTATTTATGCTCTCTTGGTCACGTGCAGGACGAAGTAATATTCGTCCACTTGAAGCGAAAAACCTAGACAAAGAAAAGAAAAGCCGCGGAAAACAAAGAAAATTGTTTTGTTTTTTTCAAACAAGTGAGAGTAAAATACAAAGACTGGTTTAGAAAATCACGCCAGCAAACACGAAAAAATCAACAAATGTGCTGTAAATGTCTTCAATGGTAAGCATCCATGTTTCGTGAATGAAGTTTTTGGTTTGTTTTCGAAATTATTTTTATAAACTACTAAAAACCAACAAACATTTCGACAACTAATGTCAAAAAATAGAATATTCAATGTCAAACAGCTTTTTTCATTTACCAAAATAAGTGTTTTTATATCCGGCGTAAAGACGAGAGAGAATTGTTTTTTGAAAACTCTGGAGATGATGAGTCTATGCAGTTCACTGAATCCATATTCCAGTGAAGTCGTTGGGTTATAAAATAAATAAACCCCTTCTGGCTCACTGGAATATCGGCTGATAATGTCCTTGGATGAGAAATGGTCCTCAAAATATCACATGTTCTTTTTTCGGGCCATTTCTCATCCTCGGCCATTATCAGCCGATATCCCAGCCACCAGAATATGTATCCCAGATCAAATATCCCGCATATGCATATAACTTGTATACATAGGTGACACTGTGTTTACTTGCGCGTGTGCTATGTGCAGGTATAAAGCACGTGGGGATAGGCAGAACACGAGAAAAGCGTTAGGAGAAGCACGACGTGTGGCTAGCTGGAGTGCTTCTTAACACTTCTCGAGTGTTATGACAATCCTCAAGTGCTTTATAACTGCATGCAGCACAACAATCAGGTTTCTTTATTTCTTTTATTACAATAATCGTTTTTTTGGATACGAATGACGAAATAGAAAGTGCACATACATACTGTGTGCTCCCAACCAATAAAATAAAATAAGATAAAATAAAAGTGGAAATAGGATATTCCATGGTAAGCCACAAGAAAGCACCCTATCTTCCAAAATTTGGCTTTCGGAACGAACATAGAGCCAACGTGGCTATTCAGTCATATCTAAGTCGGCGAACGGTTAACTAACGAATAGCCTCAATGACTCTATATCAATTTGCACAGATGCCAAACTCAGTAAAATGACTAAATTATTTGAAATTAACTTTTCTATCTTCGTTGAGAATCAATAACCTAAAAGATACGAAATCGCGCCCCACTTTTAACCCCTGAAAGATACAACCCGGGTATCCCCGATACTTTAAGATGGGAGTGCCCCCAAACCCATGCCATTCAGGTGACTCCTTTTAAAAGATGTCAAACCACTAAAACTGTAATGTCCGCCTTTGGTAGAAGCTGGGAGAAAAAACCAAGTAATCAATCGTCATCGAAATTATCACCAAGTGTCGTTCTTGATATGCTTGCTTTATCATATGTGCTAACCCTTGAACCCTTCAAATTTTAACGAGAGACTGAAACAACAGTATAGGCTGATCAAAGTCAGGGCACGGACAACTCACAGATCGATCTGGAATAGACCCTTTGATGACGTTAAACGAGGATAAATCCTAGGATGTCCCGGATGTTGTGAGTGAAACCTTGTTGTTTTAAATCTTCCGAGTTCGTCTAGACTAACATACTTTTTCAAGTTTTTTCATGTGGATTGCTGAAAAAGGTTTTCCGACCATCGACAATGTAAGAATTAGATAATAAGACGGCCAATCCTCGTTTGAAGTCATCGGCGCTATATTCGATTCGTTATACACGCATCAAGCATTCCGCGCTACTGCTCTAGGCGCATGCTCAGGGGATTAAAAAGTGGGATAATATTTTGTAAAATATGCAATTTTTTGGTATATTTGACTCAAAATTCGCTTAACGGTACGTGATCTTGAATATCTAATGAAAATTGTGTTTGACAAGAAAAATACAACTAAAATATAACATGTTTTACAAAATGTTATCTCACTTTTTAATCCCCTGAGCATGCGCTTAGAGCAGTAGCGCGGAATGCTTGATGAGTGTATAGGTTTTGCTTACTTGGAAGTCTGTGCATAGATAGAGTAGAGCCTTAAATGTTTTTCTAACAACATGTACCAAAGGATAAAAGGCTGATATGTTACTGAGACGTACGTCAGTGTCATTATCATTACTCATTCAGTCTAGTGTCATTTATATTTCCTGATGTTAAACTTTTATAACGATTTACGTCTTTGACGGCGAATCATTTGAACATAAATGTAAAAAAAAAAAATGAGCGTATAGTCAACCTGGCTGAGAAGTCGAAGTTTAATTAAGATAATGGATAATTTTGGTTTTCCATCAGTGATAGAAGGAACGAAATAATTTATTTAGCAAAATGGCGGTAATGACGTCATGAACCAACATGGCGCACGCGCGTGATGGCTTTAATTCAACATTGCGGCAGGGCGTCAATCCGTGGGGGAGATCATCAATGAAGGCGAATATTAATTCAGCAACTGTTCAAATACTCTTTCTTAAGAAACAGAGACGTATGTATGGTGTATTTGGTCAGGATAACTGTTATTGTATTTCGTGAATGCTTTGTTTATCTATACGCTATTTTATGCTACCTTGTGGTGTCTTTCATATCAAGTCAAGAGAATTCGAAGAGGCTTTTCAAAAAATGTTGACTTAAAGATGGTAAAATTTTTCGTCTTCCTCGTACTGAGTAGTAATGACGCAAGTTATACCTGGCAATTAAGTGATCAGCTTCTATTACTGCTATATGATATCGATACAAAAAAGATCTAGCTGAGTCAGAAAATAATGTCACGCCCCTGTCACGCCCTATGACGAACGATATAACGTGACTCAATTTGCTTCCTCTCTCAAGCAATACAACGTTTGCATGATAGCATCATATACTACACAATCCCTTGCGCGCACCTTTCGTCAGTTAAAAATTGCCACTAATCGTTTCACTATCCTCACAAGGAAGTGAAAATTTGAATAAAAAAGAAAATTTTAAAGAATTGATGACTGATGAATTCTGATAGATGTAGTAAAATAAATAACCCCATCAAGCATGTATTTAATTTAGCTTATAAAAATGAGACAACGATCGTTTTCCAGTCATGAAAATGCATGCTTGAATGGAGGGACTTTACGGCAGACATATTGTGAGGCTAAATAATTTTTCCCTTTCAGAAAAATGACATCCCTTGTCGTACAAAAGATATATCATTGTTTTTACCCTATAACATGGCTGCCTTCTGAATCCCTCTATTTGTGTGCACGTGAGAGGGGGGATATCGGTATTACTAAGCTTATAACTAGGGTTCTACGGTTTTTCCTCCCTCCTCAAAAATCAACTTCTAAATTCCAATTGGAATGCAGTGGAGGAAGAGCCACTCGGTGGATTCCACTGTTAATTCTCATTTATTTTATTTATTTACTAGGCTTCATTTTAGTTCGGTTTCATCTGTATATCTGTCCATGTTCCTGCCAAACTCAGCATGTAATATTGATGTTCAGTGATCTCACATGACGTGGCCGTCACCCGAATGTCTCGAAAAACTGTGTTAACGTTTGCGATAGGCAGTCCAAATTATAATATCGAAGAATCTCTTTCCATTTCATTTTTTCTGGTATTGCCATATAAGAAATTGTCACTTTCGTACTGACCGCGGTGATACGTACCTGTCATCATGCGCGAGCCCTGTGGTCTAACCAAAGCATAGTGATACGCATGATATTCCTGCGTTAATCTCTTGTTAGGGCATATAAAGTGGTATGTACCTGATAATTCTTTGCTTTCAATCCTCATCATATCATATAATAACAGATTCATCTCACCTGCGGCTATTACGAATGCGCATGCTCTATGTGTAACGTAATTCGAGGAAGGCGAAGTTCTGGTCTAGATAGCGTAAAGCCTCTTGATGGTACTTGTTTCTTGTGGGTGTCGTGTTTAATTCCATCAGAATTTCAGGGGTTTAAACTGGCTATCAGTAATAATAAGTCGTTTTGAGTACAACGTGTTTATGTTGAAGAGCTTCGAGAGTAATTTTTCAATTTATTCATGAAAATAAGAGTATCGGTTTTGGAAGGTCTCACACGTTCTTTATCATCTTGAGTAGAATTTCAGCCAATGAGAACCAAGCAGTTATCGGATAAACACTCACATCGATCACTCTACACCTGTCACGGAATCCGTTACCATGGAAACCAAGGCGTCACGTGTCTTTTACAATTTGCTAATATGCGCGATTTTGAATGTTATCAATTCAGCTCTGACTTAAGACAATATCATCAGATTATCCACGGATTCTTTTTTCGCTTTGTAAACATTATTCCTGAAATATCTAACCTTCCATGTTTAGTCTTTTTCTTGTTACGTGTGCGGAATGTAGCTTCATCTTCGAGTCACGGCAAGGGGTTTTCTCGCACAGACGTTGTTTGTATAATTAGAAATCTTTCTCTCAATGGCTTTTGTTATCATAAGTTTTGACCGCAATTCTCTTTCTGCGAATCCCAACAGCTTTCATGCGTTATTAATGTGAAAGCATAATAAGATTGTGCGATTTCTTCTGGCCAGAGTTGTGGGACTTATTAATAATAACTGGCGATCACTGTGAGCCGTCAAACACAATGAAGAAACTATGTGGCGTCAACAACGCAGAAAAACCCTGAGGAATATAATACTGAATTAGTTCCTTGCTTCTCATAACGTCAGGGAGATACAGGAACTATTTTGCTGAAATAGTATGTTTATTTTATTTGTAAAAATATATCGGAGGATTCACGTCTCAATGGAACGCTTGACACAGACATGAGTGCCAAAAATTCCTGAAGAATTTGTCGGTATTTCTCTAGAGTTGCGCATAAATTCTCCTGCTTTTCTTTCACCGTAGGGCTTTTTTAAATATCGGGAAAAATGCGCAGACAAAGGGAACGTCAATAGCAGAGATCTCCATGAGTGTTTGGGATAAAGTCAAGAGAAGGCTTGGTACGGTCAATGGACAAGGATCGGGGCTTCCACTGAACCCCGAGGCTGCGTTTGCTGAGGATCACTACACCAGGTAAGTATATTAACCACCACTTGTTTCTACAGCTACTTAAAAACTCTGCGGTTCAAACGTATTTTACTTCGAGGGGCCCGCTGCCAGTTAAAAGAAAATTTCGCTAAATTTCGCCGGCATCGCTTTTAACTCAGTCAAAAATCATTAGGAACCACTCGCCCAGAATCTATATACTAAACTCAAAAAGACCTTCAGAGCCTTTTAGTAGTAGAATTCTGCTTCCGACAGTCATTAGCATCAATCTTGCCAGTTTCCAATTATGTATTTTTTAAACTGGGGTTCGAAATTACAAGTTAATAATGTCAAAGAAAATAATTCGAGACGAGAATTGGGGATAAAAATAATTAGAAAATAGAGAGAAAATTCATTGAATAATTTTAGTAACTGTTGTATTTTGAGTCAAATTTAAATAGAAATTAGAAATGGTTTTAGAAATATGCCGGATGTTGTATGTTGAATAGCCACAGCGCTCTACAGCGCGCAGGTGTCACGAGGCTCACGCCGCGGCCGAGCTGTTTGTTTCTGTAATCAGGGGCATGGGATCTAGTCTTTTGTTTTCAATATGGCGGATTGTCTGACTTTCACGAGTCCTTCGGGTTTGGAGCCTCAAAAAACCATAGAAAGAAAAGAAAGGTGATTCTTTATCATTGATATCAAATCCTAACCATCCCCTTATAAGAATGTCAGTGAGGATTTTTCACTAATTAGGTATTTTTAGACCAATATTTGACGTTTTCCGCGACTCGCCAGACAACTTTCAGTCGCTCCTCAAATGCATTCATTATTTCTGTTTCTCATTTAGATAGAATTTTAAAAGCCATGTGTCCTTCTAGTTCTTCAATTCCATTAACAAGCTTGCCTATGATGCTTTTAACGCCCCTAGCATTAGACAAATTAGGCTACTAAGGCTTGTTTTTCTACATTACAAGCTAACCAAATTTGGAGTCGTTTTGTTTCGCCTTTATTATGATTTCGACACGTTATTAGTCTTATTTTGCATTTTTTACTTTGTTTAAACATTGTCTTAAAGCTGGAAGATTAAGTAGAACGACTTTTGTTCGGGTATTTTAAGTTTTAAGATAAATATTCAGAGGGATAGATATATATTTTTAATAGTCACGTAAACGTAGATACACTTGTCTCTAGTGTCAGTTGATCAATATGTGATCCGATCAACTTTATAAGCTTGATTATTTTACAATAATAATTTGATCCGGTGATTTGTTAGCCAAGTGTCTGTGGTTCTGTTTTGTTTGAATTTAAGGAAACATTTGTACATAGCCCAGCTGGCTAAAAAAACTATATTTTGATCAGGCCAAATTCATCAATGATTTTAAAAAAACAGTTCCTGAAATTATCTGATTCTTATTTTTTGCTTTGACTGTAAGCTTACATGTGTACATGTACTGTACTGTACTGTAGATGAGTTTGGGTTTTGCTATGTTCCTAATGTAAAAGATTTCTCAGGTTTTCTACGGGGCTCTTCTGTGAGGTTCGCTCCACACACACTACCAATACATTCTATAAATTTACAACATACAACACTCAACTCATGATCACATGATGATTTTTACGGAGGGAGGAAAACCAGAGAACCTGGGGAAAAATATTTTGTGGCAAGGGAGAGAGTCCAAGCCAAGACTCAAAACCAAACCACATCAGTGAGAGGCGAGCAGTAAATAAACCTCCATGCTATCAATATTGTAATTTATTTGTTTGTTCTCATTGAACTAGGTTTTCCCTACTACTACTGGAACCTGGAGAAATCTATTTTGAAGATTTCAGTGTATTTTATTATCCTTACAATGTGCCAGAAGAAGAGGCTATTAAAAGGTACAAGTTGCTTTTAATTAAATCTCTCTCTTGGCTCCACATATACGGCAATTAGTGGTCATTCGTAAGCCAACTGTCATGATATTTTGACTGTGAACTGTGTGTCTTCATCAGACAAATCTGATAGAGCAATTTTCGTATGACTATGAAAAACTTATGGCACGGACCCTTGCCTTGCCGTGACCATGTCAGTGCCATGTGGTGTACAGGCCTGTATATATGAAAACATTCTGCATATCCTTGCCCTGTGCCGTGACTTTTCACACTCATACAAAATCTGCTCTAGCTAGACCACATTTGTAGGACAAATGAATAAGTACATGTATCCAAGTTTTATTATATTTATTATGATTATCCTTATATAATATACAGCTATATCCATAATGGTTGAATTATTTGGTGAATGGAGAATAGTGATTGGCAATAGCACGACCGAAAGGAATTGACTGAAATTCAGGAATCACAGACTTCATTTTTGAATTTCATGAGTCATGATCCAAAAAAAGGCCCAATAAATGAATATTAATGAAAAAAATCCTTATTACCCACAGTTTCTTTCGTTTGTGCAATCAACATTCACAGTTCTCCCCTTCATCATTTTTTGAAATAACTGTATACTCGTATTGTCATTTACAATAGCTAGACCATTAAGATAATAAGGATAGAAATAATAATATAGAGTTCTAAAAAACCCATCTAACAAAAGTCTCGACGCTTTTAACAAAAGGAGCAGACAGACAGCAGGTTGCGATAAGTAAATGAATAATATAGTTCAAAAACTCTGGTTAAACATGAAAGATCAGATGAGAATACCGTAATCATATTGTATATTGCTTATCAAATCAATTTTTGAAATAATTTGTTTGAACAAGAAAATCCATGTTAAAATGAGAACGGTTTCATATCTGATACAGACTTTTCCTGGGTGACTGTTTTCTGTAATTATGCTTTCCCTCATTAATAATTCATAATTTGATCATATTTGTGACCATTTTCCGCCCAAACAGTCAAGAAATTTTATCATTGATAATGCAATTTTACCTTACAGAAGGCAGAGAGGAAGGCTCAAGATGTGTTCCAAGTCTATTCTTTTTGACCCTATAGATACTTCTTCTCCAATTTTAAAGGTCAGTGACTTTGATCATCAAATGTATGTATTACTAAATACTAAATGGGCCTTATATCTAAGGCCTGGCAGTTCAAGCGTTGATCTTCTCATGAGCCGAACGCATTGAAAACTATGGATAATAAAGCAGTCTTCTTTGATGTCATTAGGCTGGGCTCATGAGAAGATCGGCGTTTGAACTAGGCTTTAAGCTTAATTCCTGCTTTCTGTGTCATAAGGTCTAAGCAAGTTTCAAGTCCTGCTGTTCATTAAAACATGATTAATATTATTCTGTAAACTTTACAAAAATATGAGCATAAAGAGTCGGATTTTTTCAAGGC
The DNA here is from genome assembly GCA_964019055.1 of Anthopleura xanthogrammica. Taxonomy (NCBI): domain Eukaryota; kingdom Metazoa; phylum Cnidaria; class Anthozoa; order Actiniaria; family Actiniidae; genus Anthopleura; species Anthopleura xanthogrammica. The sequence continues at coordinate 10,362,436 of OZ025207.1, read as the reverse complement.
AGCTAAGTACATATTACATGTACATATATATATTATCATTATATAATAATTATCACGCTTCTTATTTATTTTATAGTTTCCTTTGAGGGAATCCCTTAGAATAGCTCATTGGACAGGTCCTTTGTTATCCAAGTGAGTGCATTGTAGTTTAAAGGACTTTTGTTGCAGTTGTTTTGTTGTTGTTGTTATAATAATGTTGTTCTCGTTGTCAGTATAGGTGGGAAAATATTTGGTAGTAACTTGCAACATATACATGGTGTTGGTTGAACACCACAGCATTGATTGTTTTTAACATCCATTTATTCATTCATTGATTCATCCATCCATCTATTTGTTAGTTAGTTAGTTTGTTTATTCATTCATTTTTTCATGTACAGTCTGTTGTTGCTGTTTAAGATAACATCTACTCTAACTATAGTATCACCATAAGACGTACATTATGACTGGCTGACAAGAGTTGGCCAAAATGATGGTGTTTGATGACCATCAAATGATGGACAATTGGCTGATACTTTGTGCCTAGATGACTCATGTCATCAGCAAATGGCTCTGTAAATGGCTAATATATCAGCCATGCAAGTCAACCAGACATTAAATATACAATCATATATTTCTTAAAATCCCAGTTAAATTAAAAAGAGAGTTTTTTTTATGATACAAAAAAAATAGGAAATCACATAGACTGGACTGTTTTTTTTAATGAATTTTCCAAAATTAACAATTTTATGAAAAAGCTAAAAACTGGTTGCTAGGCAAAAAACAGTTGCCTAGTAACCAAATGTGATAACAGCTCTGAAGTTTTTAGATGCTTTAATGATAATTACTTCTTGCTTCCAGAAGTAATATTTTTTGCCAGAATATTTAGAACCTATTTTTATCCCATTTGGGAGAAAAAAATAAATTTATATCGATTCAGTAAAAGAAAAAAAATGTTTCACTTAATAATCTTAGCTTACGTAATACATTGTATTTTAAGAATCTTTTATGTCTATCACTTTCATCAAACAAAATTTCCATGGACTTGGATTTTTTTCCGAGCCCCAACAAGAATATTATTCTTAAGAGAATGACACGTGGTCTGAAATGGAAAAACATCAGGCTCAAGCTAAAGAGACTACTTTAATTTAAAGTTTTATTATTGTTAGGTGCAAGATTTATCCTGTTTTGACTGTAAAATAGTACATGTATCAATTTGACTGTTTTGTTTTGCATTTATTTTATAGGATAGATACCAAAGGTGATGTCCTGGTCATTGAATCCAAACAGGTGATAGAAATGAAAGATGGGAATATAGTTTCTCCATATAGATTTATTAGGGTAAGTTCCTTTACTTTCTGAATGGAAAGTGGATGAATGAAAAGTGGACGAATGAATGAAAAATGATGAAATCGTAATTGGATGAAAGGATAAGTAATTAAATGAAGGAATGGGTGAGTGAATGAATGGCTGAATGAATGATTAAATGAATGGATATGTGGATTTATGGATGGATGGATGACTGAATGAATGTTCGAATAAAATGGATGACTGTATGAATAAATGGATGGATGGATGGATGGATGGATGGATGGATGGATGGATGGATGGATGGATGGATGGATGGATGGATGGATGGATGGATGGATGGATGGATGGATGGATGGATGGATGGATGGATGGATGGATGGATGGATGGATGGATGGATGGATGGATGGATGGATGGATGGATGGATGGATGGATGGATGGATGGATGGATGGATGGATGGATGGATGGATGGATGGATGGATGGATGGATGGATGGATGGATGGATGGATGGATGGATGGATGGATGGATGGATGGATGGATGGATGGATGGATGGATGGATGGATGGATGGATGGATGGATGGATGGATGGATGGATGGGTGAATGGATGGATGGATGGATGGATGGATGGATGGATGGATGGATGGATGGATGGATGGATGGATGGATGGATGGATGGATGTATGGATGGATGAACAAATATTTGAATAAATGAATGAATAAGTGTATGAATGAATCAATAACAGAAATAAATTATCAATAATTAGACAAATGATATGAGAGAACTAATGAAAATAGAATAGAAAACCCAGGGCTAAAATATTAACAGGTCAATGGATAATGTGTGGCCAAAATTGGCTCTTGTTTAACCAAACACTTCTTTCTCTTGACTGATTACGTTATTCTACTGTATGCCTGTATGTTAATCAATCTGATGTGGCCAGTTACCTTATTTGGCCATTGAACAGCAACTGTTTTTAGCCCCGGAAATCAGTTTCATGTGTTCATAATATGAACATTAATATTATTATCCAACAAATTCATCTAGGTTTTTTTGTGAGTTTGAATTTATTTTCTTTATGCTGACCATCCAATATTGTTCCCTTTTTCAGGAAAAAAAGAAGTATTTATTTTCATTCAACTTTGTAGCCTTGGGGTTTGTGCTTCCTCAGCTAGAACAGGTGAATATTTGAATATCTTATGAGTTCATCACTATCATCATCAGCAAAGCATCATAATAATATCATTATCATCGATATCATAGGGATAGAATTGGCATTTGATAAGGCTTGTGATACATTGTGGTGTTGTAATATAACAAAAGACCTTTTAGTTGTATATTACAGGTACACGTACTGTATATGCATATTAATAATTGTTAGTAGATGTTGTATAAGTTTTAATTTATTTATTTTATTTTATTGCAGCTACACAGGGCATCGACCCTGTCCCCAGCTGATCAATTGGCCATGGTAAGTTGAAACCTCATTATACTCTATACACCTTTATCCCACACCATAGAAAATACAGCCAATCAGAAAGCAGGAAAGCTGTTGTATATTCGTCGATATGTCACTCTTCCTTCCCATCATGCACTGCGCTTTGAATCTACGCATTGGTATTTTCTACGGTGTGGGATAAAATGGTTATACAATGGTTTCTTGTGGCATACTGTGGATATCCCACTCGTCACTTGTATTTTCTTTATATACAAAGAAACTTGTGACTAGTGACTTGTGTGATATTCCAGGGTATGTCACTCGAAACCATTGTATAACTAGACGTATATATTTAATTTTGCCAGAATATACAATCATGTACAGTAGACCTTTTTGATCTGATGAGTTCAATAGATGTCCCTAATTCTGTACCCTATTTATCTTTTTGTATGGTAGTTTTTTATATTCATTCATTACAACAGTGAACCTCTACACAATGGCCACCATCAAGACAAGATTTTGTGGCCATTGTAGAGAGCTGGCCATTGTGGAGAGGTTTTAGTTACATTATATATTTGAACTGGACAAAATTTCCTGGCCTTTGGGTAGAGGTGGTCATTGTGGGGAGTTGAGCGGAGGTTCCCCTCTACATGTATAAAATTATAATTGGCATGTTTAAAATTTCACCTTGGTTTAGTTTTTTTCAAACTGGATTAATCTTTTTTTGTTCAGGTGAACACAATTGTCCAGTCCAGGCAGTCTAAAGTTACATTCAATACTAGTTGGTGAGTATTTCCTTATTGCACATTTCACAATCCTGCTTTTTTAGTTGGCTTTTTATTGGTAATACAAAATAAATTGTTACTTTTGCCTCAACAGGCTGGAAGATTTTTATGAGAAAATTGTAATAGAGAATTCAGGTAAGAGAGACAAAAACTAGAAACAAATATCAGCTAGCAAGGGTCTCCCCCTGAAAAAAACTGACCAGCAAAATTTCAATTCAACTTCAGGGTTTGATAAAATTTAATAACTATTTTTTATTTTTGTTTTCCAGCTAAGAGAATCACTCCACTGGTCTGTAATCCTGGCCGTGTGATGCTGACATGTTCTCGGTTGTATTTCCAGCCCTTCAACAATGCAGATCCTGTAAGTAGTGAAACTCTTTAAACTAACAATGTCATCCTCTGTGGTTTTGTCATCCTCCGGAAAGCACAGGTGGTTTAGTGTATATGTAGAGAGCCTTTCACCAATGTGACTCGGGTTCGAGTCCCACCAGGCTTGGTGTCATATGAGAGTAGAGTTTCTAGTTGGTTCTCTCCTGTGCTTCGAGGGTTTTTCTCCAGGTTCTTTAGTTTTCATCCCTCCATAAAAATAAATTTCTAAATTCCAATTGGAATTCAGTGAATGAATAGCTACACTCTGTAGAGATGCCACCAGTTGCTAAATCCCATTTATTATTATTTATCAATATTTTAAATAGTAATTTGGTCTTCAAAAACCCATCTCGTATCTCCTATGTATTTGGTTAAATCTGGTTTACTTTTAAGACAGTCGGTTATGATGAAAACCCAGGACACTCACAGGGTTAGAATTTCAACTTTTTAGTGACAAGATAAATTTATCTTGTGCATTGAGCAGCTACAAGATAAATGGATTGAATGCATGATTATTTTCTAAAAAGAGAACTAGCTAGAAAATGCGAGTTCATTTTCTTTTCACTCGATATTTGTAATTTTCAACTCGAACCCTGACTGAAAAAAATGTGATGCTTAGATAATGGATTTATTTTTTCCTGTTTTCTTCTTTGCTAGTGTCCAGTAGTAAAGTGTAAATTGTCTCAAATAAGTAGAGTGGTAAAGAGAAGATATCTACTACGTCATGTGGTAAGTACCATTCAACCTTATTGTCACTATTGAAGTTTTTCATGTGACGTCACAATGTAGAGAAATTTCTTTAATCTGAAAAAGGAGTTGATATTCAAAGTTGTCATACAGATATTACTAAAACTGTGAAGTTTCGTGAAGATCGCGCGTAAACTATCGAAGATATGAATTTTTAAAAACATGAAATTTTACAAAGGAATGTATGTTGGCAGGCAAAATTTGCCTGCCAACATGCATTTCTTTGTAAAAGTTGTCAAATTCAAAAATTCATACATTCTCTGGATTATGGATAATCTTCACGAAACTTTGCAATTTTACAAACATCTACATGACAAATTTGATTGCGAATTATTTTCCTGATTAAACAAAAAAAATAAAAATTTTGGATTACGTGACGTCACAGTGAAAAACCTCAATATGAATGGTGGTTTCAGGGACAAGCTAGAGTGCTTATTTTGTTATTTGTTAAACGGCCATGTGTAGTGAGAGTGACTCTAAAAGAAGAGCGATTTTGTGTGAAGCATTCTATCAAGAACTTACTTCAAACGCAATTTTGAGTGAATGGCAGGCTCCCTTGAATAAATAAAACGAAGCCTTTATTGATACAAGGTAATCCCTTCAGTGACCCAATTGACACTGTCTAGTATTGTTATCAATGGGAGCCCTGAAAGTTATATTTAGATAGAGGCAGTGTACATAAGAATGCTTAAGCCCAGCTCTCACGATAAACACAAGTCGTAATTCTTTGTGCCAGAAGATGTATTATCTAGGTAGAACCAGGCGGAAGGATTTTAACCAGGTTCTCCCAGTAATGCAAGTGCAGGCACTTGCTTACATCTTAGCATGATCCTAAGTTTGGTTCTTGGAGGTCTTATATGGCCTTATATAGTCATCTTATATTTTTATAATGCTTTTCTCTTTGCAGGGAGTAGAAATATTTTCTTCAGATGGATCTCAGATGTATTTAGTATTAAACTCACAAAAAGAGAGGGATAATTTTTATGACGAGCTTATAGCACAACAAGGTGAGACAAACGTCAATTTTTTTGATGGTCTTGACGTTTATTGGTATTAATTCGAAAATTGAAGAAAACTAGAGGAAGCGCGGTTGCGTATTCTCCATTTGCGTCGGTGATTGAAATAATCTCGCACCTTTTCCCCAGCAGAATTCTGTTTTTCTTCGTTACTGTTGCGCGCAAGTGTAATCATTAAGTGTTGTCAGCGGTAGCTTATTGTAGCTTGATAAAGTTATTTATCAGTCTTGTATCACTTAATTTTCAGATGTAAAGCTAGAAGATTCTGGCCAAGAAAATATGACATTGAAGTGGCAGAATGGTGCCATTTCGAACTTTGATTATTTGATGTACTTAAACAGGTACAAGTCTCTATTCTCACTACTGTATGTCTTCAAAGATTAGTACAGGGACCGTGGGACATAGTTTTGACTGTATTGGGGGGGAGGGGGGGGGGGGTTCTGGGAGAATGCCTCCACACCCCTAAAAATTTTGAAATTGATGTTCTCGGAATTGCGATTTCCAGTGCCTTAGTTTTGAGGGACAATTCCAACATATTTATTGCTTTTTAAAAAGCTTTTGACAGCTCATAACAGAAAATCATTACAACATGTTGATCAAAGTCAGGGCACGGTTAATTCACAGATTGAATTGGAATTTAGCTTCCTACGTTTTGCAGAGGGAGGAAAACTAGAGAACCCGGAGAAAAACCCTCAATTCAAGGGAGAGACTTAACACACTCTACTCACATGTGATGCCGGGTCCAGCAATCGAACCCTAGACCCCGGAAGTGAAGCGAATGCGCTACCGCTACGTCTCTCTTGATTCCCGAACCTATTAGACACGAGCTGCATATCTTCATTGTAATTGTGCTCGTGTCATAAGTGAAAAACAGGACAAAACTGTCACATGTAGTATTAGCTTCAGAAAAATCTGCAGTCTTGTTTTTCTAATGAAATGATGCACCATATAAAATTCAGTTTTCGCGCTGGACCCTTTCTGTAATATTATCACTGAGTATTATATTAAATCATTATTTGTAACGTTTTGCTTTCTGTTTCAGTTTATCTGATAGGAGCTTTAATGATTTAACTCAATACCCAGTGTTTCCATGGATACTGGCCGATTATACCAGCGAATCACTAGGTAAATAATAATCTTATATAGACCTCTTACCCAGAATTTCAATCTTCTGAGAATTGGAACCTATTGTTTTGTCCTCCAAATTGAGCTGCATCCCGTCTTGCTGCAATGGGTTTATAACTTTTGGGGTCAGCGCGTCCAAATTCTTTTAGTTTCATGCATAGTTTCTGGTACCAAATCCAGCCAAGAATAATGAATACGTTAAAGTAAGACATTGCGCATAATAAACTAAAGATGATTTTTGTTCTCAGATCTAACAAACCCGGCTACCTTTAGAGATCTTAACAAGCCAATAGGAGCATTAACTGAAAGTAGATTACAACAACTCAAGGTATGCTATTCGTTATTAATATACAGCTATTTCAAAAAAGGTTGTCGCAGCAGAAAGCAACAAGCAACAACACAAGACGGCAAAGAACATGTGTATTTTACTCCTTATTCATCATTTAGACGCGATTAGGTTTCAGTTGTTTTGTAATGGTAGGCTGCAACTGTTTGCAGGTGGTCTTGGCTTGTTGCTTGTCGCTTGTTGCTTTCGGCTGCGACAACCTTTATTGAAATAGGTGTATATAAAAGAAGGTACATTTAGGTTATGTTGCAGCAGAAGATAAAAGTGTTTATAATATTTATAGCTTATTGCGATTCTGAGTCGCCAATACGGGTTTATATTGGCGGTTAGTTGGGAGAAAATATATTCCGTATTGGCCGTAGTTGCGAAGCGACGAAGGCCAATACGGAATATATTTTCTTCCAACCCGTCAATATAACGCGTATTGGAGGCTCAAAAATCGCAATAAGTTTTTTATCGCACTTTTCCTATCGTGCGGTAATTCTGAACCGACACTACGGTTTTATTTCTGAGATATATGTGAGTTAGCGAGAAAAGTGGGTTCATTTCTGAACTACCAATCGGAATGGGTGGACTGCACCGTCACGGGCACGGAACGGCACGTCATGTCTACACCGTGAATTTTTCACAGTCATACGAATACTGCTCTATACTCTACAGCTGTCAATAATCGATGTTATCATCTGGTTTGAAAGCGCACGCAATCCTAAAGGCGCAGAAATACGAGCAAAAAAATCGTGCACCTTGTCGCTCGTATCACCATCCCAAGTGCGACAAAGTCGCGCAACAAAAATGTTGTTGTACATGGTATAACGAGCCACATTTACTCAACAACGCAATAATGTTGCGCGACAAGTTGTACGATTTTGTAGCTCATATTTCTGCAACTTAACTTAAAGCCGATGCAAATGCAGTTAAATAATGCTCTTGTCTTCCTATTTCTCTTATCAGGAGCGGTGCAAAGAAATGCCCGAGCCTAAGTTTCTCTACGGATCGCACTATTCCACCCCAGGATATGTTTTATATTACCTGGTTCGAGTCGGTAAGGGTCTTTTTTAATATACCACTAATATGCTGTAATACACTGAGCAAGATGAGGGCGGTGGCTAAACTGTAGTGTCAGGAAACATTGGGAAACAAGTGTTACATTGTTACCGTGCGGTGCGGAAACACGAAATGTTTATACGGTAACCGCAGTAACATTTTGCTTCTCGGAAGCAAAATTTGTCGCGCGCAGCAATAATTCGCACATGGATAAACTGGGAAACATTGAGGAAGTATGCGCGCGGTAAACATGGTTCTGTAACATGCTTCCTCGTTTATCCAGGGATTTACCCGGTTTTTTTTTTTTTTTTTTTTTTTTGCATCACATTTTCCACTCTCATACAACATTCGCTTCAATTTCTTAAAGCTGAGTGTATTTTATTACAGCGCCTGAATTCATGCTTTGTCTGCAAGGAGGAAAGTTTGATCAGCCAGATCGATTATTCAACAGGTAAAGTCACATTCAATTAAATACATGTCTACGTACGAAGACATTTTAAAACTTGGATCAAAAGTTGTCGTCTTGTGGTTTAGTCCTGTGATTTTGCTATCAATAAATATTTGATATCAATGTCGCAGCCGAAAGCAACAAGCGACAAGCCAATACCACCTGCAAGCAATGCTTTATTAGCTGAAGTTTCGGGACAACACTTAAAGAATCGAAACAGTTGCAGCCTACCATTACAAAACGACTAAAATAATCGCGTCTAAATGATAAATAAGGAGTAAAATACAGATTTTCTTTGCCGTCTTGTGTTGTTGCTTGTTGCTTTCAGCTGCAACAACCTTTTTCGAGATTTTTCGAGGTGTATTAATAATAGTTCATCTGTTTGTAGTATTGCTGAAACATGGGATAATGTACTTACGGGACATGCAGACGTCAAAGAGGTGGGTTGCGTAAGAGAAGAAAGAAGCAAATAATACCTTATTATAGGAAATTAACGCTTCACGAAATTAAAGTATTAGAAATTAGCGCGACATAAATTAACGCGAATTGAGGGCAAAAATACTTCCAAATGAAGAAAATTAACGCGAAAGACAAGCCAAAATTTAAATGTAATTAACGCGATGGACACAAAGATAACTCATCTGAAAGTGAAAATGAAGAGCTTGTAGAATGAAAAACGAAAATATAATGTCCGACAAAAACTGAGATGTTGTTGTTATTAAGTGACTATCTGAAATGTTAAGTTTGACAAGAAATAATTTTTCAAAAGTAGAATAAAGATAAAATTGCTAGAAATTGATATCGTGAAAATTAACGTTCCACTTTATTAATGATATGGAAATTAACATTAAATGAAATGAACACGACTTCTATTAACGCGATTTTTTGAAATTCGCGTTAATTTCATGGAGCGTTAATTTCCTATAATAAGGTAGTTCATTTGCACACGTTTGTTGCACAGGTTAGGTATCCTGGTGATCAGTTTTGATAACTATAATCAAGGGTGTTTACCATTTAAACCAATCCCTCTGGTTGGAATGGTTAACGATTTTATAAGCGCGTTCTAATCAGACAAACTTCTGACAAATGGTGCACGCGTCTACCGGAAAGAGCGGGAAAAATGGATCGTCTCAATGGCAAGATTGGAATGACACGTACCATTTGTTTTCCAACCTGAATTTCTGTTTGGAATTAGAAAATAAAAATGGCCAGATGCGGGTTTTTTAAAATCATTTTTGGCAGGACCAATAATTTTGATAGACCAAAATTTTCTCTTTCATTTCATTTTCCATTTGGCACTGAGTTCAAAATTGTTTTAACATGTCAGTAGTAAAATTTGACCTGCATTTTAGCCATTGGCAGGCCGCTATTTCAAGCCCTGGTAATTCTAGGAACTCTCCTGTTGAAGAGCCTTGATCTTTTCAAAACTGTTTTAAATATCACATAACGGTGTTATTATTCATTTTCGTTGCAGCTTATACCCGAGTTTTTCCAGTCGTCGGGTGAATTCTTAATCAACAATCAGGGTCTTCCTCTTGGTACAAAACAAGATAAAACAAAGGTTATGGATGTTGAGCTTCCACCTTATGCTAAAGGTAATCTTGTGATACAGGGGTAAACTTAAGGGTGGGGTCTGCTGAATAGACGTATGTTTTACAGGAAATGTGGGAGGAAAATTGGGGACCGTACAACTAGCTGTCTGTTATTAGCGTAGATAGGGTGTCAGCTTAATAAAGGGTGGGTCTGTATTTGGCTACTTAGTTTTGTTCAACGTTGCATGCGACCTCGCCGGCGACGTCGCAAAAAGTAGTTACTTTTGCGACATCGCTCACGCTAAACCTCACCGTGTGAACACATCGTCGCACAGACGGTCACGCAGTGCGATCTAGTTTTTGCGACATCGCTCACGATAAACCTCACCGTGTGAACACATCGTCGCACAGATGGTCACGCAGTGCGATCTAGTTTTTGCGACATCGCTCATGATAAACCTCACCGTGTGAACACATCGTCGCACAGATGGTCACGCAGTGCGGTCTAGTTTTTGCGACATCGCATACAACGTCGCATACAACGTCGCATGAAAAATCACATGGGTCTTCTCGTTTTGATTCCGTTTATCTTGTTCTCCAGATCCAGAAGACTTCATCAGGCGTAATCGTGAGGCATTGGAATGTCCTTATGTATCAGAACGATTACACAACTGGATTGACTTGATATTTGGATATAAACAAAGAGGAGAGGAAGCGTGGAAGTCTCACAATGGTAACTAGTTGTTTTATCTAAGATTATGCGTCAGTTTAGTGCGCACATGTTTCCGTCCATCAAACTTTCTCCGTTAGCTATTTTTTTTTGATTGACTGAAGCCTAAAAGTTGTTGAAGTTTTTTTTTTTTTTGCTTTTTGTTTTTTTCTAGTTTTTTTTTTTTCTCAGTTGAGCATTTGAATTAAAACCTTTGAACCTTTATTTTATATACAGTGTTCTACTACTTGACTTATGAAGGCGCAGTTGACCTTGACAGGTAAAAATGCACCAAATATCAACTGTCCTGTTATCGGAATTATTGACTAAAAAGGTAATAAAAAGAGTAGAAAGAATTTGTACATAATATCCTGGATATTATTGTTTTCAGTATAACAGATCCAAATGAACGAGCCTCTCTTGAAGCACAGATACTCGAGTTTGGTCAAACACCAAAGCAGCTATTCAAGAGTCCCCATCCAAAAAGAATGGTACGTTTTGTTTTCATCATACCTTCAAATGACTATGTCATATACATTAAAAATGGTTTGTCTCTGACTTATAAAAATTACAGAAGTTTTTGCAGACGTTTCGGTAAAAAATACAATACCTTTTGTAAGCTTTATAAGTTAGAGACGATTAAATTATAAATCCTGACTGCAATTTTCAAATGTTGAACTACTTCATATATTAGTATTGTATGCCAGTTATTTAGAAATATATAAACATTGACTTTCCTTAGGCTTCATCTACTAATGGTGTAGCAACTCAAAATGGTGATGAGATCAAGAACGAAGAAAAAGAACCAAGAGCAGAGAAAATACCTGTAGTAAACGTCAGTGGTAAGAGAATGCATGATATACTAGTGTTTCTCCTCATGCTAAAAATTATTATTTTTCTTGGATTTATAATTATCGTTATCATATCATATCGTCACCACCATAGTCATCATCATCATCGTTGTTGTCATCATCACCATCATCATCATTGTAATCACCAACACTGTCATAAACGTCATCAACATTAATGACATGATCATCGCATACGAAAAGTCGCCATCATAATCATCACCATCATCTCCAACGGGGAACCATCATCATCTTCATCATTACCACCATTACCATAACCATAATCATCATCATCATCATCATCATCATCATCACCATCATCATCATCATCATCATCACCATCACCATCATCATCATCACCACCATCATCATCATCATCATCATCATCATCATCATCATCATCATCATCATCATCATCATCATCATCATCATCATCATCATCATCATCATCAGTACAACAACATCATCATCATCAGTACAACATCATCATCATCAGTACAACATCATCATCATCAGTACAACATCATCATCATCAGTACAACATCATCATCATCATCATCATCATCATCATCATCATTACCATCATCATCATAATTACCATCACCATCATCACAACCATCACCATTGCTAATCATCATCATTCATCCCTCATTTGCACATTATCTTTATTGTCCTTATGATCATGATTATCAATAGCACAATCATTACATCATCATCTATTTTTTTTATATTTCTCTTTCCTTCCAGTGGACTTCGATGACGGTGCTGAGCCTGAACAAGATCACTGGGGCAGCATTGATAAACTAGAACAAGCATCCTGTCACAATCTACACAAAGAGTAAGTCACAATTAGATTCATATTTATAGCAATATTATTTGCATTCCTTATCGTACAGGAGTTTTCTCCTTTTTCTCTTATTTCTTATCTCTCGAATTGAATGATAAAAGCCAATAAAAATTCGACGAATATCAATATCAATTGCTTGTTTACCTCTATCAAGCAACTCTACACCAATCACCGCGTGCTGAGAACCATTTATACTTCATCGATACACAATATAGCTGGTTTTTATTCAGCTGATATAAGTCCTTGAATCTCACTATCTGCTCCAAATGGTGGTCAAACACTGATCACCATGTGCTGTCAGCCAGAAAGAATTCTATTGAAAACTTATGATTCAGCTGATGAACATTCTGCACGAGACAGAAAATGACGTCAAGTGAAACCCAGCTATTGATTGACAATGAACCAATCAATAGTCTTGATATAGCCGATATTTAATTCATTCTAGCCAGTTGGGGTTCTTAGAAGCAAACCTTCTCAATAATCTAGATAATAAGTAATTCACTTAATAGAACGAGCTACTTTGCGACCGAAGCTTTTGGTTTTCTTCAAGCAACTGAGGTGTCATGTGACACACCTGTATTACCCATGGCGTCGGTCACGTGATACGTGACATCTCAGTTGCTTAACCAGTCCAGAAGTTGTTTCAGGGCTCAATAAAATTTGAAAGATTTTTGAGGAACTTATGGTTTGAACATTGTTTTAGTACATGATTTACTTTATTTGTTGTAATTTTTATTATTTATTTGGACTGGATGAAAATATTTATTGCGATATACCTATTTCAGTTAACGTTGATAACGGGAGATCTGAAATGATCGATCTGAGACCCAAAGGAATTGTGGGAGGCTGAATGCTCATCTTTATGGGTCACTAGTTTATCAGTAACCTAGAGTTACTGTCATGTGTTTACCCAAATAAAGTCGTTATTATTATTATTATTATTATTATTATTATTATTATTATTATTATTATTATTATTATTATTATTATTATGTCATTAATATTGCAAATACATAGTTACAATCACGCTTGAATGGTGTTGAACTGCTAATTTGTGTCACTTATCGCATTAATTCACAAGAATTCATGTTGACACCCACCAATTCCTATCGGTCTCAGATCGACCATTCCAGATCTCCCGTTATCAACGTTAATTGAAAGAGGCGTAAAAAATCCTTCTGAATGTTGCTTCACCTTCTCTCTGCTCTTGTTGTCTTGTATGTTTTTCTAACTTGAAGCTACTCTACTCCAGGGACTCTTCTTGTATAAAAGAGGTTAAAGTGAATATTGCCAACAAATCTATCACTCGCCACAGAAGGTTTGAATGCCTTAAATTCCTTCTTTAAATTCTAAATGATCCACTACGTGGTAATTGAAGACAGGGGGCTGTCCCCACCACTAATTCACTAAAACTTCGATATAAACTAGAATAGACGTCTTTATCTTGGGCATAATGTTTGCCCATTTTAGACCACGTGTCATTCCCTAGAGTATCGATATGATTTCTTTGTTTAATGGTTGTACATGAGAAGACACATGAATATGGATACAACTCAAACAAAGAATCTTATTCTCTAGAGAATGACACCGACGTGGTCTGAAATGAGAAAACATTACGCCCAAGCTGAAAAGGTCTATTGAATGCTTGTATAAACGCTTAACTATATAACTCGTGCGTAACTGATGAGGATGGACCTCTTAAATTCATTACTAATAAAGTAACACGTGATCACCGATATATTAAATATAAAAGAGCACGTGACCACCAATACTTTAGTCACGTGTCAAGCTCTACAACTAAAATTAATCGGTGTACTTGGTTACCAGACCTGATAAATAAGGCCTAAAATTTAATGACTTTAACTTAAATGCAATAACGATTATATAGACAGTTTGGTCGCATATAATTACCCTTAATACTTAATTTAATAATCATGATTAAGGATTAAAAACTGATTGATATAAGACATGTTATGAAGCCATTACTTTGGGCACGTATCACGCTTAATCAGACTACATGATTCCCATGAACAATTAATAACTATCATTGATATGATATAACTGATTGATATAAGACATGTTATGAAGCCATTACTTTGGGCACGTATCACGCTTAATCAGACTACATGATTCCCATGAACAATTAATAACTATCATTGATATGATATAACTGATTGATATAAGACATGTTATGAAGCCATTACTTTGGGCACGTATCACGCTTAATCAGACTGCATCATTCACATGAACAATTAATAACTATCATTGATATGATATAACTGATTGATATAAGACATGTTATGAAGCCATATCTTTGGGCACGTATCACGCTTAATCAGACTGCATGATTCGCATGAACAATTAATAACTATCACTGATATGATATAACTGATTGATATAACTAAAAACCTACTTTGCCGTCACATCAAAAGGTTGGACGCGTGTTTGAACACGTATTGGATTTAGACGAAAGAGTATAAACTAAGAGAACACATCTCCGTGCCCTATGGTAATTATTTGAAAACCTATTTTTAGCTCCGCGCGCAGCTAGTTTTAGCTCCTATTTTTAGCCTGAAATATTTTATCATGCGATTCCTGATTCAGTTCAGGATGCGCGCGCATCTAAAAATAGCTGCGCGCGGAGCAAAAGAAAGATTTTCAAATGATTTTCTTGATGATAGACCTATGTATGGGAGATGTGCTCTCTTACTCTATACTCTCTTGATTTGGATGATTGAGCAATCCAGAGAAACATGTCCAATCAAAGAATAATAATTTAATGATGAATATTACCATAAACGCTCCATTGACCAACATTAAAAACCTAACTACCCAGAAAGATACATATAGATGCTCTTAAAAGCACTCAGACGTTACCATTTACGATATGATAAACCAATCTAACCCTGAAGATATTGTAGATATTCTACTTTCCTAAAAAGATAATACCATAAAGATATATATACACTCAACATTGTACTTAAACATTTATTTAAACAATACTTAAAAAAAGTTTAAAAATTTAGATAAAATTAATAAAAATAATAAACGCTTAAAAATTAATATACAATAAATAAATTTAACATGAAGACATTGCATATATTATTCGTCTTTTCTAAGTACAAAGAAAGATTAATAACAATCGTAGGTGCATAGAATAGACCCCTTGCAGCACGTCGAAATGCAGCTCAATTTGGAGGACAAAACAATAGGTTCCAATTCTCAGGAGATTGAAATTCTTTTTGCCCTTTTTGCCCTCCAAATTGAGCTGCTCTGACGTCACGTGAAAGTGGTCTATAGAGATTTTTTGCTTGGGTGTAATGTTTTCCCATTTTACACCACATGTCATTCCCTAGAGTATCATTTTTTTCCTGACGGTTGCACATGAGAAGACACACGAATATGGATACAACTCAAACAACGAATCTCATTCTCAAGAGAATGACTTGTGGTGTGAAATGGGAAAACATTACACCCAAGCCGTTCAGGCCCAAGGTCTGAACTTGGGGACGAGAGGCTGCGAAGCTTTAAATTTGCTTTCATCCCCAAATTAATTGACCCACAATCCTTTGCAGCACGAGGTCGTTACCAGTCTTTCTTTTAACTTCGGAAAAATGATTTCTAATTTTCAAATAATCCATAAATCCTGTAATCTGTAAATCAACTGTAACGCTTAAAAGATAGTACTTCAACCAAGCACAATAAACGAAAATTGACTAATATTAGAACTAAGTATAAACATAACCGATAATGTAAACCTGTTACATGTAATCCCTTTAATCCTCACTCTGACTCTCATTCTTCCGCACTCTTCCCTTCCATTCCACTACTGTAGAACAAAGAATGTGCTCAATTGTTGACGATGATTTATTGAGTTCTAATGATTGTCTTTTTACATATTTGAATGTTTTAGCACTGTTACATCAGTACGACTTTCCAGAGACTGTAAACATGTGTTCTCCGTTTCACAAGGTAGGAAGATGAACACCTCTCAGAGCTATATGTGTGTGGGTGGGTGTGTATGTGTGTGTGTGGGGGGGGGGGGGAGGGGTCTGAAGGAGGAAGGATAGAAGGTCACATTACGTTAGTCTTCATCACAATCAGTATCGGGAATAGCTATAATTTACCCATTCCATTTCAACATGCAACATGCAACAAATCCTTCAACAACTTTTTTTGAAATAGCTGTATACTCAAATGCGCTTCAGTACAACCCTATGGTTAGTATGAGGTGCAGGCACTGAGGGTTTGACAATGCCAGGGTTTCTTTACTTCCTCAGTGGTTCTTTTACGTCCCTCCGATATTGGTAAGCAATGATTAAGTGTGGAGAGACGGGACTGCCTTTTGAAGTGGTCATCCGAGCCATCCGAAAGTCTAGCCATTTGAAAAATTAATGTAAATATTAAGGCAGCACTTTCTCCTCAGTTATTTTAATACCCTGAATGTTTGTCTGGCTGGAGATTGCACCCATGACCTTCCGCATAACAGACCGATACTCAACCAACTGAGCCAATTTATTGGCTAATAAGAAGCATTTACTTTCTCCATAGATACGCAACTGAAGATCTTCTCATTAGAAGAAAAACAGCAAATACGAAGTATAAACCTCTCTTCAATGGTGAGTATGGGTTGACTTTGCTTCCTGATGGGCGATTTCTTAGTACATGCATCACGTTCTGGCCCATCTTGTATACATCAGCATAAGAAACAAAAAAAAACACAAAATAAATAATAAGTAGCTGATTTACTTCGTAGTGGCATTTCCACAGAGTGGCTCTTCATCCACTGAAATTACAATTGGAATTTAGAATTTGATTTTTGTGGAGGGAGGAAAACCAGGGAACCCAGAGAAAATCCCTCAAAGCACAGGAGAGAACCAACAAGCAGCTCTACTCACATACAACACTGAGTCCGGTGAGACTCGAACCCGGGTCGCATTGGTGAGAGGCGAATATATTCTCACTGCTCCCCCGAAACATAGTCATAGTTGTTCAACGCCAGTTTTGTGCTAATGCTGTAAAGTAATAATCTTGTGTACCTACATGGTCTGTTTTATCTCTCTACAGGCTCTTTCTTCATGTGCCATTATGCCTGATGCTAAAACTATCATAGTTGGTTCATGGGATAATAACATGTGAGAACTCATACTTTTCAAGGACCTTTCATTATTTTTTCTTTAACCCCCCCACCTCCCTGCATTGACTGACTGCACGCATCCGCAATAAGGCATATTTTGCACGAGTGGGAAAATAAGGAGCTTAAAAAGCTAGACCTTCAAATTGTATCAATACCATGAAACAAACAGAGAACCCGGAGAAAAACTTCACCCGGAGTGAAAAAGTAAAACACGAAATTGAAAAAGTAAAAAGTGACACCAGATGACGGCGTGTGAACGAGTTTCGGTAAAAGGGCAACAAATTCATGCAGAGACACATTTGTTTTGTTGCATGGAGTAAGAAAACTTTTTCTACTCCTTTAAACAGAAAAAAAATGTTTCTTTCAGTGCTACAAGGTTGCGCGACAAGTTGCGCATTTTTTTTTTTTTGTATTACAGTGCGCCAAGGCTGCTGTCTTATAGTTCAAGCGGCGTCTCTTATCTTTGTGTGCACTGTCTAGCATAAAAATAGATTTTTGCAGTGGTTTGTAATCTCATTCTCTTTGTTTCATTTAGATACATCTATTCAGTAGAATACGGTCGTGTGGTAGACACGTTAAGAGGACATGATGATGCAAGTAAGTTAACCAGGGTGGAGCCGGTTTTTACATGCTCTAGAGTGGGCCTCTGCTTCACTGACTGTTCTTTTTTAGCAAATTGTTTTCGGAAAAAATCTGAGTTCCAGGCGGGATTCAAAAACGTGACCTGGCTTCAGGTTTCTAGCCGACGCTCTAACCAACTGAGCTACTAGAACTCATGTTGGTAAACGGGGTCAAGTCCTCGGAACATAACAATTCAATACAATACAATACGAGTGGTTTTCGTATGAGTGGGAAACGGTACGGCAGATTCGTAGCCGTACTGTAGCCGTACCGTATCTTACCGCAGCCGTAACTACGGGTCGTGATTGGATGAATTACTGGAAGACAATGGGAAGCCATTTCAGTGTTACGGCATGTCGTACCGTGTATGTGCTGTAACTCAGTACCGTATGTTTCCCACTCATACGAAAACAGCTCTATTTAAAGAGGGTGACGTACTAGCCCATCGAGTTATCTAACTTACGGCCCTCACTCTATGAGTTCTTGTAGTTCATTTGATTAGAGCATCGGCTAGCAACCTGAAGGTCACGAGTCAAAATTGCTTGAAGAAACATCACATCATTGTAATAATTCACCAAGCAACAAAACACCTAATATTTTTTATTTGTTTCTTTGTTTTCAGTATCATGTTTATGTTGGAATGATGGGATACTAGTTACAGCCTCCTGGGACTCTACAGTCAAAGTAAGACTCTAAAATATTCACATACAGATATTTGATGTGGGATTCCTGTGTCAAAAGACCTCGAAAAACCGAGACCCAAATAAACGGTGCACCTCAAGCGCGCAACAGTGAGATTGCATTGTAATGTGTGCAAATGATGTATCAAAAAAAATTGGGAACAGCAAATTTCACTGCACGCGCATGAAAAACTTCAGTTGTTGGTCTGATACTCTCAGGACATGCCGTGCCGTTTCCAAGCATTTTCATTGCCGGATGAGCATTAATCTTGCGCGCTTTGGTTGGTTCATTCTTGGTACCTTGACTTTCTGCAGGAAGATGAATTCTCCCTTTTTGCTTAGTGCTAGCGAACATAAATACAGCTATTTCATGGTTGGTGAAGGTTTTGTTCCATGTTGCGTGTTGCTTGTTGCATGCTGCATGTTGCACGTTGCTTACCAAGCTTGAAATGTATTATATTCATATGTAAATAATGTCAGCACAGAAGAAAGTATGCTGGAAAAACTGCAGACAAGTTTGGAAAAATCCCATATTGTGGTGACCTGTCACCCATACTGCATTTTGGGCTTGGTATGCAACATGCAACAAGCAACAAAACCTTCACCAACCTTTTTTTAAATAGCTGTACACTAATTTTCGGTGTCAGGGGTCTCTAATTTTGAAGTATCCACTGAGTACAGAAGGAATAACCTGTACCTTTTTATGTGTTTTTCAGGTATGGAAATTCCTTCCTGAGCCAGACGGCAAAAAACCAGCTTCACCACTAATACTGGTAAGAATGATGTTATAATAATCAATGAAGTTAGAGTAATCTTATTACAGGGTTTGATTCGGGGGGTTTTCTGGGTTCTCCGGTTTTCCGTCCTGCATAAAACCCTGCATACTAAATTCCAATTCGATCTGTGAGTTAGCCGTGCCCTGACTTTGATCAGCCCAGAGGTTGTTTCAGGGTTCAATCTGTGAGTTAGTCGTGCCCTGACTTTGATCAGCCCAGAGGTTGTTTCAGGGTTCGATCTGTGAGTTAGTCGTGCCCTGACTTTGATCAGCCCAGAGGTTGTTTCAGGGTTCAATCTGTGAGTTAGCCATGCCCTGACTTAGATCAGCCCAGAGGTTGTTTCAGGGTTTAATCTGTGAGTTAGCCATGCCCTCACTTAGATCAGCCCAGAGGTTGTTTCAGGGTTTGATCTGTGAGTTAGCCATGCCCTCACTTAGATCAGCCCAGAGGTCGTTTCAGGGTGTAATCTGTGAGTTAGCCATGCCCTGACTTAGATCAGTCCAGCGGTTGTTTCAGGGTTGACAAAATTAGTGTTTATATTTGGCAACTTTTACATTGAATGTGTGTCATGTTAAACTTAAGAAACGATCCTTATAGTGGCCTTACATAAATACGTTTTATGGGTGATAATCGTCTGTGATTCTTTCTTTCAGGCCGAGTTGGATCACGACACAGAAGTAAGTTAATCAACATCTTAGGAGAGAAGGAGTATAATATAAATTGATTGACATCTTGAAGCCTTTTTCCCCGCCACTAATGGCTTTTGCCTAGAACCAACACTGGGGGATGGGTGGGTGGGTGGGTGGGTGAGAAAATGAGTAAGAAAAACAAAGCAGAAGCTTAAAGTGACGTTCCTGTTCCCATATTCAGATCTCATGCAATGTTGGGTTCAGTGGAAGTCGACCAGTTCATAGTGCCGACTGTTAATAGACCCCTTGCAGCATATCGGAATGCAGTGCAATTTGGAGGACAAAATAATAGGTTCCAGTTCTCAGGAGATTGAAACTTTTGTTTTGCCCTCCAAATTGAGCTGCAATCCGAAGTGCTGCAAGCATGGGACTTAGAGTCCCGTTCGCACTTTCCCCATTGGGTAGCGTAGATAGCATTTGTAATCTTTTTATTCTGATATGCCCAATAAATATGTAAAGAAAAAGAAAAAAAGGTCTATAGAGTAGATTTTGTATGACTGTGAAATAACACACAGCACCGTTACGGTACGGAATCGACGACATGCGTTGAATTGACCAATCACAGGGCACGAGATTACAGCTCAGCCAATGAAAAACCTTGGTCACGGCACGGTCAAGGAGCGTCATGTCGTTTGGCAGTAATCCCATTCATGCACAATTCTCATAATCTATTGTTAACTTTCGTTTTAGGTGAACTCAGTGGATTTAGATCCTACCAATACCCTTGTGGTTACAGGGACTATGGATGGTATGTGTTTATATGACTCTTATTGCGTTATTGCAACTGCAAGCATTCAGCTTCTAACATTCCTTCGTATACATCGCTTGTTTTTATTTATTTAACTCTTCTTTCCTTCCTTCCTTCCTTCCTTCCTTCCTATCCTATACCTACCCGTCGATCAGTTTTTAGATAATTTATCTTATTGCTACTTTTCTTTGTGTTTAGGGAATGTTCTTCTGTGGAATATCGATCAGCAAACAATATTAAGTCAACATCAAAGTAAGGATTTTCCGTTGTTTTTTCTTTGTTTGTTTGTTCATGTTTTTTTTTACTTTTATTAGTAGCAGGAGATTTGTAGTGGCAGGGTTAGTTTTCTCAAGTTGTGTGAAGTTCTCTATTCAATCAGTAGCTATAGCGCGATTTTTATTTTGCTTTTTGGCTTCTCAAAACATCAATTTTATCGAACCCTGAAACAACCTCTGGGCTGATGAAAGTCAGAGTGCAGCTACTTCATAGATGTAAATTTAGCAAGTGACATTCGAACTTTCACAGATTGTTTTCTCCTAACAGATAATGTTATAATAGTAATTTTCTTGTTGCAGTTCATAGAGAGACAGTACACGCAGTCCTCTTCAGTCCAGGTAAAGAGAGGGGCTAGATGAAGGCGTCTTTAGATGCTGGGATGTTGCAAATTGTACGATTTCGCGCATGTGATTGGAGAGCAGTGTAAAATCTAAAATCTGTTAACTTTTTGCTGTTGTATCACTGACAGCGTGGGACAATCACAAGAGAGCTAGGCTCCAACTAGATGAAAGGAGTGGGGAGTTTTTACATAGAGATAACCTCAGAAATTCTTTTCAAGACCCCTAGTGTATAGCTTATGTTGTTTAATTTTACTGTTTTTGCTTGTGCTTGCTTTTACTTTTACAATATGTAACACTCTCATTTGCGTCTTGAATAAACTATGTATGAAAGCCCCAAAATCGAATTGGAATTTAGAAGCTGATTTTGCGGAAGGAGGAAAACCGGAGAACCCGGAGAAAAACCCTCGAAGCACAGGAGAGAACCAACAAACAGCTCTACTCACAAATGACACTCAGTCTGGGAATTGAAAGAAGGTCGCATCGGTGAGAGGCGACGCATTAGCAGCGCACACCAGCTTTGCTTACCGTACCAAGACACCACAAAATAGAATACAACATTCTTTAATTATGAGTTGTTTTTTTTTAAAGACGGTCAAAGAATCTTCTCGTGTGGTTCTGATCACTCGATGAGAGTGACAGACGTACACACAGGAACTGAAGTCTTCTCAAAAGATGCAGGCGAAGAAATAAGGTTTGTTACGTTTTATTTCTCTTGAAATACTCGTCGATTTTGTACAATTTTTCTCATACTTGTACTACCCACATTTTGATTCGTTTGAATGCGATAATCTGTAAGTTAAACTATTATTAGAAATCAAGTTTAAAACCCCTCAAGGGTCCAAAGACGTAAGTAGGATGATGTCTTTATTGAGAGGAGAAGCCCTAACTTTTATTGTGAACTTTTGGACATCTTTGCCACTGATAACCTTGACTGGCTCATTTAGAAATTTTCGAAGAGTTCAAATAGGGAGCTCGTAATGTACATACTACATTGTTCGCGTGACATATCCAGATACCGATAGAATGACGTTACATTTTGTTAGTTTTTTTTTATTGAGAAATTATTTTATTTCATTTGGTTGCCTACAGGTGTGCCGTATGGGATGGGCAAATGGTTCTAGCAGGAGGAGAGTCGGGGGATCTTCAAATATGGGATTTGTTTCATGTACAGCAAATAACAAGCATTACAGCGCATAAAGGTAATACACTACAAAACACTGTAACAAAACTTATATATCCACTGCGCACCTTTCCATTGGTACTCACGCACAGCAAATACAAAGGTATTACACTACAAAACACTATAACAAAACTTATATATCCACTGCGCACCTTTACATTGGTACTCACGCACAGCAAATACAAAGGTATTACACTACAAAACACTATAACAAAACTTATATATCCACTGCGCACCTTTCCATTGGTACTCACGCACAGCAAATACAAAGGTATTACACTACAAAACACTATAACAAAACTTATATATCCACTGCGCACCTTTCCATTGGTACTCACACACAGCAAATACAAAGGTAATACACTACAAAACACTAAAACAAAACTTATATATCCACTACGCACCTTTCCATTGGTACTCACACACAGCAAATACAAAGGTATTACACTACAAAACACTATAACTAAACTTATATATCCACTGCGCACCTTTCCATTGATACTCACACACAGCAAATACAAAGGTATTACACTACAAAACACTAAAACAAAACTTATATATCCACTGCGCACCTTTCCATTGGTACTCACACACAGCAAATACAAAGGTAATACACTACAAAACACTATAACTAAACTTATATATCCACTGCGCACCTTTCCATTGATACTCACACACAGCAAATACAAAGGTATTACACTACAAAACACTATAACAAAACTTATATATCCACTGCGCACCTTTCCATTGGTACTCACACACAGCAAATACAAAGGTATTACACTACAAAACACTAAAACAAAACTTAAATATCCACTGCGCACCTTTCCATTGGTACTCACGCACTGCAAATACAAAGGTATTACACTACAAAACACTAAAACAAAACTTATATATCCACTGTGCACCTTTCCATTGGTACTCACGCACTGCAAATACAAAGGTATTACACTACAAAACACTATAACAAAACTTATATATCCACTGCTCACCTTTCCATTGGTACTCACGCACAGCAAATACAAAGGTATTACACTACAAAACACTAAAACAAAACTTATATATCCACTGCGCACCTTTCCATTGGTACTCACGCACAGCAAATACAAAGGTATTACACTACAAAACACTAAAACAAAACTTATATATCCACTGCGCACCTTTCCATTGGTACTCACACACAACAAATACAAAGGTATTACACTACAAAACACTATAACAAAACTTATATATCCACTGCTCACCTTTCCATTGGTACTCACACACAGCAAATACAAAGGTATTACACTACAAAACACTAAAACAAAACTTATATATCCACTGTGCACCTTTCCATTGGTACTCACGCACTGCAAATACAAAGGTATTACACTACAAAACACTATAACTAAACTTATATATCAACTGCGCACCTTTCCATTGGTACTCACGCACTGCAAATACAAAGGTATTACACTACAAAACACTATAACAAAACTTATATATCCACTGCGCACCTTTCCATTGGTACTCACGCACAGCAAATACAAAGGTATTACACTACAAAACACTATAACAAAACTTATATATCCACTACGCACCTTTCCATTGGTACTCACACACAGCAAATACAAAGGTATTACACTACAAAACACTATAACAAAACTTATATATCCACTGTGCACCTTTCCATTGGTACTCACGCACAGCAAATGCAAAGGTATTACACTACAAAACACTATAACAAAACTTATATATCCACTGTGCACCTTTCCATTGGTACTCACGCACAGCAAATACAAAGGTATTACACTACAAAACACTATAACAAAACTTATATATCCACTGCTCACCTTTCCATTGGTACTCACGCACTGCAAATACAAACCGCGTTGGATGCTCTTCCGTGAGGCTCGCTCCACACGCACTGCCACTGCATTCAATATTTACAACAAAATATTTTTTAATGGAAGTTACATCTAGTAGTATAGGGCCCTGCTCTAGTTATAGTCACTACTATACCATGATCTAAACAACACTCAACTCACAATTGGAGGAATAAAATTACTGTTAAAAAGGGGGGCATCTTTACTTCGCGCTTCTTCTTGTAATATTTTTACACCGTCCGTTAAGCAACTCTTGCCTCAACATAACGAATGAATTTTGTTCCATCTTGTTTATATATGTAGCGTATCTTCAATCTTTTATACAGTCATCGTTTTATACGTTGTCGTCGACCGGCTCCGCGACTACGCGACTAGCCCGAACGGGACACAGTCACACCCTTAGCTCTTAGCAATTATTCTTGATTATGATTGTGAATACCATTTTCACATATTAATATTACCGCTCCCTCAGGTGCTATTCGATGTATTGACGTGTCAGGTGATGGGTGTTCCGTAGTAACTGGAGGAGAGGATGGTCAAGTCATTCACTGGAAAATCAAAGTTTAACAATAGCCTTATTGTTGCTATGGTAATATCGAATGCTTTACTGGCAGCAAGCTGAGCCGTGGAGCTGAACAAAAGACTCTCTTCTTCTTCCCTTTGGTTTTACTATTGTTTTGATTCTGGGTTTGACTTCAAGGCCTATAATTAGAGATTGATAAAACGCCATGGTTTGTTAATGAAAGAGGTGATGCCTAAGATAACCTTGGATACCCATATTTCTGAGTTAGGAGTATACTTGGTTCTGGGAATTGCTTATCGAAATATATGTAAGGATTGTTCCTCATTTCACAAAGATCTCCACTATGATCATGCTATACAGAGTATATACCACGGAAGATGGCTGTGTTAAGCACTCAGCTGAACTAATCATCCGTATGTAACCATGATCTCCACCAACATGATCGTGGTATACAGAGTATATACCACAGAAGATGGCTGTGTTAAGCACTCAGCTGAACTAATCATCCGTATGTAACCATGATCTGCAACAACATGATCGTGCTATACAGAGTATATACCACAGAAGATGGCTATGTTAAGCACTCAGCTGAACTAATCATCCGTATGTAACCATGATCTCCACCAACATGATCGTGGTATACAGAGTATATACCACAGAAGATGGCTGTGTTAAGCACTCAGCTGAACTAATCATCCGTATGTAATCATGATCTGCAACAACATGATCGTGCTATACAGAGTATATACCACAGAAGATGGCTGTGTTAAGCACTCAGCTGAACTAATCATCCGTATGTAACCATGATCTCCACCAACATGATCGTGGTATACAGAGTATATACCACATCAGATTGCTGTGTCCAACACAAAAAGCTTGAATAAGCATATAATGGCAAAGAGGTCCTCATCGTTATTTTCTCAATCAATAGTCTCCTTCACAGTTCCCTGCATCGAAGCAAGACGAACGGTAAGCTTGCAATGATAGAGACAAGTGAATAATTGTTCAAGGTGTTAAAAAAGGTCTCTATCATTTCAAGCTCAACGTTGGCCTCTCTTCGATGCAAAGGCACGACTACCTTTCAAGATGGCGCAGGGAACTGTGAAGGGGACTATTGATCAAAAAATTCAAATTATTTGATAAGGAATTGATTATCAATACGCGCCTATGACAGGGAAATGTTTATATCGTGTTGGAAAGGCAACACCTGTGGCTTTTTAAAGTTTAGAGAACTATATTTTCCTACATTTATTTTAGAATTCTTTTAGACGACACGGCTGTACATATTTTATAAAATGGTCTTCCATCCCATACCAAGTTTTAGAAATGAGATGACAAAATTTCCCTGGACGACATAACTGACCCGTTTTTAAAACTACAAAAAAGACTTTGTAAACTCTTCACTAATTTGTAAGATGTGGGGTCCTAGGAGCCTGGTTTTTTGGAAAAGGGGTGTATCCACCATATTGGGGGTGGGGGAGCAGATCCCAAAACCTTATCCTCACCGGGCGTGCCCAGTAACTAGACCAGGAATCCTGTTCCCCATACCCCTTTTTCACGGGATGATTGTAATGTCGTGCGAAATAAAAAGGCGCGATAATACGGGTAAAAAAAATCGTATAACATGTCGCGCCGGCAACAATGCAGCATTGCGAGCTTCAGAGGGAATGTCGCTCGTATTAACACGGCACACAGCCTCCTATAGACCCCTTGCAGCACTTGGAAATGCAGCTTAATTAATTTGGAGGACAAAACAAGTTCCAATTCACAGGAGATTGATATTCTTTTGTTTTGTCCTCCAAACTGAGCTACTTTGACGTCACGTGCAAGGGATCTATAGTCTTTACAACAAAGTAAAGTGATACGATGTGCAAAATTTGCTCTGCAGCTCGCAATGCAACAAACTGCATGACTTTATAGCCCGTGCGCATATAATTATAGGACTCAAGTAAACCGCCATCTTGTTTCCCATAATTCTCTGCTGTTCGCATCATTATTGCGAGTTTTTACATTTTGGGGATATGGCTTACATTTCCAGATAAATTACTTTAAAAAACCTCACAAAATATCTACAAGAATTCACTGCAATTAAAATAGTTATTCAGTGCCGCTAATATAAAGTTGAGGTATAGAAATGAAAATATTATAAGATATTAATGTATTGCAATTGTTGATATCAAAGTGTGAATAATACGAAAAGAATGCTAATATGGATCCTCCATTCATGGGTACAATATGAATGCACTAAAAACACGAAAATTCTCCTATATTTAGCTTATAATACTATGATTTATAAGCAACACATGCATACATCATGCTAAGAATGTACCTTTTTCCGTTTCGTAAAATACCGCTGTGTTCTTTGATTACAGACTCAATTCCTCAGGGTTAGCCTCATTTCAGTGTCAAAGTATTCACAGATCCGAACGGTAAAGTAAAGAATGCACAATAGAGGCCCTTTGCAGCACATCGGAATGCAGCTCAGTTTGGAGAGCAGAACAAAAGAATTTCAATCTCCTGAGAATTGGGACCTATTGTTTTGCCCTCCAAATTGAGCTGCAATCCGACGTGCCGCAAGGGGTCTATTTCAACAGCACAAACACTATGAAATAGGCAGCTCACTTCCGAGATATGCTTCGCTTGTCACGCGCAAAGGTTTCAGTGTGAGGCTCCGTGTTAAATGCTCAATGAGTTTTCGTGAAGAACCATTTTGTTGCAAAACGACACAAACGGAGCTGATAACTGACAATAACATTTTGAGTGTATCCGGGGAAAACGTTTTTACAACGGAAATAGAGAGAAATAAATCCAAGAAATGTTTAGGTTGATTGTGGAGGTGGTTCCGAATTTACATAATATTAGGATGAAACATCAAAAAACACTTTGATAAGTGATCAAAAACAAGATGCGCGAAATGGTTGTTGTTTGTTGCTTGTTGCTTTCGGCTGCGACAACCTTTATTGAGATAACTATCTGACTTTATCCTTCACTTGACTCTGAAGATGACTCAAACAGTCCTTCTCAGGACTACATTCACCCGGATGATCATAATACAAATACTGTTTCTTCGACAAATATTGTTACTTCGATAAATAACTCATTTAGTACCCGGATTAGTAATGGGAGTAATCTAACCGTGTATGGTATGAATATTTGTTTCACTTTCCCGTTGAAGTATGTGGACACTTAGGGACTTATGGCTTGCAAAGGATTCTGAATCTTAAAGCAACATCGTTTGGTAGATTTCCTTTATCAAACCTAAAAAAAAAAAATTTTTTAACAATTATATAATATAATATAAATTAGGCCTCGGTCAGTTTTCAAATCCGGGGGGACAGTTTTTCCCTATCCCGGCCGGACTGACCTTAGTACGGTAAATAACGTTTTTTCCCCCCAAATGACTTTTCCACTTGTTTAGGCTCCGTTATCTTATGCGCACTCGAATGACATCAGGATACCAAACCGCAGGCAAATACTGAGAAGGTATCGCTTGCTCAAACAGCCAATCAGAACGTACAATTTTTAGGATAACGGACCGGAAAAAAATCATGGTTATTTCTTCTTTCGGAAAAAAAAATACAAATTATCGTGCGTTGCTAAAGAATACATGGACGCAGATGCGCCTACTGGTGTCTATCAAAAGAATATTAACATTGTTATGTCTAGAAAGGTTTTTCCATGTAAAAAAGGCGTAAACTTCTATCCTACAATAGGTTTGCCATCATGAATATAGAGCTTTTTAAGTGTGACGTCAATCGTCAATCGTGTGGAAAAAAGACTTCCGGGTCCGAAAAAAGCAGTTCTATAAAGATTTTTCTTACATTTTCTTCGTGATTATGACAGGATTTGTTGTCAAAAGTCAATTGTTTCAGCTTGAGGTTAAATTATTGAGAACATTTTTCGCTTTATTTTAGCGTTTTTATGAGCAGTTCACGGGGTCCGGAATTACGCCATAACTTAACAGCTTTTTTAACATTGTTGTCTTCAAAGGTTTTCCCATGCAAAAAAAAAAGTAAAATTCTGTCCTACAATAGGCTTGCCATCAAAAGAGTACTAACATCGTTGTCTTGAAAGGTTTTCCCATGCAAAAAAAAAAGTAAAATTCTGTCCTACACTGATAGGCTTACCATCAAAAGAGTACTAACATCGTTGTCTTGAAAGGTTTTCCCATGCAAAAAAAAGTAGAATTCTGTCCTACAATAGGCTTGCCATCAAAAGAGTACTAACATCGTTGTCTTCAAAGGTTTTCCCATGCAAAAAAAAAAGTGAAATTCTGTCCGACAATTTTTATCCCAGTCATCTATTTCGGTATGGATAAAAGACTGTTGAAAAACCTGGTCAGAACAAAACCCGAACAGACAAATGTGGTTCACCCTATTGCTATTACGAACAACATGGAACTCGGTTTCGCCTCCTTATCTCATTTTCACTTTGTGCAACCATCTGTTTCAGTGAGGATAGGCTAAAAAAACAAAAACAAAACAAAAAAAACTAGAAACTAATTTTGCCATATGGTGTTGTGGTGGGTTGCTTTCCGCCATTATAGGCATCAATCTGTCATGATGTGATCACGTGATATGTTACGAGAAACAACCAATAACAGAACACTGAATAGATTGAAACAATAGATCCCAATGGAAACTGATACATAGACTTAGACAACGTAAAAGGAACATTTGGTGGTTGTGTTAGAGTGAAAAGTACGAGGCAATCGCGACGGGTTCAAAGACTTCGATAATGTAAGAGACCGTAGTTGAGCGAGGACCGTGCAATAATTATCAGAAGGGGTGGGTTGGGTGTTCTGAAATCGGAGGGCAGGTAGATTGTAAAGTATTATGCCAGGACAGGGAAGAGAACATCGAAATTGATTTATGGAAGGGATGATATTAATTTTTTAAAGTGATGTAACAATGAAGTTGTACCAACGAAATAAATTATGATTTAATACATGTAGACAACTTGCAACAAAGGGCACTGCAACTGTTATCATTAGGTTTTAAAGATCTTTGCATGTTTATCAGTCATGCTTTTATGCGTTCTCATCAAGCTGGCTACAAAACTCTTGAACCACTAACTGATGATGAGCAGCTGCTCTAAACAAGACTCTCAGGCAGGCTTTATCATTTAGGGAGCATTCATTTTTTAGGAGGGGGGGGGCCGGAGGAATTAGGGGGGGTCATTAAAAAATTACTAGATAAAAAGGGGGGGTCAACGTTTTTTTAACGTTGAACCAGGGGGGGTCATGAATAAGAATACAGTCTTTTTTTTTTTTTTTTAGTCTTTTTCTGGAGGGGGGGGGGGGGCTAGAAAATTTTTACATTTGGAAGTGGGGGGGGGGGGGTTATCAAAATATTCAATTCCTTACCATGGGGGCTAGCATTTTTTTTCTGTTTGATTCCTCTAATTCCTCCGCCCCCCCCCCCCCTCCTAAAAAATGAATGCTCCCTTAGTGAAGTAAATGTGGAAAGGGATTCCAAAATCAAACCTAAGATTTTGTTTTGACCACAACGATCAGAATTGCAGCATATTTAAATATTATGATGTAAGTAGATCACAAAAGCTATTTGCTAGCCCCGGCTCCCCTGAGCGTCGCTTAAAGAATTGCTACCCCCTCCCCGCGCCCCCTCAAAATCAACATAGCCCACCCAATAGACCCTTTTCGAATATGGCGTCTATGACGTCAAACGAAGATAATGAGAGTGTCCCGGATGTCGAAGCCCAATGATTTCCACTATATATACATGAGAAAGTTTAAGCACTTCGTTTTAATCTCGAGGAAAGCAGACGTCATTTTTTTGTGGGCTAATTTGAGACTTCTACTGAATCCCTTCTTAAAGCTAAAAGTAGCTAAAAGTTTCTTTGTACGTGAACATGTCAGGGGGATTTTGAAAGGATTGGAGAGTACTATTTTTTGGGGTAGATGGATCCTTAATATCAAGTTTTCAAGAATTCTATCATTTCTTTGCTTTCCCTTCGTCTTATTGCTATTCGGATTTTTTAAACTTTCTTTTTTATGCAAATATTTTAACACTCATACTGAAGTGCTGAAGAACACTTTAGGTAAAACCACTTAGACAAGATCATAGACTAGGAATATACAATATACCACACTTTTGGACAACAGACAAATTCGAATAGAGATAGATAATACTAACAGCTCGGAATCTTGGCACGGAATTTTGAGTTAAGAATTCTATTTCAAAAAATATATTAATTCGTGAAGGTTTTATCGCATGTTTAATCGATGTTACATACCAATCCCCAAATGCACTATTGGCGATGTGAATCAAATCAACGAAAGGTCACAATGATATGAAATCTTCCCAAACTTTATCTGCAAGTATTCTGGTATATTTGCTTCTGTGTTGACATTATATACATATGAATGAAATACACAATACATTTCAAGCTTGGTATCATGCCACATGCAACATGCAACATGCAACGAAACCTTCACCAACCTTTTTTGAAATCGCTGTATTAATACAAACTGTTTAATTTCGACAATATGATTAAAAATCTAGAAAAAATGTACGTATTCCAGTTAGAATTAGTTTCCGTGAGTATCTGTAGATGAGCGTGGGACATTTGGTGGTTGTATAAGAGTGAAAGACACAAGTAAAACCACTGCAGTTAAAAAAAACTGTTTATCTTTGTATTGAGGATAATGGACCTTCCTAATTTCTTGCTTTTCGGTTTCTTCTTTGCTTTTGTTCCAAGGAAAAATAGAAACACCAACCTGTGCTAGAGCATTAATGTTCATTGTAATAAGAATCCTTAAACGAAAACGTTTGGCGAGAAAAGTATTTTTAGTAGCCGCACTGAGGAAATGCTTCTTGATGGACAATTAGGAATTCTTCGATCACCGTATATGCATGGAAGATGCACAACAAAAAGAACTGTAATGAGTTTTTTGTGTTAGCTTTAGAATGTGAGCTTGATGTTATATGAACTGACATTTCGAGATTCACTTGATAAGGTACGGTGTAGTGAGCTGATCTCAAAGCTGCTCAACCGAGAACCTGAGAACCAAACACCAAGGTTTCCATAGATATACAGGTCAATATTCATCTCCATACTGATACACCATGAATACCACTAACAGTACAGACGACAAACAGACGTGCTTTGGCAGTTCCATGCACTTGGTTTACCTGTCGTTAATCTGTGCAGTAGGGATTACCAGTAATATACTTCTACTGTATGCTGATTATAGGGAATGGAAGAAAAGCAAGACACCTGACAAGCTCCTCATTTGCTCCATAGGCGTACCGAATATTATCATCCTGATGTTCGGTGTACCGCTTCGATTCATATCTGTGTTACGATACAGGGAACTGGTCGAGTGTATTGGATATTTCTACAGAATTCGAGAGGCTGAAACTTCCTTGTTCTTATTTGTTTTTCTTGTAGTATTGGGCACATTCCCTGTCTTGGCATTTGACAGATACGAAGCGCTTACAAAGTTCCCCCATCAACGAACATTAACACTGAAAAAAACTATGCTTATGCTCGGTCTTGTTTGGTCATTGTGTCTGGGATTAGCGATGTTGTCCTTCATTTCCTACCCTCAACAGTGTATTCCCTTAAACAGCAAGTCCCCCAATCAACCACATGCCATACGATTGGTGAAAATAGGGGTTTTGTTAACATTGCTGATTATATGTGTCCATCGATGTGCTTGCTACCTTCACCGGGCCTCGAAAACTATTCGCAACCACAGGCAGGAGATCAATGACATGTTTGGTGCAAGACGAGCGACCACTGAAATTAGCTTCACCAAAAGTGTTACTGCTTTACTATTGTGCTATTTGTTTTCGGCGATTCCCCTGGCTGTATCAGCCGTTATGTTTTCCTTTAACCAAGGCAGCATCAAATGGAGTTGTGCTGCAGTTTGGGCGAGTACCAATGCCTATCTCAGTTTTGTTTTTATCCCAGTCATCTATTTCAGTATGGATAAAAGGCTGTTGAAAAACCTGGTCAGAACAAAACCCGAAGAGACAAATGTGGTTCACGCTATTGCTATTACGAATAACATGGAACTCGGTTTCGCCTCCTTATCCAAGGGACCATGAAGGACAGCTGAGGGAGAACGAGTATTAATTTTGGGATATCGATATTCCTCCAAAGTTATTTTTTAGATATTGCGTATTCTTAGGTATACCCTTCCGCTTCTTGTTTAATGGTCGTCGAAGGTTCGTTTGAAACAATATGGCGGCCAGTGCATGGTAAAGTGAAAACCATGTTTGTGAATAAAAATCATTTTAAAAACGTACGAAATTGCTGTCTTTATTTATATATAGGTAGTGTCTAAGGAAAGGGGTAACTGTAGTTAAATTACAAACAAGTGGCCATAATGAAATGTCAAGTTTTTTTGATAAATTTGATTCCGAGTCCGCTGAGAGCAGCGACAGTACAAATATAGTACTTCCAGTACTACGAGCGACAACAAAATTGAAAACTGAGGAAAAATGTCTTTCATAGGCAAAAGAAACAGGGGAAACTATTTAAACTCAAAAATGAGGAGC
Source organism: Anthopleura xanthogrammica (assembly GCA_964019055.1). NCBI lineage: Eukaryota > Metazoa > Cnidaria > Anthozoa > Actiniaria > Actiniidae > Anthopleura > Anthopleura xanthogrammica. Next base: position 10,328,529 of record OZ025207.1, on the reverse strand, counting down.
CTATCGATCCGGCACCCTAATGTGAACCAGGAGGTTGATAGGTCAGTTTCCGCCATCTTTGATGGCAAAGGTAGTCAATATAAAAACTAAAAGTATTCATAGCTAACGGTAAAACTAGTTTGAAATACGTCGTATTCCTGCTGGAAAAACTGCAGGAATACGACGAATAACTAACATCCTAAACACTCAGTACATGACGTACTCTCTTTTTCACTCTTATTCACTTAATAGCTAAAAAATTGAGATGTTATACAGTGTTTTAGAAATACGTCGTTTCTCGAGGAAAAACCGCAGGAATACGACGAATAACTAACATCCTAAACACTAAAAATTGGGGATGTTACACAGTGTATTAGGTAAATATAGGTAAAAACAAGAGAGCATAAAATACACAACATACTTTTCGTCGATTGTTTTCATTTTTTTTGAAAAAATCTATTAGATAAAGCAAAAAGATCAGGATTGGCTATGTTCTGTTCTCTGATAAAACACGACTGAGGCTGTTGAACACTCCAAAAGAAGCGAACATTAATGTTTTTCCACAAAAATCTTTACATGCTTTCGCTACTTCCAGGTTTAGATAAAGCACACAATTTTTGACGCACAGGAGTAGGGTATGGCGAAAATCGTTTGTACTCGGATGCTAAAAATAGCCCAAGTTTCCCTCTCTTATTCATGCTCTCTTGGTAAAAATCTAGCGGGTTCAACTAAAATCGAATAGTGACTTAAACACGGGCTAACCACTCTAACAAAAGGAAAAACATCAATATGTATTTGATTCTGTTAATAAAAACGTGTTTTTTTCTTTCCTTTTTTCGTATTATTTTTTCGCGCGCTGTCGGTTTTTTGAAATCTTCCCTACCCCCTTAGTAGCATTTTTTTCACAAAGGCAACTTCAAGTGCTTCCTGTTCAAAATTCAAGAAAACAACATGCAATAATTTGACTCCAAAAGAAAATGTCCCACAAGGATGTTTTTGGCAATCTTCCTCCTTGAACCGTTCCAGCTGAGCGAACAACTAATCGCGCAAAGCATTGTTGATCAAAACCTGCGGCCCTTCACTCTGTTTTGAAAATCATTTCTCGAGTGGTTTTTTAGATAAATCACAAATGAATATTACTCTTTTTAAGAGTTTTGGTCTTTTCTAGACTTAGAATATATTCATTTGGAATTAATTGTCAATAGTTTTAAGGCCTGAAAACAAAAAAATCACAACAGACTGTGATTGTTTAGAAAATTTAATTCCGCTCAGCTGGTTGTGCCGACAGTTATGCTTGCATCTGAGCGGGATTGGGCATGAGAAAATAAACAAAACAAGTCCTATCCCTCCCTCCCCAAGAAGTTTGTCTCTTTTTCACCTAGCTAGACTATAGGTTCCGTTGCGATACAAGTTGCAAAGAAAATTGCTCCTTGTAAGTCGAACAAAAACCTATAATAGGTTTCCAAACCATTCCGAAAATTTTGAATCAGACGCCAAAAATGGACGTCTGCTTTCCTTGAGATAAGTGTTTTTGTCTTTAAAACAAGTGCCTCAAAAAAGGCTCTAAATAAGATATAAAAATGGCCATTCGTATTTCATGAGTTGGAGGGCTTTGTCATGGATTGTTAAAACAAATTGGGGGAAGCAAAGGCTATCATATCAAGAAATTAAAGAATGGAACAATCTTAGTAAAAATCTAAGTGACATTGTTAAACAATCATCAAAGATTTCTTAATTTAACTCTAATTTTTTCTGAAACTTTCAAAAGCATGCTATTAGAAATTTTATTTTTTTTGCATAATTGTTTCATTTTGTTTCGATAATTTGCCTTTACACCTTACTCGATTGCCTCGTGTCATTCACTCTAATACAACCATCAAATGTCCTTCGCTCAACAAGGGGCTCTTACGTAATCTGAGTCTTTACACCTTACTCGATTGCCTCGTGTCATTCACTCTAATACAACCATCAAATGTCCTTCGCTCAAAGAAATGCTCTTACGTAATTTGAGTCTTTACACCTTACTCGATTGCCTCGTGCCTTTCTCTCTAAGACAGTCAAGACTCAGATCAGACAAGATGGATGGATTGGTTGACCTTTGTATGGGACCTGTGTCCTGTTGGTCAGACCCTCAACCAATCGAGCAGCATATAAATAAATAAATAAATCAATAAATAAATGAATGAATGAATGAATGAATGAATGAATGAATGAATGAATGAATGAATGAATGAATGAATGAATGAATGAATGAATGAATGAATGAATGAATGAATGAATGAATGAATGAATGAATGAATGAATGAATGAATGAATGAATGAATGAATGAATGAATGAATGAATGAATGAATGAATGAATGAATGAATGAATGAATGAATGAATGAATGAATGAATGAATGAATGAATGAATGAATGAATGAATGAATGAATCCCTCCATCCATCCCTCCCTCCTTCCCTCCCTCCCTCCCTCCCTCTTTCCCTCCATCCATCCCTCCATCCATCCATCCATCCATCCCTCTCTCCCTCCCTCCCTCAGTCCCTCCCTCCCTCCCTCCCTCCCTCTTTCCCTCCATCCATCCCTCCATCCATCCATCCATCCATCCCTCCCTCCCTCCCTCCCTCAGTCCCTCCCTCCCTCCCTCCCTCCCTCCATCCATCCCTCCATCCATCCCTCCATCCATCCATCCATCCATCCTTCCATAAATAAGACTGACTTAGCACGGGCACAGTTTTTCCTATCCGGTCCTCTTGGCCGGTAAATTACATATATATATATATATGGTAGATGACAACCCACCACAATACCATATGGCAAAGTTTGTTTCTAGTTTTAATCTAGCTTTTTTAACCTGTCCACACTGGAACGGATATAGATGACTGCATGGGATTCACGAGGTGAAAATGAGATAAGGAGACGAAACCGAGTTCCATGTTGTTCGTAATAGCAAGAGGGTGAACCACATTTGTCTCTTCGGCTTTTGTTCTGACCAGGTTTTTCAACAGTCTCTTATCCATACCGAAATAGATGACTGGGATAAAAACAAAACTGAGATAGGCATTGGTACTCGCCCAAACTGCAGCACAACTCCATTTGATGCCGCTTCTTTGGTTAAAGAAAAACATGAGGGCTGATACAGCCAGGGGAATCGCCGAAAACGAATAGCACAATAGTAAAGCAGTAACACTTTTGGTGAAGCTAATTTCAGTGGTCGCTCGTCTTGCACCAAACATGTCATTGATCTCCTGCCTGTGGTTGCGAATAGTTTTCGAGGCCCGGTGAAGGTAGCAAGCACATCGATGGACACATATAATCAGCCATGTTAACAAAATCCCGATTTTCACCAATCGTATGGCATGTGGTTGATTGGGGGACTTGCTGTTTACGGGAACACACTGTTGAGGGTAGGAAATGAAGGACAACATCGCTAATCCCAGGCACAATGACCAAACAAGACCGAGTATAAGCATAGTTTTTTTCAGTGTTAATGTTCGTTGATGGGGGAACTTTGTAAGCGCTTCGTATCTGTCAAATGCCAAGACAGGGAATGTGCCCGATACTACAAGAAAAATAAATACGAAAAAGGATTTTTCAGCCTCTCGAATTCTGTAGAAATGTCCGATACACTCGACCAGTTCCATGTATCGTGACACAAATATGAATCGAAGCGGTACACCGAACATCAGGATGATAATATTCGATACGCCTATGGAGCAAATGAGGAGCTTGTCAGGTGTCTTGCTTTTCTTCCATTCCCTATAATCAGCATACAGTAGAAGTATATTACTGGTAATCCCTACTGCACAGATTAACGACAGGTAAACCAAGTGCATGGAACTGCCAAAGCACGTCTGTTTGTCGTCTGTACTGTTAGTGGTATTCATGGTGTATCAGTATGGAGATGAATATTGACCTGTATATCTATGAAAACCTTGCTGTTTGGTTCTCGGTTGAGCAGCTTGGAGATCAGCTCACTACACCGTACCTTATCAAGTGAATCTCGGAATGTCAGTTTATATAACATCAAGCTCACATTCTAAAGTTCAACACGAATAACTCATATTGAAAAATCTTTGATTTTAATTTCCTAATCTTGTTCAATAAGAATTATTTCCTTAATTCGGCTTCAAATATATATCTTTGACATGTTTTCACACGTTTGAATATGAAAAAATCTTAAAATCTTAAAAGAAAGGAAAAATACAACGAATGCGCGATGAAAGGAAATTAGAAGTTATGTTACCACAGTAAAGTGTGAAAGTTTGTTTTACTCATTAAAAAAATAGCTCTATTAATATTTTAGCTATGTTTAACTATATTAGACTATATGAAAATATCACACATATTTGCACAAAAAAGTCATTTTATGTGTTTATGGGAACATGGAATATGTTGCCGTCATGCAAATATGTTCATCATCATCATGATCATCATCGTGATAATCATCATCACCATCATCGTCATCATCATCGTCTCCATCATAATCACCATCATCAATCATCATCATCATCACCATCATCAATCATCGTCATCATCAATCATCATCATCATCATCATCATCATCATCATCATCATCATCATTATCACCCCATCATGTCTTCAAAAATCAAAAATCAAAAATCTTATAGCTAGCTAGCACAAGTGCTGTAGGGAGACCTAATCATCCACGTCAAAAGTCATCAAAACAGGTCTTGGATGACTAGTGCTATTGACTTAACAGCAACGAGTAAACCTGACACACACACGCATGTAGTTTAGTTTTGACTCATCACCTGTTTCAACGCGTTTTTTTTTAGACAATAGTTATTTTTTGATGAGAAAAAAAGGGAAACTAATCTACTGTGGTCTTAATGTAGGATAGAATGGTCCCCTTTTCTTGCATGGAAAAAAAATGAAGCACGGGTGGCGTAGCGGTGAGAGTGCTTGCCTCTCACCAATGCGACCCGGGTTCGAGTCTCACAGGACTCAGTGTTGTATGTGAGTAGAGTTTCTAGTTGGTTCTCTCCTGTGCTTCGAGGGTTTTTCTCCGGGTTCTCCGGTTTTCCTCCCTCCACAAAAATCAACTTCTAAATTCCAATTCGATCATGGAACGAGGGCCACAGGTTTGTTAGCCACTGGCTATTTAGTGCTACCCTCGATGAATGTATATTCGAAAATGAGGATGTTTTATGATGATAACATTATCAATGTTGACAACCTTCCATGGTAACTTCCCCCTTCACCTCCCCCCGTGGGGTCACATCGTGTATATTCTTTAACACTATTAAGTTTAAATGAAAAAAGGCATAAAATTTTCGATTCTAGCTCATTCTAACAGTTAATAACAAAGAATGGACGTAATTGAATTGCCAGATGCCCAGTAACCTAAGGAATACTCAAGGAAAGAAAATTACATCAGCTCAAAGCTGACAGCCGGTGAATCATTCGTCTATAATGAACACTCTAAATACGGTAGTGTTAGCTCTGCAAAAACTAGACAACTAACACTGCTACCGAAACGAAGCGAAAAATTCGGGTTACAGGGTAAAAGTTACAGTGGAAAAAGGTCAGGCAATAAATAAATAAATAGGTAAGTTAAATTAAGGGCCATAGTTCAGACGTCGAACTTTTACCGCCTTGAAACTAATTCTCTTTGAGGTCGAGCACTGTGTTTTCTCTTAAACTAGTAGAAGTATGTATATCGTCTCCTGGCGCTAAGCTAGAGAGCTGATGTCTTATATGGTAGTTCTCGGCGTTTCTAAAAGGCATTAGATTCGACGCGGCAAAAGTTCGACGGCCTTAACACAAAATTCTTCATTTCATTGTCGAAACATGCTCAACACATGCAGAAGCACAAGGATCATTTTTTCCCCTTTGAATTCCTTGTGCTTACGTTTTATAATGCTTGCGTGCTTAATGAAATCAAACCAGGGTTTGTTTTCTTTAGAAAATAACTGGGAAATTTTCATGATTTTGTTCAAGCTGAAAGGTAGATGAAGTAGCTCTCTTCTCTGTTTTGTAGTAATTCGATTGACGTCTTTTTGCATGTACTGGATCGGAGTGGATGCAATAAAAATAAGAAATTTTAGGAAAAAGAAGAAAAATTACGTCGTCTGGAATATCCCGACTTAGATCAGCCTATAGCTCTTTCGTTTTAATTAATCTCTGGTAAAAAAAAATTATAAAAATGAAAAAAAACTCTCTTGCATATTGAGATAAATAATAGAAATTATTAGAAAGACTAAATGAAAGAGAGGAGATAGGAGGATAGAAGATAAAAGCAGGATCACTCAAAATAAAGCTCCATATAGGCATGCATTTTATACAGAAACAGTAGAAAATACCTTTTATATTCTCAAAGAATTACAGTGAAGACACTCGAACCATGAACACTCGATATTTTTACATTTTTTATTTTATGAACTTTCTACTGCTTCAAACCTTCTGAAAATGAAGCACTGAACTCAAATAATCTTATTGCTCAAAATAAATCATATTTCCAATCGATTCACACAAGGGATAAAGGAGAAAAAAGTATGAAAAAACCTCAAAGTGTTCACGGTTCGAGTGTCCTCACTGTAATGAAAAATATCACTTGCATGAATGGCAATGGCTTAGTTAGTACCACTCGAGCTACGTACTCGGGTTATTAAACCACTTTCATCAAACGCAAGTGGTCTTTTTTCATTAATCTTTCGAGAACATACTGTAGGAACATTGTATTTCCTTTTAATAACACAGTTACATAAAATACGAGTATAAAACTATTTCAAAAAACGTTGAATACTGAATACTGCATACTGAATAGTGCATTCCAAGACGAAGGGCATTGTGAGTCTCATTAATTTGAAATAAAAAGTAAATATACAGCGATTCACTCTCTATATGTAACTAGTATATTGTTTCGGATGAAATGTACTAAAAATAAAATAAATAATTATTATTCATTTTAATTTAAATAATATTACATGACCCAAAATGCATTTCGGTCTTGATAAGCACTATTCAGTATGCAGTATACAGTGTTCAACGTTTTTTTGAAATAGCTGTATACAGAAATTCATAAGGGGGTTGAAATGAGTAACACCATCACCATGGTCTGGAATATTCAGATATGCAAATTAGAAGTTTTGATACCATATTTGGAGTGTTAAGCTTGATTCAAGATGGCCGCTTCAATCACATATCAAACTTTTCGCTGATTTTACTGGCTTTCAGAGGAAATTTACTGAATCTCTCAATGGAACATTTGGAATATCTGTCTTTAAGTTTAGTTTTTAGAGTTTTTATAAGAGCAAGAGAATGTGATTTACTGAGAGAGCATAAATAAGAGAGGGAAACTTCTTAATATCGCGCGCGCCATGTGAATTCCTGGTTGGGCAATTTTTAGCATCCGCATAAAGTCTATTTTCTCCTCACTCTGACTCACTTTGACTTCCCGTGCGTCAAAAATTGTGTCCTTCGTCCAAACTCCGAGAAGTAGCGAAAACATGTAAAGATGTTTGGGGAAAAACATAAATGTCGCGTCTTTTTGAGTGTTCAACACCCTCAGTCGTGTTTTATCAGAGAACAGAACATAGCCAATCCTGATCTTTTTGCTTTATCTAATATATTTTGTCGAAAAAGGTGAGAAAATCGACGAAAAGTATGTTGTTTATGAGCGCACGCGCACACGTCCACGCCATCCAAAAATTAATAAAAATCAAACGACTTTGGATGCTAAAAATAGCCCAACCGAGAATTTACATGGCGTGCGTGGTTTTAAGAAGTTTCCCTCTCTTATTTATGCTTTCTTGGATTTACTGAGAAGAAATTCATCGACAAAACATCTGAATATTCCGGAGCATCTCACTAAAGAAATGTATGGCTTTCAACCCCCTTCTGCATGGTATATAGTAGTAAAAAAAGTTTTTTTTCTAGGTTTTTATTTCTAAAAGTCAATGGCGGCCATATTGGCATTCGGCCAATAAGTCATTCACTTTACTTTAATTAATTGATAGTGATGACCAGAAGTTGTCGAAACGTCGAATCATATCACTAGTTTTTCTTATAGATGTGTATAATTGAAATATGGGTTTAAAAAGTCTACCATAACTGTCAAAAATCAAAATAAAATAATCTTACGATGTATCACCAATTTTATAGGAACATATACCTAAAATCAACCAATAGGGATCTACAGAATCTACCATAAGTGGTTACAACGCATAGGAATTAAAGTGCTCGGAGACACCAAAAGGAACCAACCTGAAGAGATATCAGCCAATAGGAATCAACCTGAAGAGATATCAGCCAATAGGAATCAACCTGAAGAGATATCAGCCAGTAGGAACCAACCTGAAGAGATATCAGCCAATAGGAATCAACCTGAAGAGATATCAGCCAATAGGAATCAACCTGAAGAGATATCAGCCAATAGGAATCAACCTGAAGAGATATCAGCCAGTAGGAATCAACCTGAATAGATATCAGCCAGTAGGAATCAACCTGAAGAGATATCAGCCAATAGGAATCAACCTGAAGAGATATCAGCCAATCGGAATCAACCTGAAGAGATATCAGCCAATAGGAATCAACCTGAAGAGATATCAGCCAATAGGAATCAACCTGAAGAGATATCAGCCAATAGGAATCAACCTGAAGAGATATCAGCCAATAGGAATCAACCTGAAGAAATATTAACCAATAGGAATCAACTGAAGAGATATCAGCCAATAGGAATCAACCTGAAGAGATATCAGCCAATAGGAATCAACCTGAAGAGATATCAGCCAGTAGGAATCAACCTGAAGAGATATCAGCCAATAGGAATCAACCTGAAGAGATATCAGCCAATCGGAATCAACCTGAAGAGATATCAGCCAGTAGGAATCAACCTGAAGAGATATCAGCCAGTAGGAATCAACCTGAAGAGATATCAGCCAATAGGAATCAACCTGAAGAGATATCAGCCAATAGGAATCAACCTCAAGAGATATCAGCCAATAGAAACCAACCTGAAGAGGTAGAAATCAATTTACATGCAGTGGCAGCTAGAATAGAATTCACCAAAAACCTTACATCATTCTTAAGATGAACCAAACAAACAATAACACTGTTTGTTCGTACGCTACTGACGACAGCGAGGCGCACACAGCCTTAGTTGTGTGGATGATTGCTTTTGTAGTTATAGTCTGTGTAGCTTTCCTTTCTCATATTGTCACTTATACAGTGTGGAAAGCAGGATTTTTTCCGCCAGCCACGTCGAAGCCGAAATACTAGTAATGAAAGAAGCAGCTGCTGAATATATGAGAGAAGTGATTGTAAGATGAACCCATAAAAACTAACTCTAGGGATTGGTTAATAATGATAATAATAATAATAATAATAATAATAATAATAATAATAATAATAATAATAATAATGATTATAATTTAATAATAATGATAATAATAATAATAATAATAATAATAATGATGATGCGGCATGATGAGATGATGTTGATGTTGAATTGACGAACAATGTTAAAATAATAATTATAATAATGAAAATGATGATGCTAAATGATGACAATGGTTAATGACGAGGTCGATGATGATGATAAAATGAACATAATAATAATTATAATTTTTATTATAGCCAACTATATTTACCGAGGTTGATACTTAACAGTTAAAAACTGACGACTTGCGGCCCTCCAAATTGATTAATAACTGATCGTTATGTTTATATCACCTAATTAAAACTATGAGTGGTGCCAGTTTATGAGTAGGAGTTGGTAGTTAAATCATATGAAAATGAACTTCCTTTAGATATTATGGACAAAAAAGCTTTCCACCTGCTGCTGTTTATTTTCCTCTTACATTAAAAGTAAACTCGTAGCCAATCATAAACCAAGAAGATGGTTTTTATTCCGGTCATCTTTAATTTAGCTTGAGTTCGTATCGCGCGATAATTAATTAGAAACTTCATTAATTTGGATGGTGTTTGTAAAAGCTTGTTACTATAGAGACACATCACAAAAAGCCAGCTGAATTCGGCGCGTGAAAAAAATAAATTTGTTTTAATCGAAAAATCAAAGGCGATGAAGTATAAAACGGGCTTTGATTGTTTAGTAGCGTCAGCTGACAAACAGCGGTTAAACAAAGAACAGTTGAAAATCATTGATTGTTAGTAATGAAAAATGAAGAAAGATCGGCAGATTGATAAGAAATAGAAAAGGGAATGTCTTGTCCGGCTTGTGTTTGAGTGAGTTCGTGGGAAAAATGCTTGTGGGAGTTTGTAGACGTCGAGCTATAACCAATTTTGAACTTTTGCAAACCAAAGAAATATTAAAATTTGAAAAGAAAAAAGAAAAAGAAAAAAACAATGATAAAACAAGAACAAAAAAGCGAAAACAAAAATCAAAAAAATCACTACATATCAAACCAATAACATACTGCCATTGTTGTTTATAGTTTTTATTTTTACTTATAATTGAAAACATTGTATGGTTATAAGAACAGGTGCATGTTTGATCCAGATAGCACCTCACATTAGTGTGGGAACACACACATATATTGAGGGCAGACGTTCACTTGATATATTCTTCATTCAATTGAGTTCAAAATTTCGATCGGATCTGTCATCACAACTAAGTACGAAGCAAGAGAGTTTGGATGACAATTTGTTATGGGAAAACAGAGTAATTTTAGTGTCGTAGTTTTTGATATGGCGAAGAAACAGAGTGCCTGGTCCATTGTCTTTTTGATTTTTGGTTCCATAATCTTTGTGCTAAACTTGGCCACCATTCAAACATTCGTTCTTAACAAGCGTCTTCGTCGTCGAAGTACATACTGTCTAATCAACCTAGCAGTGGCTGACATGGTGTACGGTGGGTTTAGGACTGTCTTCGCGTTCTCTTATGTCTTAGTCTACAGGTTCGGTGTCATTCTTAGCAAAGAGTTCCATGATAGTTTAACAGTGATGACTCGCTTTTCGTTCATTGCTTGTGGATTTTGTCTGGTTCTTGTTCCTCTTGAACGAGTTTATGCTATCTTCTACCCATTTCGACATCGAACAATTCAAACAAGGACATACCTTGTGACATTTGCAGGCACATGGACAATGGCAATATTGTTACCTATACTAGTACATTTCCATGGCAACAATCCAGTTATACTATACATATATCGCATGTATCTTGCCTTTGGACTCGTACTGTTAGTATTGGTGGGTACTTCGTATCTGGTGACTTTGTTGAAGGTAAAGAAAAGGAATGAACAACATCAGCATTGTCGACAACAGGCTGGAATCCAAAGAGCACAAGAACAAGAACGAAACTTAGTTAGGACGCTATTCGTCGTTATTTTTCTATCTCTGATAGCGTGGCTTCCCTATCTCGTCGTATACTTCACGAACTATTTAACAGGATCCAGATTGCTGAATACTATTGATTCACTATCCTTGATGTTACTCATTCAGTTCACCAACTCGCTCATCAATCCTTTAGTGTACTTGCTC